>PYAF01000716.1:1756986-1779973 GCA_007407185.1 Glycine tomentella | reverse complement strand
TCGCTGAAGGCTGCCAATTTCTGAATAGGTAATAGAGAGGAAGACTCTAGCATCTTGTTTCCTCATCTTCTCCAACCTTTCTTCAATTCAGTAATGGCTCAACAAGGTACACACAATCATAACTCTGATAACTCTGATTTATTATTATTTGGTGTTTTATAATCATATGCATGATTTGTAATATTTTAGATTATCATTTATGACTCGGACTTGAAGGTGGAACTGTGCCCTTTGAAAGAAGTGCACGATGAGAATGCACCTTAATTACCTTATCACTATGCCAATGGCTCCAACTTGAAGATGATGGGGTTGTACTCTTTAGTTTGTGCCAAAATCCAACACTTCACTTTCACTGGCTAATAAAACTGAACGAAATGGCAATGCAAAAGTGCAACTAGAAACCACTACCATAAACAAAATTGCAAGGTACAAAGGAGAATAATACGGGACCATTAACAACTTTATCTTTAGTGATAAATCTCAAATTGGAATCTTAGATTATTTTTTGGGGACCATATAATGTTATATAGGATTAAAGATCTCTCAATATCTCTTCCATTTTTTTTTCTAATTTTAAGATTTTAGGGAGAAAGATAGGAAAAAAAATTATTTATTTTTGAACAACATGCAGATCTTGATGATTTTTCTATAAGAACCAATTCTCCATGTTGGAGATCTCTTCATCTCCTTTATTGGAGATCTAATAAAGATCAGATCTTGAACTCAAGATCTTCGCTCAAGATCTAGCACTAAAGATGCTTTTAATTTTTGCAAGAAATCCAAGAATTTATGTAGTTGTCATAATCTTAACAGATGGCGCATACTTTGTCTATGTTTCTATATTATCAAGTATTCCGGCGAAGGATTGTAGTAAATTTAGCTATCGTTAACTTTTAATGATCCCACTTTAGAATTTAATTTTACTCATTAAGTTGGTTTGATTTTGAGGACGAGCCCTCACATAATGATAAAGTTGTGTTTTGGTGACTTGTTGGTCATGAGTTTGAATTCGGAAACAGTCTCTTTGCATATATAAGGATAAGTCTGAATACAATATATCTCTTCCTTATCTTCGCATAACGAGGAACATATGGATATTGGGATACCCAATTTTTTTTTAAATTGATTTGATTTTCTGAGAAGTGTTAAGATACTTTCATTCCAACGTATCTTTTTATTTGTTAAAATTTAGTGAAATTTATAAAAATCATGAGTAAGATTTGTTAGATTAAACGTGAAGCGTATGAAATTTTGTAATTTTTAATAAATTTTAATTAATAATAATAGAGTGCATTTAATAAATTATATTAGAAAGTGTAATATTAATATTTTATGTCCCAAATAAATCTCGTGAATTGGTATATATGAATCAAAGTTATACCTCTTAATTTTACATTATTTGATTTGATGGACTGATAGTATTCATGCAACACAAAACTCATACATCGAGATGAACCTATGATAGTATGGATTTCTTTTACTTTTTTTTTTTTTTGTATATAGTAGGAAATGAAAGAACACATTTCCACAGGCTAAACATTTTATACAACTTGACCAAGACTAGCCAAGTTTTGTAACTCATAGCCACTTTGCATAAGCAAAACTAGCCTCGAATGTATATATTCTGTTGGGAATCAAATTTGGTATGGTATACCAAACTGTACAAAACAATGAAATATCTGACTGCTGCCAGAAGGAACATACATACTCACTCTTAAGAAGACACAGATAGTGAGCAATTGACTCGAACCTGACCTTGAAGTCCAGTTAGAACATCAAGGTTAGACATTTTCAACATGACCCTAGCAAAGTCCATGCGAAAGGTTGATCCATCATCTGAAGCATAAGCAGAGACCAATCTGGCGGTTTTCTGCTCGGCCATCAGCTGCTGATCCGCGAAAAGAAGCCCTCTTCCTCTTAGCAGGCTCTGGTAGTAGTGAGTGTCAAATGATGCTCCTGATGACACTGAAGATGACAGTGCCTGCATGTATGACATCCCCATTTTGGAGTGGAAATCACTGCTCACCGGCTTTGAGATCGTAAACTCGTCTATGCTGGTGCTGCTGTTCTTGCTGTCTGGGCAGTTTAGCCTCATCTGGCGAAGGAAATCGAGGGGGATGCTGGGGTCTGGCTGTCCTGTGCCTTGAAAGTTGTACAGCCTTTGCTGAATGAAGTCGCAGCCGATTTTGCCAATGTTGTGTCCTCCTGCACATCATCAACAGACAAACCAATCCACCTTATTAGTCAGATTCTACTCATGGATGACACTGAAAACCAATAGAAACCGGAAAACAACGATAACAACAACAAAAGTATTCATCCACTAGGTCAGATCGGCTACATGAATCGCACAATGTCATCTGGATTGGTTAAAGACTATGGATCACATGACAATAAGTGTTGGTTTTACTTACTTTTTGATCCTACTAATCATAAGTTTTCATATGGTAGCCTAATAATATTTAGAGTGACCAAAATGCAAGCAAAACACACACTTAGTGGACAAAACAAACAAAAAACTAATAGTGAGACTGTGAGACTATATAAAGAAAGAAACAAAAAAAAATGATGAGGACTAGATTACAATTTATTAAGAATGGGGAACTAGATGAAAAACTAAGGGACCGAAAATAATATATATTTAGACTGATACAAGAAATGTAGAGTAAGTACCAAGAAGGCTGACTGTTTCTCTTGCATTGAATCCTCTGAGATTGAAGAGATTGAGTGTGCGTGTAACGTTATCATCAGGTCTGGGAATCTGATCATTTGCTTCCTCAAAAAATGATTGATGGCTATCCCTTCTTCCTGTTAAAACTGGATAGAAAGGTCCACCAGCCTGCCATGGAGATCCACAAAACATATCATAGGTACAATGATGCTGAACTTCTAAGAAGTGTAATATACATACAGCAAAAGTAGATATTCTTGAAAACTTTGCTACCTCAAATCATAATATCAATATGTCAGTTCAAGGAAAAATTATGCACTTGCTTATCTTATCAAGGACATGAATGGATAATATATAGACACATGATTGAACAAGCACAAAAGTAACATAAAGAGAGACGAAACAAATGAGTCAAGACAAACTTGCAACAAACCAACAAGACGTTGCTGGAAAGAGAATCAGAACAAAGTTGAATTCAAATGATTTAGTAAACTTGTTTATAACTGGCTTTCCCAATATTCATGTGAGAATGATAGCATGAAAATGAACTAGGCATCACTACTTGCCTAGTAGAAGATGGTATTTCAGTTTTAAAAAAAAAAAACAAATGAAGCAATAAACCAGTCCAGAAATATTATCAAAACATCATTGTTGCTTTACTTTTTGTTATATTATTTTGATGGCTAATAAGTTTCAGGACAGAGAAACAGGACCAAGCCATGTGGCATTTACAGGTTCCAAACTTGCAATTAAAGTCAAAATGCATCAGGATTCAGATCTTCAATTTAACACCCAAACTCTCTATCTGCTATCATTACTAAAATCAGAACAACAAATCCTAAACTATCAACGTAAACTGAAACTCAAGATACAGTATAGACCCAACCCAAGTCAATTGGAAACAAAGAAATATGTACCAGAAGAATGGAATCTCTTGCTGCAAGAGCAAGTATGTCAGCACAAGACACAACCCCGGGACATGCTTGCTCCACCTCTTCTTTTATCAGCTCAATTTTGTCAAAACCTCGCAATGTCTGATTTGGCACAGCCTGCTTCTCCACGGAACGGTTTCTATCACCATTGTTCTCATCCAACAGCAAAGAAGCATCACACCCCTGATTCAGCAACACCCCAAATGCAACAAAATGTATATTAAGAGATTGTTTACATGCATAAAAAACAATTTAATTAAAACGTAATCCAATCATAAATTAACATGAACCGTAAGATTATTAACCTTATTAATAATTAATTTAGAAGTCATATTAGTCGTAATTTCTAATTAATGGATGGTATAAGGGTTTCTACACGTATCAAAATTAAACTCTAAAGAAAAAGTGAAAATCAACGATCTATATAATAGCACAAGATCATGATCAAAATTCAGGATATTCATTATTCACCATTCAAAGCACAAACAGCACAGACAGAAGAAGGGATCAAGAAAATCTTAAGAAAAAAAAAGTAAGTAATCAAGAAACACACATTTGAATAACAAAACAAATACTCCAAATTCATGGTCTTGGAAGCAAGAAAGGGAAAAACAAAAGACGCCCCATTTTCGGTTTCAACACAAAGCACAAAACTTTATAAAAGAAAAGAAAAAAAAAAAAGAGCAGCCCCACAAAAGAAAAAAGAAGGACCTCGATGAAGCAATCGTGGAAGAAGAGACGAAGCAGAGCAGGTGCAACGTCCCTGTGGTCGAAGTAGATGCGAGTGAGCGCCGAACGAATAACACCCTCCGCATGGGGACACGTGTCCCTATAGAAATCGTATTCGAGATTCGACCCATCACGTATCCTTTGGTTGAAAGGGAACGAATTCGTAAGCTTCACAGAAAAGGTAGAAGAATCGGAGAAAGAAGAAGTGGTTTGGGTTTGGGTTTGGGTTTCGCCTCGGGGGCTTCTGAGAGAGAGGAGCACGGGGACGACGAGTGCCGCCACGATCCAGAGGTTGATGCAGCTTCGCATTTTGGTTGGTTTTTTTCTGCAGAATCTTTGGTGCAGAGAAGAAAGGGAAAAGACGCGGGAAGGAAGGAAGTTATGTTAGTTGCTGAAGTGATGTGTTATAAGCCGAGAGGGGCATTGGGTTTAAGTATCTGGTCTGTGTTGGGCTTCACCCTTTGTTGGAGTCCTGCTTCCTACACCAGTGATTTTTGTTATACACTCAGCAAATAATTGTGAAATTTTACAAATAGCCTTGTTAAAGAAACATTAAACATACAGATTTAAAAATTTTCAATACATCATTTATTCCTTCTTCTCTGCTTTGCAATCGATTTTTCTTCTTCTTTCGCGCGTTCAAGGTTTGGTGCTCCATCTTCTGGTTTGGTGCTACGTCATTTGGTTTGCTTCTCAGCTGGGCTGCCGTCATTAACTATGTTGGTCGCTGTCGTAGCTGTGGTGGTTTTTCTTTCCGACGAGGTAAGTGACGCATCATTTCCTCTTATGTGGGTCTCATTTTGTGCACGAGTACGGATTGGTAATCCGTAAGTGTTATACTATATGGATTGCCAATCCGTAATAAGGAATGATAATCCGTAAGCCTCATACCGATCGTAAATCCATATGAACTATACGGATTGCCAATCCGTAATAAGGAATGATAATCCGTAAGCCTCATACCGATCGTAAATCCATATGAACTATAGATTGATGATTCGTATGAGCCTTACGGATTGCCAATCCGTAATAGTAAATGGTAATCCATAAGCCTCATACCGATCCTCAATCCATATGAACCTTATGGATTGGTGATCCGTATGAGACTTACGGATTACTATTCTTTATTACGGATTGGCAATCCGTATGAACCATATAGATTGCCAATTCCTAAGGGCCATACGGATTGTCAATCCATATGAGGCTTATGGATTGTCGATCCGTAAGGCTCATATGGATTGGTAATCCGTAAGACTCATATAGATCACCAATTCGTAAGGGCATACGGATTGTCGATCCATATGAGTCATACGGATTGACAATCCGTATGAGTCATACGGATTATCAGCCAAATTGGATTCGGGAACGTACCTCCGACAGATTTCCAACGACCCAAAACCAAGCAACCACCGCGAGTCACAACCACCTCCACTACCACAAAAACAACACCAACCAGAGATCAAAAAACACAGCTTAAAGACAACCACCAGCCAACGAAAAAAAGCACAAAAGCTTGCTAGGTGTATCAGATTTAAGCAAAAAAGATGAAGGGCATTCTTGGAATAAATTTTTTTTGCTGGTAAGAAAAAGCACTGGGTGTAGGAGTTAAACTCTGTTCGAAAGGGGTTACTATTAACCTTTACCAATATTACTATTGGCCCCTATCATTGTGCGAAAATACCTTTCTGTCCTTAACTTCAAATTTCTCCACCCCTCTCTCTTCCCTTTTCCACACTCTTCCCACCTTCTCTCCCAGTCCTTCCCTTTCCATTCTCCTTTCCTTTTAAACCAATACTTCTCTTACCTTCTACTTGCCTAACCCGTTTGTCTCTCCTTCCCAACTCGTGTTTGAGGTGGGTTTTTTTTTCGCTATTTCTTGCTCAACAAAATCACGATTCATTTACCTATTTTTTCCACACAAAAAAACAACAAAATTGTAATTTCGTGGTATTTTTTAAAAAACAACACAATGAAATCATGATTTTATTGCATTTATATGTATCAGGGGAAGACTACTCTTGCCAGGTAATGCAAATTGGATTTTGTTGATTTTTCCTAAATTGCCACTGAAATAATAGTTACTAATTGTAATTGTTATTACTAGATCGATTTTGGATGGTGTCAAGAGCTATGCAAAGCTTGTTGGACCTCAAAGTTGTTCCAGAGGGCACAAGTCATCATTAGGTCATACAAGTTTTGCAATTTTTAGAGGAGGGCTTGGTAGCTTGGTGGAACTTAGACACATAGAGGCAAAGGAAGAGGCCTGACAAGGATAGTGGCAAGGGTGGCAAGAAGGGCGATAGAGGCAGTTAATTTTTTGTATTATTATCTTTTGATGTAATATGCATAATTTTTGTTGTTTTGACATTTTTTTTAGTTTATATTGTTGTTGAATTACTTCTTTTTTTTTGCTACGTCAATTGTTTAATCAACATGTGCCTAGTAACAACAAAAAATTTCATCTGGAGATCGGACATGACTACACATATTTATCACGTATTAGAGCAATGATTTCATCAGGAAATCTTGGTTTCCTTGGTTTGTGAAGCGTGACAAGGATTTCATCTAGAGATCGGACAAAAGTTGTATTTAACTTAATCAAACATTTGCCAATAAATTCCAAAAAAATGAAAAATATTCATTTATTGTGACGATAAAAAATATTCACATCATCTTTGAGTTTAAACTCCATGAACTCATAGTCAACACAACCATTACCTACATAAACATGTTGACGATAAAAAAGATCAACTAAAATTATGCAACCTCAGATGGCGTCCATAATTGTTTTCCTTAAAGCATCAAGTGATAAGTCCTCACTTATTGTGACGACTTTAGAGCCACTAGGACATTCAAACAATATCTCTTGAAATGATGAAATCATGTCACCATCGCAATACACAACAACAAATATATTTTTCATGTTTTAAGTAATATGGTGAATATCATGCAAATGTGTTGAGTTGCATCAAATCCCAACTGTTGTTTATATTAGATGATCTATTGTTCTCTCGTGAGTTATACCAATAGTTGAGATTGCACCGATAATATAAACGATTTAGATTACATTTATATTTAATACGATTTATATGTGTATAAAAAAAAGCAGTATTAAGTCAATATTTCTAAAAAAGCAATATTCAACCAATAAATGTAGTGTTCAATCAATAAAAAAACTAAATATAATATTTTTCAATTTTTTGGAAAATAATACAACGCCACAATGAAACAATTCTGTTGTGTTATGAAAAAAAAATGAAATCTTGATTTTGTTGTGATAAGAGGGGTACAAAATTGGTTATGCAACGAAATCATGATTCTATTGTGCATTTTATTCAAAAGAATCATGATTATGTGAGAAAGAAAATTTTGGAACAAAAACAGGGATCAGCTCCTTAGAAGGGGCCAATAACAACTCCTTGTTCGGATGAGGGGTTTCATGGGCCTAGTAATGATGTTGTTTAGGATCGTTCATGAAGGTGGAATGAATTTAATAATGAAAGTTAAAAATACTTTTATTCATAAAAAAATAAAATAATAGAACACGGATTATTAAACTAGCTTATATTAACAATTGTATTTGAAAATCATCTTTGGAACATCAAAAGTCAAGGTGGAATATTACCTCACTATCTCAATGTTCATGGATCACATCTATTTTCTTGATCTAGTAATGTCCATCTCCCGCTTCTAAATGTCAATAGTCATTTTTATGTACCAAAATTGGCAGCACCATTAGCAACCAATGATAGCTATTGAGTGCAAGTTTAACTACTTCTATTTGAGATCACTTTAATTGATCCCTCTTCTTAAACTTGGCATGTCACAATACCAAAGCAAAGCAGACACAGTGGACATTGTTTTGAAACAGATGCACGAATATAAAAGTTCATATATTATGTGGATAGTCAAGAGCTGTCACTATTGTTCCTGAAAATTTGCAACAGTTATCAGGAAATTTAAAGAAAATTGCTATTCAAGATTTCAAGTTTAGCATCCAAGATTTTAAGTTTGTCCGTTTGTACTACTATCTAATTAGAAACGAGTTATGGCCGAAGCTAAATTTGTTTACTTTGGAAATCATACAAAGCTTCGTTTCACACACAAAAAAAAAAAAAGGCTCAGAAGGGATGGCTCATGACTGATTAACTTTTCCATAGTGAAGGCCAAAAGCACCTAATGGCTGTTTAGAAATTCACAAAAGCAATTAAATATACAATGCAATTGTTATTCTATACGTCATAAACATCAAAACCAGCACACCACAGAGGGGATGTTTTCAAAGGGGTTGAAGAATTTACACATACGTCTAATCTACTTTGAAATTTCACTTCACTTGTTTTTAACAAGGCAGGGAGAGGAAAACACACCCCCATTTCTACACACTGTTTATGCCTAGGCTCAATCCTATTCTCAAGGCTAAATGAGAAATACTGTGGGAATTCTTTCAGCTCCTTCAGATCTCTCCCCATCTCCACCACAAAGTAACTGTATTTAGGCTCCAAGTTATTTTTAATACTATAACAAAACAGCTGAGGAAATCTTCGGAACATTGAAGTTGCATCGCGGCAAGAAAACCCGATATTCTCAAAGTAATCAATCCTGGGCATGAACTTTTCTTCAACACTACATGATAGCAAGTCAGTGTGCTTGTTTACCTCTTCTATGCCAATACTTTGGAGGAAGTATAGGGTAGGACGAAGTCGCTTACTAACACTGCAGACAAGCAACCTGGGACGACGATTTATTACCCGCTTAATATCCGAGCCAGGCACATGAACCTCGCGATGAAGGAAGGTGAAGACAGGTATGAGGTCTGAGACTTGGGTGGTCAGAATCTCGGGGCACATGCCAACCATACGCCGAAACTCAATTGCAGTGAAATCCAAGGAGGTAATGTATTCCACGGTGGATCTAATGTCAGCAAGAGAGGTTGTGATCACTGTTGGATGGTTTTCAATAAGCGAGAAAGAGTCAATACCGATGGATTCCAGATACAGGAGTTTCTTTTGGAAACCGGTATCATTGGGAGGGATAGTTTGCTTTGGACATCTCCACTTTATAACCTGTAGTGCAGCAGAAGCACAGGAATTTTCAAGATGATGATATTATTCATTAATCAACAATTTGATATGCAAGCTAATAGTCCATTCTCAAACTGAAAAGATGAAATTAATGTGCATGTACAGGAGACAAAAAGACCAAAGAAAGTGTATTATTGACACACCAAAGTGTACCATACAGACACCCAATAAAAAAGCAGCACATGTCAAAATTTGTTTCTCCATTCAAATGAATCTCACTATAACTATATGAAAGATAGGATGAAATTAATATGCATATTAGAGGTTAAACCAGGCAGTAAGTTTTCCCAAATTCAACAATATGATAGTAGTATCACTAACAGTAATTCTTTTGTCATGCAGTTTATGATTTGCAAATATCAATAGGATGTTCTAGGAATGCAAAATTAGACAACCTATTCCCTAATTGAACCATTGATCAAGATTTTTATTCCTCTATAAATTTTTAGTCTTATGGCTAAAGCTATATTTATTTCCTATCCTCAATTCCATCAGTAAATTCCCCTTTCTATAACAATCTTTGCAAAGTCTTTTAAAGGCAATCGAAAGTAGAAAAGAAAAACAAGTTGAACAAAACAGTGCACATAAAAAACCATCCCCCAATCTAAGGAGAATTGTGGCAGTTAAACTCAGTTTTAAATTGTATATTTGTGCGAGTTTATGTTTGTTCCTATCAAGCAGAATGCTTGTAAACTTGCTTGGCTGCAAACTTGGATGAACTTGGAAGAACTCATAAACTTGCAAGTTCAGGGGCAAGTTCACAAGTTCATAGCAATGCAGCAAAACATCACTCAACCCCACAAAACAACTGTGTTCAAGTGTAGCTTCCTTTTTTATTTGTTCTGAAACCTAAGTCACTCTAAAGTCAAAATCCACGACATCCATTGTGACCTGCAATTGCATTCAAGTGTTGCTCAGCCCATCAACCATTCTTCCAATGAATGACCTTGGCCACCATTAACCACCTTGCAACACCAACCATTCTCCTTTGACCAGCAACCAACCATGACCGAGATCTATAACACCCTCACTTTACAAAAAGGCAACCATCTGTGACACCCACATCTGCAAAGCCCACAACAGGAAGCCAGCAACCTAAGAAAGGACCCGACCAGCCACAAACAGAAGCCAGAAACCGGCAAAAGGACCAACCACACCCTTCCAACCTGCATGTAAATGAAAGCTAGAGGAGGTGTGCCTTGAACCCATGACTGCCTTCATATATTATTAAAACTGAAATCTGCATGTCCAAACCAAAAGGCCAGCAACTCTCTTCTATGTTATTATATTTTGTCTTTGTGAATTAATAATTAGTTTTTGTTATTTTTTATTATTAAAAGTAGCATGTTTTGGACGGAAATTTGAGAACTTCATTAGATCATTGAGAATGTCTGTACTATCATAATTTGTTAGTAAGGTATGCTTTATTATGAAGTTGAAATGGTAGTTTTTGTATTATTTTATAGTATTATATTTGATTTGTATACTATGATTCTGTATTTTTAATATTATTTCGGTATAGGGTAAAATCTTTTGAATTTAAAAGTTGAGTTTACCAACCCTCTACGAGTTAACATAAACTCTTGAGTCTTTAGTTTGACAGTTGTGGCTAAGAGTACCATGTAAAAAACTAAGAGCTTGATTGTATTAGATGCTGTTCAATTTGAACAGAAATTGAGCAAAAAATGATGAATAAACTTCCTATAAACACTATCCAAAAGCATGAAAGGTAAATTGGAATTCCAACTTTTCCCCATTTTGCTAGTTAAAATCTTAACCAAACACACTATAACACAATACCAATTCAGTGAATTCACAAAAGACCGTAGGCATCATGTATCTACCCTGAAGGGAAGGAATTGTCAAGCATATTAAAATGAGAAGGTCTTCAACAACTATCAAATGCACACAAAATAGACAACACTCAGTACTTCACGTCTTTTGAAGTAACAAGCAACACTGTTGTCCAAAATATAGCCAATAACCATGTAAAAACTTCAACTAAACTTTCAATCAAAACACAGCTAAATCCCAGATAATACAGAACTTTCCCTCAGCCGAATAATATTCCGAACTTCATACAACATTACCAGCAATTTCTACTTTGGTATCACACCTTGAAAAAGTAAAAGGCAACAAAAGTTTGCACTCACAGAAAACCCCAATTAAAACAAAAATCATATCCATTGAATTCATTATCAATAAAGGGCAACACCCAAATCTAAAAACACCTCCCAACCATACCAAGGACAACCCGCAAGTTCATTACACAAATAAGCATAGACCCAGAAAGAAAAAATTAAACTTGAGCATAGATCCAGCAACAAAAATCAAAACTTGAGTCTTGTCGGTACAATTTGGAAACTCCTAATAAACCCAGAAAAAAAAAAAAAAAAAAGAAGAAGAAGAAAACTTTGTAGCATTGGGAGAAGTGGGTGAGGCAGAAACACTCACAGTAGCCCTGACAAAGAACTTGGGTCTTCTGCAATGGAAGGAGGGGATGGAAGTGGGGACCCTTGAATGGAAGGGCTTGCAGAGGCCAGTGAAGGATTTGGGAATGGTTGGAGATGGAGAGAGAGAGTGGTGTTCAGTTGAAAACATGGGGTTAGGGGTGAAGAGAGTGGTGGCAGAGGCCATTTGGGGTCTCTCAATGGATAATGGGAGAAAGAGAAACAAGGAAGAACAAGGGTTGTGGTGTGGTGTGGTATGGTATGGCTATGAACAACACTGAGTAGTGGTGAAAATAATAGAGCAATAGGATCTTTGGCGTGTGCTTCCAATTGGAGAAATGGTGGATGAGAAGATAGAGAGAAATCTTGCGTGTAACCCTCTTGTGGGGTCCTAGCTTTTCTGTAAACTTCTACATCCATACATTTGGAAAAATAATTGTCTTACACAAACGACATGTTCTTCACCATTTTTTTTATTAAGTGTTCTTCAACATTTTTTTCTTTAATGTATCAGTTTCATTATTCTTTTAATATTGAACAAAAGATACAAAATTCATTTTAGTGTATTATATATTTTGTATTTTTCTATTTTGATTTTTATGTTTTAAAAGTCTCATTTTAATTCTTTATATGTATGAATGATCTAAAATAGTCATTTTATCTGATAAATGATGATGTTATTTTAATTTTATTATTATTTTATTATATTTTTCAGTTATTTAAAATTATCAATAATTAATTGTTTGAAACATTTAATAGGTATTAAATAATTTAATTAGATTTTAGATATTATAATTTCTGATGTTTTTAACAGCTAAAATAGAAATCATTTTTGAAAGTTGTTAAATGTTTCAGACAAGTAATTTCTGACAAATTTCTAATAATTTTGAACTGTCAAAAACTAAATTGCTAGAAAACATAATAAATAATAATAAAATGAACATTTAATGGACATAGACTATTGTATATAAATATAAAGAATTAAAATGAGATTTTTAAACCCTAAACCCTAAATCAGACCAAAATAAGAAAATAAAAAAACATAAGGGATCAAAATAATACTATAATAGTTGAAGCATTATACATAATGACAGGTTTAAAATGGTTTTAGTCATGTATATGTGGCTAATTTAAGTTTTACAAATGTTTTTTTCTCACAAATTTAATTATTTTTTATCATCATTTAGTGATATCATATGTGTATCCAAAATTAAGTCTAGAGATTGGGGGTGTCAGAGTTAAGGGGGTGGAACAACTGAAACAAGGGTTAGCAAAGTTTTTTTTTGGAAACATTACAAAAATTGAGAGAGATAACAATACCTCTTGAAAGCATGCAATTCAAGAAAATATATGATGACAACAACAAGAGTCTAATTGTAACTTTTTCTGGGGAGAAAATTAAATAGGTGGTTTGAGTATGTGAAGGAGAGAAGAGTCTAGGGCCAAAGATGAAGTAAAATTTGGATTTATTAAGGAGTTTTGAGCTAATGTAAAAGCCGACTTTATTTATTTTTCGTAGAAATCCCATGAATATGGCAAGTTATTAAGAGAATCTAATTGCTCCTTCATTGTTTTTTTTATGCAGCTCCTTCATTGTTTTAATTCCTAAGAAGGATAGCTTAGTTACAATTTATATTCAACTTTCTGATACACATAAGTACAATTTATTCTTACCCTTATTTAAATTATTTTTTTACATCTTTTTTAGTTCAAGTAGATTTAGTTTTTAAACATCTATTTATTTTTGTAAATTTGGATTTTATTGTCATGTGTTTTGGTCTTTTAAAATATCCAAATTAGAGTTGGGTTTTAGAGAATTTCGTAATTAAGGTCACGATAGAAAGTTTCCATTGACCCAACTAACAAAGAGGTTCACCTAACTAAGCACAATATAGAAAGGGATTATGCTTCATACACTATATGTTTTTCTAATAAACCATATGATAACAATTGATTACCGAAAATAGCCTTTTCATTATGTTTATTATTTGGGTTTTTTTGCGCTTTTGTTATTTTGACTGTACAGTTGCAACACTTTCTTCTTCTTCTGCACCATTGTTGTTTTGGTTCTCTGGCGCACGATGGTGGCATTGGTGGTCGTGTTTGTTCTTTGTGGTCCTTCAATTTGGAGGTGCTTGGTCATGTTTCGTTCTCTGTCATCCGATGGTGGTGGTCAATCGACGGTGAGTCTCGAAATCTATTTGTGGTGGTTGTAATACGGATTCGTGAATCCGTGGGGATGACACAGATTAACCAATCCGTAAGAATGGTTTGAGTAACATACGGATTACATAATCTATATGAAACTTACAGATTGTGTAATCCGTAACCTTCATACGAATTACATAATTCGTATGTAGGTTATTTATTTAAATTTAATTAATTAAATAAAAATTAATTAATTTAAATGTACTAAAATATAGATGTATATATATATTACAATGTGAAATAATTTTTTGTTGTTTATTTAATTATGTTATTGTATTTAGAAGACAACAAAATATTTTAATATTTTAAGAGAGACAAGATATTTATAAGTTATGTTGACCTAAAGTTGTAAACACTAAAAATATATGACACAAGTTGTTTGGCTAAGGTGTTTCTATGTAGAAGTTAAGTTTTGATTGCCTATGTGATTAATTCAACGTAATAAATATATAGTATGTGAAGGTTGTATTTTGTCTTTTAGGATGAAGGTGGAAGGAATTTGTGTGTCTTGGTAGGTTTAGGTTGAGATTTCATATGTTATCACTTTTTGTACGACATATATAAATATTAAGTATATTCAACGCTGTCGAATAAAAGTTTTACATTTTGCCTTCATATTCTTGTCAATGTGAAACCGACACAATAAATTAGTTGACTTAGGAAAAACAGTTTTCATTGCATTCATCAACGCTAAATCTTTATCAGTAACAATGACTTCGGGGAAAAATTCACCTTTCATAAATATCCCTCTAAATCGTTCAAGAGTCCACACAACATTGTTTATATGTTCGACCTCTAAATAGGCAAATGCAACTGAAAATGTCATCCTAGTAGGTGTCACACCGACAATGTCGAGTAAAGGAAGTTTGTACCTGATTATTTTGTATGTACTGTTTATCAAGAACACCATATGATATGCATTCTCAATTTCATTGCATCCGAATGTGTCCAAAATAAGTCACGTACAACATTTTCATCATTCAATCTATGCCAATGAATATACATGTCGCGTTCAAGAAGTTTCATTAATTGTTGTATTTCAGTATTATTGTCTTTTATACGTGTCCAATATGCATATCTTGCATTGTATACTTGCTACAAAGTTGTATAATTATTAACATTGTAATCCTTCAAAGTTAAAAGAATATTCTTTGGTTTCACCATTGACTTTGTCATATCAACAACAATGATCTTTTCCTCCTTAGTTAGTTGACCAGCATATGGGTGTCTACAAAATGACTTAGCCAAAGCATGATTGTGAGTGACACATATTAGATTCACCATCCACTCTTGACCTCTCGAGACTGGTATGACTTGCAGCTTAAAAGGACAATTACATTTTCTAGTGCTAGTCGTTGAGGGTACCAAACTTTTTTTCCATGATCTATACTTTTTACTCTTTTCACAACCAATTAAAACATATGATGTTGTTCCCAACTTTCCATTTGACATGCCACTCCTCATTATGATATCTACAAAACAATTATGATATGCAACAGTACGAGTTCATCTCAATACGTCCTCACGGAAAAGAAACACCTACAAAAATGGATAATTCATCTTTAATCTTCTTAATTCATTTATTTAAGAACTTTAACTAAATTCAAAATCATATAAATACATCAGACGTCTGGAAGGCTGCAGAACAATCAATTCAACAATTAACATTTTCAACCGTATCAGTTTCTTCTTCAATGTCTTCATTCTTATTAATTTATTCAGACATAATATTGTCATACAACCACTCGTCATTGTTCATCTTAACAAATAAAACTAAAATTTATACATTGTCAAAACATACGCATAATAAGAATATTTAACAACATTAAAGTCATAATATAATACAATTTTCATTAAATATATAATAAAATATACAAATAAAACATTCAAATTTAAAAAATATAATAATAAAAAAGTCCTAATTTAGCTATACTAATTCATCCACAACAATTAAAAAATGTATCCAATTTCTTTTTTTTATTAATTATAATCAATTATAATCCTTTTTAATTTATATTGAAATTTTTTTAAAATAATTCTGTCAGACAAATACGGATTAAGTAATCCGTATTCTTCATATTGGTTAAATATAACTTACAGATTGTGTAATCCGAACCATTCATACGGATTACCTAATCCATATGTAGTAAAAATCAATTTTTGACTTACCTCAGTGCCACCACCAGCAACGCGACTCCGACAAATGATAAACACTAAATGCATCTACGACCACCCACAACTATCCCCTAAGACAACAACACCTCCAATGCACAACCAAAACCAAACTACTCGTACCAAAAAATGGCATGAAACATTTCCCTATAGAAAGCACCATTCTCTCGAAAGAATTCTAGCTAAAAATTGAGTCAACAGCACCAATTTTGAGAATTGTTATCTACACTTCCCATCTCCCCTTTTTACTAGTACACTCTCATTTTGATTTTATTTTCCTAAAATAACCTTAAAAAATACAGTCCCCTTCATTTTCCACAAGTCCCTCTCTCCCACACAGCCTTCTCCAATCTCCCTCCCTTCATTCCTAAAATCTTCAATCTCCCTCCCTTCATCCCTAAAATTGTTGTGTAATCTGACACATGATTTACACTCAAATATCTCTCTGTTTATTTCATTTTACATGTATCATAAAATTTATTTATAATTAAATTATGGTTTAAATATTTTTTGAATTTCTAACAAACTAACAAATTTTATTTTAGCTCTCTAATAATATATATATATATATATTGAGTTGAGTTTTTAATAAAATAAAATAAATTTTTTTAGTCCTTCTAATAAAACAAAATAATAAGGATAAAAAACAAAACTTTTATTTTATTAGGAACTAAAAAAACAAATTATTAATAACTCAAAATAAAAATTACCATGGAAAATTAAAATTAATTTCCCAATTTGTTAGGAAATTAAAATGTATTTAAGCCTTAAACTATTCTAAAAATTTTATAGCGGAGAAGTTTACGTTACCCACATCATTGAAACATTTATAGATTTTTATTGTGGTAATTAATTATTATATTATTATCTCTCTCTTTATTCAAGACAACAAATATTTATTCTTTTGAAAACTATAAAAGTATAATAGAAAAAAAATACAATAAGTTTTCTTGATTCTAATAAAATATTTATGGAGTTTCAATTCCTATTTTATCTCTTTCTTCTTTCACTCCACAATAAGTAAATTAATTAAAAATAAAGGGACAAATAAGAGTATAATTGATAAAAGAATAATTAATATAATGTTGAACTTTATAATAATAAATAAATATGAACTAAATTTTTCCAAAAAATCCAACAATTAGAAAGGGACAGGTGGAGTATATTTTTCTTGTGAAAGAGTTGCACATTTTAATTTTACGGAGGATAATAATTAGATCAAAAATTTTACAAGACAAAAAGCCAACTTAAATAATCTTAAAGGAAGAGAAATATATTTTAGGTTTTTAACAACAATTATCCCATATCCTATATGTTGAAAGCCGAAACAAACATTATAATTATATTGTTATTGAATTTATTTTAATTTTAAATAAAATAACATTAAAAAATTATAAAGTTGGAGTAAACAAAAATTATAAAGTTAAAGATGTTATTTAAAATTAAATACTTAGCTAAAATTTACTACATATTGAAAAACAATTACTTATTTTTTTTATAAAAAGTCTTAAAAAACATTTTCTCAAAATAAACCAACATAAATTCGCGTTAATTTTTTAAATTACGTTCTTCTTTCTTTGCGAAACAAAGGAAACACGATGAACAAATAGAAATGGGGAGAATAAGGTTTGCAGTGTCACTGTGAGCATTTTGGTTTGCAAAAGCAATCATCAATCATGGGAAGCGATAGAAAATCGAAACGAGCTTCACCCTCCCAACGCGAAGGTAGTTCACTTTCCCTCGCTATGCAAATTCTGTGACTAACACTAAATCCAAACTAAGTTTCGATTTTGGAACAAAATTTGATTCATGGGTTCTGCGTAATAGTGAAGAAGAAGAAGAAAAAAATTGTATTTTGTACCCATTTTTCTGTGTTCCCACTTTATTGTTTGTTAATAATTGTGGGGTTAATTGATAGATGAGAAGAGAAGCAAGAGGCAGAGAACGGTAGAGGGTGAGGAAAGGAAGCAACGGAAGAGGGAAAAGAAGGAGAAAAGGAAGGACAAGAAATCTCACAAGCATTCCAAAGAAAATTCTGAGAAGGGTGAGTTGGTTTTCTATCTTTTAGTTTTTAATATTTGCTTAATTTTATGGTTGTCAATGTTGGGCTTTAAAGGCAGAATAAGAGAGATAAAAAAAGGTAGAAATGAGAATGTTGAGATGAATGTATGGCCACACAAGAAAAGATAGGATATGAAATGATTGTATACAAGGAGATATTGGTGTAGCACTGATTGAGGAAAAAATGATAGAAAATAAGTTAAGATGGTTTGGATTGGATACATGCAAAGAAGCTCAATGGAAGCCCCAACGAGAAGAGTAGGCGGCATGGTTTTTAGTCATATGGAAATAGAGAGTGAGAGACCAAAAAGGGACATCTGGGGGAAGTTGTTAAGAGGAATCTCATGGTAAATAATATCTTTGACAATTTGGTTTTATGCTTATACAAATAGAATTGTGTGATCTATGTAGCCAACCTCATCTAGTGGAATAAGGCTTTTATTTTTGTTGCTTAACTGTAGTGTCTGCAGGACATGATACATGCATATTTAGGTGCTGATTGTCTGGATTGGACAACCAAGTTCGACCTTGGTGGGACTATTAGTTTTAAATCTTGAATGAACTGAATATGATAAGGTTATAAGCATATGAAACCTAGACATTCAAAGAATGGCAACATTAATAACCTTGTGTTAATGTGCAAGTGATGTTGCTTTCAAATTGCCGTAGGATGTGATAGTCTATCTAAGAGATTAGTACCATCGTATCTCTACTTTACGGAATACGGAACGAGGAAAAGTAAGGGTTTATCTGTTGTCAACATGATTTGGACGGTATTGAGAGAGATTGTAAACTAAGCCAGTTCGATTAGGAGCAAGAGGATATGGAGACTAATTCTCTATTTGCTGAAATCTTTGATGTTCTAGTCCAGAAGGCATGCCAATATTTTGTATGTAATTTGAATTTAAAATCAATTTTAGGCATCTTTCTTTTCTTATATTTAGGTGCATGAATGGGAAAAGTTGTCTCACTAATTCTCCAGTTCTGTAACATAGTTCAAAGGAGACCCAATTTAAATGAATGTGAATTCATTTAGGCTTTCTTCTTGGGGTCTTGGACAATGACAGTATTTCTTATGATCATGTCTACCCCACAACATGTTTGATTTCCTACAGTAATAGGGCAATGTATAGCATTACACAGCACTACCTGATAGGAACTCAGAAAATAAGATGGAACCTAGGTGGAAAGAATAAAAGTTAGCAGAACTTTATTATTGGAAATAGGGCCTAAAGTGGAGAATTGAATAAGGATCTTTCCTCCCACTCCCAAATCTGATTTACCGAATACCCTCCTCAATCTGATTTCCCTATTTATCTAACCCAACTCCTCTAACTAACTAACTAAATGCTGTCTTTATTCAGTCCTCTCCTCTTCATTATACTATTTGCATCCTAACAATACTTCCCCCTTGGAATTCAACCTTGCCCTCAAGGTGGCAATAGGGATTTCTCATCTTATGAGAGCTCCTGCTGATCAGCTCATAACCATGCATCTCTCCCCTGGATGTTGATAATCTCCCCAGGCCCACTATCCTATGCCATTTCACAACAGATTCTATTTGCTACTTTTTCATAACTTTCTCTTTGGCAATGTTGATGATATTTGTTTTTATTGACTATATAATTAGAGTTTAATGTCTATGCATTGACGGTGTAGACAATTTTACACCGTCATCCAATCAAAAATTACCATTTGAATTACTTTAAGATAATTATTTTAAAAGTCAACAAGCTTAGTATACATGGTCAGTTGTGATTGGATGACTGTGTAAAACTTTTCACACTGGCAGTGCATAACCTTTTTTCTCATATACTTAATAGCCATAAGGACGGGATGTTAACAATATTATTAGGATTATGGAATGTCATATTTCTATGGGTTAGGGATACATTGTCTGTAGGGTAGCATTATGGGATTGGTAGATTTTCCGTTTTTCCAATATTGATGTTTGCTGGTCATTGGGTCTTTGTAGATTTTGGAGGTTAACTCCAGATTTCCAGCATTAAACAGAATTATCAGATTGATTCTGATTTGTATAGTTAGGAGAATATTCTTTTTATTGTTTAAGGATCTCTTGTATAATCTTTCCTTCTTTTAGTTCACTGCCAGTTAAGAGGAGAATATCTCCCCTGATTTTTAAGCCTAGATTAGTGTACAACTACTGATCTAAATCCCTTTTTATCTCTCTTTGAATTTTGAAATCAATTATTCATAGTGGAATACATTTTTTTCTACAATGTTTAATAATTAGGATTACTTAGACATCAATTTGGATTTTCTCTGTAATTGTTAAATCTATAATTTATAACATTATCCTCAGTGCAGTGCTTAAGAAATCTAAAGTGAAAAGTCTTTTTTAAAAGTGTAACATTTAATGTTATCAATGCATTAACTGCCATGGTTTCAAATAGAAAATTTCTATTTATCGATCTATTAACCACTGCTCTTAGGGCAATAGTTTTAAACTGAATTTATTATGATTGAAATTGTTGGTTGATTCTCCTTTTATCCCTCTCTTCTCCCTCTCTCCCCTTGTTCCGTATTCCCTATATTGTAAACAACTAAACATAATATCCCCTAATAATGATTATAATCCCTAATAATCAGCTGCAGATATTTCCTAATTACAAATTATGTCTTTAATAATTTCTAAGCCTCTCCAAGATCTTTCTACCTACCATATTCTGTTTGGTTTGTCCTACATCAATATTGTAAGTGTTTGAGGTTAAGTTGTCAAATTCACTTAGTAATGGATAATCCTTGAATGTTCTTCATTTGAGGGAAACTTGTTGTGGAAAGTCTATCTACAATTTCCATTATTTGGTATGATTGTCTACTAAAAATGCTTTTCAAAATGCAAAAGCCAAGCTAACTCAAAATACTAATTACCCGCTACTGTTGCTTACATTTTAAACATTTTACTTTCTTCTGTCACAACTCACGAACTGCTGTTATCAATGACTATGCTGATTGTTGTATGGTACTTCACCATCTTTCCTTGAAAATGCTTCAATTTTTAAAAATACAAATTTTGGTTAAATGTTTTCTCATAGCTTGGTAATTTTCCATATAACAATTGCTCCCTTGGTGAATAGCAAGAAAACTAGAAATTTTCCTTTGAAAGATTTTCTTTCTAAATTAGTCTGATACTTATTTTTGTAACACAAGTGAAGTAGAGATGTTCATGTGCTTCCTCTGTATTATGAATTTTCTACTCATCATTGCTTAATATTATATTTGATGAGCATTAACTTTGTTTAGTCTTGTTTGTTGTTCACTGAACTAGAGTTCTGGTTAATTTACTCTCTTCTATCAAATGGGATTATTTTCATGGAAAAATAAATCTACATTCTGTTGTTATTTCAGGGAAGTTGAAAGATAAGCACAGAATCAAACATAGCAAAGGTGATGGCCATATGGTAAGCTATATTTCTCATATTATTAATTATGCTACATGCAAAATAATCTTGTATTACTGTCATGCTGTATCTGGGTGAGATCTTTTTCCTTTATTTTTTGCATTCATGCTTTTCTCTACAACAATTGCATCTATTAAATTTTATTTATTTTTTTCTTCACCCCCACATTTAACAGCATTGTTTTTTCTACAAAATTCATTGATATGGGTGAGGAATGCTTTTATTTTACTAGACAGAAAAATAATGTAGAAAAAATAAAACAAATAGTTTATGCTGCAATGTTCAACAGCCCAATAATGTTTGTTTCCCATATTTTCAAGATTTTATTTTGTTGCTACTGTATAATTATCAAAATAATTTAAAACTTTTAAGATGGACCATTCCCATACTCATGCCACAGCATTCCTTTAAAGGCTATAACCGATATCTTGTTGACATATATTCATATAGTTATGTACTTTTAGTTGTTAGAAGTGATTGTTGATATTATTTATCGATTGGTTTGTTGATATTTACTGCATCTTGGTTATTTTGAATGTAGGATTTCCAAGAATTGTCAAATGATGACTATTTTGCAAAGAACAACGAGTTTGCTACCTGGCTAAAAGAAGAGAAGAATGTGTTTTTCTCGGATCTTTTGGCCGAGTCAGCACGCGAGTTGTTTTCTGATTTCGTCAAAGCCTGGAACAAAGGAAAGCTCGATTCACATTACTACGAAGGCATTGCAACCGGACCTCGCACATCCCATAACTGGAATATCAAGAAGTAGCTTTAGACTTAAGGGCAGTCATCAGGATCCGATCTCTATAGAGCTTTTGATTAGCCTTCCTTTCTAACCACAAGCTAGAAACAGTAAGTATAAATATGTTTTTTTTTTTTATTTCTTCTTTTTTGTGTGTGTAAATGACAATCTGCATCAATCTTCAAGAATTAGTTGTTTGTGGTGCTAAAAGGGAAAATGGTACTATAACAGAGAACAGATGAGTTAAAACAAAAATCTTAGGGGATTGTTTGCAGTGGCGGGCGGATAGGCATGCCACTTTCCCTGGCTGTGTTTTCGTGACTCAATGTGACTGATTCTGGATGATGGATAAAAGTAGGGCAGTTTTTTCTTGTTACTGGAAGATTTATACCAGCTCATTTATGATAATATATACCTGTTGTGTATCATGGTAATGAGGGTACAACTTTTTCCTATAATCTCTATTACCCAACTATTATTTTCCTTACATTTTTTACTGTCTTATACTCAATCTGA
>PYAF01000716.1:1693348-1756886 GCA_007407185.1 Glycine tomentella | reverse complement strand
GTGACTCAATGTGACTGATTCTGGATGATGGATAAAAGTAGGGCAGTTTTTTCTTGTTACTGGAAGATTTATACCAGCTCATTTATGATAATATATACCTGTTGTGTATCATGGTAATGAGGGTACAACTTTTTCCTATAATCTCTATTACCCAACTATTATTTTCCTTACATTTTTTACTGTCTTATACTCAATCTGAGATTTGTGAACCCCCCCCAACCGCACACACTCCTTAGTGCATGTTTGGATAATTGTTGTGCCATTTCCAAAAATACATTCAGTTTAGCATCCACCCAAAAGAATGTTCAGAACAGTTAACCAAACATGTAATCTGTGTTAAAAATGACATAAATACGAAAGATGAGAAATTGTGCCGAGCATAATCACAATATGTGATCTTCATTTTTATTTTTCTCTTTTCTTTATCCACAAGAAGGATTTGTTTTTTCTCTTAATTTTTTTTCTTATTATCTATCTGTTCCCATTTAAGCAAAGGCTTAGTCAACAAGTTTTTGGTCCAAGTAGTCCTGGATTCGATCTCTTTAAGCAAGGTCTCGGATTCGAGCCTTATGGATGGAAAAAATGTGATCGGAAGGAGATAATCTCACTAAAGGTGGTCAGTCAGATTTCTTGACGGAGATTAGTCATCGGCAAAGTTGGTGGATACTCCGTACCGATAATATGATTAAAAAAAAGGCTTATAGCAAACTAAATTGATGTTAGTAGAACAATAGATGTGCATGCCTAATATTCTATACATAATCTTGTTTGGCTAAAAGGAAAGCTTATATTCAGTTTCTACCCATGAAATCCACCCCTCAAAGTATGCATAAAGAATATCAAATATGCACCACTGTTTTTGGAACCTGTAAGATTTTCTGCTTCTTTTAGGATATAAAATGCACCATGTAAGATAACATGATATAATCATACTATTTGTACAAAATTATCTATCCAATACATTTGACATAATTCCATAATAACATAAATTTGATGTGTAAAGTGAGAAAATAAGGATATATTTATCTTTTGTTTAAAGTTGATTCATAAGCACTATTTTAATTAAAATCAAGGGTGTATAGAAACCTATTTTAAATTATTAATGACTGAAATTCTTGTGTATTTGAATGCTAATATTTTTTTATGAGATTTGAATGTGAACATTATGCAAAATTTGACAAAGGATTCGGATACAATACACCCTATTAAGGTGTTAAATTATGACTGAGAACAGAAATCAAAATTTGTGATAGATTAGAGAGGAAATGTAGCATATTCTATTGATCTAACTTAATGCAAAAATATTTACATTATTTAAATAGCAATAGTGTAAAATCAATTAACCTTGAAGAAATCCATCATAGGATCATAGATCATTTGATTAGCATTAACACCCATAACAAAATCAACATGAGCATAGTCTTTATTCAACAATACCACGAGTTTGTTCCAATCATGATCTTTGAGGTCATTGAGCAAAACCTGCACATCCTTTGCATCAGATAGCGTATCTTGCCCTCCATAGCTGATGAAAAGAGGGAATTCATTCGGAATTCCGGTCATGTCATAAAGAGGAGGAAGTGGTTGTCCATAGTGTTGCAGATTTTGTTCTTGATCACCATAATCATACTTTGCTATTGTTCCTGTTCTGATCACTATTCCAAATCCATAGCAAGAAACATCAACAAGAAATCTATAGTATATACAATTATTTGGATTAAGATATTTCAAATGTTGATGTTTCAAATCCTACTTCATGATAGGTTTATGTACTTTTACATCTATTTTTTTGTAGAATGAAAGCATTTCATGCTGACATTTATTTATAGCATACACAATATAAAGGTCTCCAGTTTGACATCAAATTGCTTTTAATGGTAATGTAAATTTATTTTCTTAAGTTAACCAAAATATATCACTAATATACTCATTTATAAACTCTTTATATCCCTGTGCAACTAAGGGCCTGTTTGGATGCATTTTTCTAAAAACACTTCTAAAAAAATAAGAAAATGAGTTTCTTTATAAACTAAAATAAGCTCTCTATTAATTTATTTTTAAAAGTTCTCTCATATAACTTCTAAAAGATGATCTACAAATTAATTAATGGAGAACTCATTTTAACTTATGGAAAAATTCATTTTCTTTTTTTCTTATTTTTTTCTCCTATAACTATTTTTACATAAGTTTACCCAAATATGTCCTAAATCTAGTTATGTACAAACTATTACTCCCAATCAGAAATGCATACTTCAAAATCAAATGGCATTTGGTCATACACACACACACCCCAAAACCCTTACTAGTGGACTTACTTTGGGATAGATGGACCAAATTCTTAGTTGCTGTTGGCGGTGGTTCATGATCAAGAAAGACATCTATTGTGGACGAATTTATGCAGCAATTTGGACCTAAAGTTTCAGCGTAAGCAATATTAAAACAATGTCAATATCTGCAGGAACTGGTTTGATATATATATATATATATATATATATATATATATATATATATATATACACACACACACATACAAGTGAAAATTTAATGATATTTATAGCATAGCACCTGCGAAAAGTGACATTAGGTTTGAGCAGTCGAAGTTTAGAATATGGCAGAAGTCTTTTGCAAATTTTGCTGCAACATCCCTGCTCATTAGGAAACATTGCTGCTGTTGGAATTTCTTTTAAGCTTCTTTTACGCACTCAAACACATTGCAGAAAGAGATTGTAAATTTCCAAGGTTAAGATTTTTCTGTTACCCGTTAGGAACGAATTCGCGGAGTCCTAACCAGTATATGTCCTGTTATATTAAGAAAAAGGAAAAATATTTTTCATCAAATCAAATTGTCTTCAATAGATATTTAATGCTCATAGAATTGATCTTCTCCTATGTCTCACATTAGCTAGAAATGCGTCAGCAGCAATTTTTGTTAGTAGTGATGTAATGTGATTCATATGAGCAATTGGGCTAAGTAATGCAGCTGATCTCAACATGTTCACCACTTGCCCTTGACAGAAAGAAGCTAAAGCCATTAAAGTTCCCTGAAATTTGAAGTTACTGTTAAATATACACTCACTAGAAATGTGAAAGGTTTAACCACATTTTTAGTCACTATAGTTTTTCAGTTTCGGTTTTAATCATCATACTTTAAAAGTTTAATTTTCAGTCCCTATAATTTCAAAATCACAAGGGTTTGGTCTTAACCATCCTGTGTACATTTTGGTTTTGGACCCTAAACCAAAAACCAAACTTTTAAAATATAGGCACTCAAAACCAAACTTTTGAAGTGTAAGAACCAAAACTAAAATTGAAAAAGAAATATATAGAATCTATAAATATATTTAATATGGCATAGAAAATCTAAAAACACAACCAAAATGAAATTAAGAACTCACCAAGGAATGACCTGCATAGTGTATTCTCTGACCAGTATGGTTGTACACATATTGGACAAAAGCAGGAAGATCATAACTAGCCAATTCATCCCATGACCAATCCCAATAAGCCTACACATAACATAAATCAATTATCCATTAGAGCAGCTATCAATTGGTTTACTAAAAGTCTGAAACCTGAAATGCATAAGGAAAAGAACCATGTCATCAGGATCAAGTGATATGTGCCTGCTGCTGTATTTCGTCCCACGAGTATTGGCAAGCCACACATCATATCCATTGTCTGCTAAGATAAATCCTAATGATTCATCTGGAGAATTGATCAGCCATGTTAGAGCATCCTGAAACCAGACAACCCAAGTTATCTTAGTTCAATACTCACACTGCCGCCTCTATTTTTAAAAGGACAAAACTTACATGTAGTTTCATAGGTGTTTTTGGTGCTATTCTCTAACCATAATTGAAGTTTCACTTTAGTAATACACATAATAAAGGTTTGCCTTAAAGGTTAACATAGATCATCAAGGTGAAACTCCAATTCTGATTGAAAAATAATGCTAAAAGCACATCTAAAAATGTATCTTAGTTTTATCCTTTTTAAATCTTAGCAGACCAACATGTTTTCTTTCTCTTATGTATATGTATATGCAATAACACAACTTACACAAAAGATACCATGTTGTAATAGCACCGGCAGCTTGTCAGCTTTGTTACTGGATCGCCCTACCGGAATCCTCTGCAGGCTCAAGATGTAACCATCCTCTGTTGTAACCTGGATCCATTAAGAAATCAATTCCCCAAAATGGCTTAATCAATGGCAGGTGGATGCAACAAGATACATAGTAATATGTACCTGATGCTCCTCACATGTGTAACCTTGTGTCTCTACCATTGTTTTGCAAATACCCTCAATATCATTAATATCATTAATAACTGAATAAGATGTTAGCCATTCATTGTTTAGGTGATGAAGTGTTTTCCTCCCTTGAACTGCTGTTATCATGCAAAGCAAGACTATTGAGGATAGGCTCACCACAGTGCTGGCCATAGCAATGTGTTTACATTCCTTACATTATCAGCTCACATTTTTTTATAGCATTTTGCGGTGCACAGACAAAGTTGAAGAATGGTTGCAATATAGTATTAAATTTTTTTTATGGTCATGTTCTAACAACATAACTTCAATAATAATTGTTAACTCAGCGTTCAAACCAAGGTATAGGTATGGATGGATTAATCATTACTCTCGTCTTAATTGTAAGAAGAAGAAAATATATATTTCTACTTATTAAAAAAATTAGTTAACTTTATTAAATTTTGTCATTTTAATTAAAAATATTTTTTTCCTATATAAATATGCTTCTTCAAATGAATTTTATATTAAAAAATAATTTTTAATTATAAAATATTTTTTTCCTCAAAATGCCTTAATCAATGGCAGGTGGATGTCTAATATAAAAAAATTTGAGTCTTGTTAACCAGTGTTCTTAGAGTATTTGATTAAAAAATTAAAAGAAGAAAATATTTAATGTAGAAATTATAGGAGAGTGAAAAAAATTATGGACATTATAATTCTACGTCTTTCAATAAAAAAATTCCACTTTAAGTTCTTTAAATATTCTCCAAAAAAAAATTCTACTTTAAATCGTGAGTGTTTTGATGATGATATCATTAAATAAAATTGCGTTAATTGAAATTTATTTATATTTGAGAAAAAAATTAATATTTATATTTGAGACAAGATACAGTACCTTATTTCTATTGCAATTAATGTGATTTGTATGGGATGACGTTACAGCCATGCTTATTGGAGAATATTTTTCTCCTTCTTGAAAGTGTTGATACTTATTGATGAAGTAACGTTATCTTCATATGGACAATTGCATATACGTAAAATCAAACATATAACTAAACTTTTTTGCTAACGGAATTGCGTTCTTAACGAAAGGTCTTTTACAGTGACTGAAATTGGGACTAGTGTAATCATTGATTCATATTTAGTTGTATCAGTGGAAATGAAGAAATTAGTTGAAAAAATCATTGGATAGCAACAAATTGCGTTCCTTATCGAAATACTTATCTCGGGAAGTGTTGTCATTAATACAACTGATCGGAATATAAAAATCTATAAAAAATTAATAATAATAATAATAATAACTTAAAATAAATTTATTTAATAAAAATTGAATCCTCTTTATATTATCTCACTTGTTTTAATGAGGGGTATTTTAGTCTAAAATAATTAATGTAAAAAATATTATAGATTTTAAAAAAGGAATAAACACCATTTTAAATTTGGGTATTATAATTAAAAAGGGAGAAAGTACTTAACAAAAAAAAATATTTTTTATCACCGGAGATAATAGATATGCTTCTTGAAAGAAATTTATTTAATAGAAAATTAAGAATTTAACATAAATAAATATTTTTTTTATCAATGTAGATATGATTCCTGAAAGAAATTTTTTCAAAAGAAAATTAAGAATTTAACATAAATAAACAGAATTTTCTTATAAATAAGGATTCATATTTATTATTCTCTTTGTCCCTTTTTATGTGCCGTTTAAGGTTATTACATGGAAATCAAGAAAAATAATAATAAAAATTTAATTATAATAAAATAGTCATGGGATTTTTTTTTACTTCTTTTTCTTCTCACTCCACAATAAATACATATATAAAATAATTAAATATTAAAAACAAGTAAAAGTATAGTTGATAAAAAATAATTAATGTGATCTTAAACTTTACAAAAATGACAAATAAATAAAACAAAAGTTTCAAAAATTTTGACACTTGTAAAAAGAAATGAAGGGGATATATAAGAACATGCATATCATGATTTGTAAGAAGAAATGCATTTAATAGCAGTCACAAATCTATGATTCGGGGTTAGTTGGAAAAATTTAGTTAGAGACGTAAAATATAAAATTTTAAGATAAATATTTATAATTTTATTAAAATAAGAGATATATTTATTTATCTTCACATGAAAATAGGTAAAAAAAATATAAACTTTTTAAGATAAATAAATGTGACTTTATTAAAACGAGAGCCATATTTGCCCACCATCATTAATGAATATGTTTGTCAATGTTTAATACTCTCTCTAGTCCTTATTATAAAAAATACTAATTTAGAAGAAATTGATGATCTTTTTTATAAAATATTTTAGAATTTCTACTAAGCATTTAATCTTTTTTCCATTAGTTGTCCTTATTGAATATTTTAAGTATTTGTGTTATTTATTTATAGTGGTGCATAATACTCTTGGACTTTAATATTTTCACATCACTCATAACAAGTTAATTATTAATAATAAGGGCATCATTGGTATATTAGTAATTTTTTTTATAAATTCAATAAAATCAACTAAATTAATTACTTTTATTGGTACGTGTAATTGATGTCCAAAGTGTCTTATAATAAGAACCAGGGGCAGTAATACTTCATTAAAATGATACATTCCTACTAAAATGAACTTATTTAATACTACATCCAGATGTAAGGCTTTAAATTTCACCCCAAATCACAACCATAATGGTTTTAAATTTCTCGGTTAAACGGTAAAAACAAACCCCTTGTGTCTCATCCTGCTGGAAAATTACTCTCATCAGTATCATCCGTGTTTGAAACATTTCTCGAACGCCATAAGTGCAATTATTTGCTGTCATTGCTTGTCCCACAAATGTGAGTATACACAAGTGATTATTTGTTCTGTTATACATTTCGTAGTGGTGGATTTTATTGGAGTTTGTTTTATATCCATGACTAACCTTTTGATTGGTTAAATTATTGGCATTATATAAATATACAATGCCCAACGGATCAGTTGTATTTACAATAATATCACTTGATACTCTATCTAGTGTGAACCTTGTTCACTTAAAAATCCCAAGGGAAAAAAAAAAAAAAAAGCCTATTTCTACATAAGTAAATGAACATGATCATTCGCAAGGAAAGGTGAACCAGGAAAGGTATTTGAGATCGCAGTGCAATTATAACGCATTGAACTTAACCGGCAATATATAAAATAACAGAGATAAGGAACAATCAGATTCTAAGGGTAAAAATAATAAATTAGCAATAGTCATTAAGTCATTGCCGCATCGTCTAAAAAAACTAGGTTCGTTTGAAAATGTTTGACTTTGGAAAAGGGTTTATCTGAAGGCTTGCTGGTCATCACAACGAGTAGCTCGCAAATTCACTATTGCCATCACAATGTCAATATTTAAGCTACCAATTAAACCCAACTTTGAAACAGACAACAACTTCAGGAACACGAGTTCTTCATTGCAGATTATTCTACTTCAGCCAAATAGTCGTCAATTTCAGCTGGTGTCAATACCCTGCAACATCATTAACATGCTATTATTAAATCAGCCAGTAAACAATCTAAGTATATAAGGATGGCTTTGAAGTTTTAAGTCTAGATTGGTTTAGAATTTAGATGCAGATAACTTGAAAGTCTCGTTTTTGTGATGCAATTCTCTTGTACTTTAATACTCTAAATTTATTATTTATTATTCAAATTGGACAACGCAAAAATCAACTCAATTAGACTGATGACAGAAACCAGATAAAGCAAACTAGGTATATTTTAAGTATACGGATATGCACCTGAACTTTTTATCAGCACCAATTATGCCAATTTCAATGTTTTTTCCTGAGATCTGTCCCTCAAACCTGGGAAATACCCACAAAAAGAAAACAGAAGAGAAAATTTGAGAAACATTTCAAAAGACTGAACAAATACCACATGGGTTCCAAAAATACAGTAGCAGATGAGGATAAAATACAATTACATAAAAACCGTCAATAAAGGGAAATAAGAACGGTCATAACTCCTTGTCATTATCAAAGTTAATGTAATAAGCTTGATTTGAAACTAGCAAGAATAAAGCCAACTGATGTATTGATGGTTTGGAGGGATGTGCCGTAGGTAATAGTCAAAATCACTACTACAAAATTTGCTAAAATACACTAGATGAAACACAACCGTAGGATTCTCATTTGAACCCAATAAGCCAATCTTAGATGCATTTTCCTCCCCAAATTATAATTGTGAAACACAAGCTATCATGCATTACTACTTATGGTAGGAGAATAACATTTGGCCAAAAACAGATGAAAATAGCCAAATAATATAAAATAACTTTTGGGCCTCCTAATGGACAGTAATAGTTAAATATGTCATTTTCATTATAGTTTTATAATTATTTAGCGCATAAACTTGAAATGGCATGCTCCTGGTCCTACCCTTCCTTCAGAGTCAAAATTGCTGTGTGAACTGCATCATCAAGCTCCATATCATCTGTGTACCTATAAGTGGACAATCAAGTCAACCATATAAGGAAAATGAGGAGTAACTAATGAAACTCAACATAATCACAATTATCTCCAAAGAAAGAAAGTTCCAAACCACAAAATTAACAACTGAAGAGATGCATTAAAATAGACAAAGCAGACAAATTTATTTATAATACATAAAAAAAATAAAATGTACCCCAGTGCCGAAAGCTCCTCACTATGCAAAGATATGGGGAAAGATCATTGTACACAACCTTACTCTTGTATGCGCAAAGAGATTGTTTCCGGATCAAAAACATGACCAACCAATTAACAAGACACAACTTTATCACTGCGCCAAGGCTTGCCCTCTTATAGTACATAATAATATATAAAATAACTTCTAAACTATGCTTTCATGAATCTGTCACTTCAGCTATTATGGTCTACAGTTCCTCTTAAGATCAAAACATCAATGTATCATTAGCTACCATCTGAGCCATCTCAGCATATTTAAAGGATTTTTAAGCTCTGATTAAGTGAATTTTGAGTATCTTAACAGGTATTATTGTGTTGTCATATCGTATATTAATGTTCAGCACAGACAGATTTCATCAGTACTTAAAGGGGTGCAGGCCACAGCACATAATGGACACAACACAACAAATTTTAATGCATTCCACATGTTTTTGCTTGAAGAACTGTTATTGATGAAAAGCTTACCTCTTCTCAAGAAATGTCTTTGCATTAGAAACATTTTTCCCCATAGCAGAAGCTTTCCAAGAAAAATATGAACCTGATGGATCCACCTACAGAAAAAGCAAATTGCATCAAATCACAACCTTCAATTCCCTCTCTTTAAAATTCAAAGCAGTAGTTTCAAATGCAACAGCAAAGAGATCCCAGTAGGCCAGTACAAATGCATTGAATACACAAATGTCTAGATGCGTAGTGATATAGACAACCAATTGTCTCAGCACACATTTGAATTTAAACACATAATCAATGAGCAATTTTCAATTTGGTACTTCTTGTACTACCTTTTTATATCACATATATATATATATATATATATATATTCTACTTTTGCTGATAAAAAAAAAAAAAATTAGATACAAAACTAATTCAGGTGAAGCAAAACAAGATAGCCTAAAACCTATGTAATTAAATTAAATTATATTCAGAGAATCTGAGGAGCACTTATTCAATTCAGTATTTCACCGATGAATGAGGTTCTGAAGTCTAGACTTGTTACATGTACAGCTTGTACATGTGACAGCTAAACATACATACAGAGTTCGAGTTCTCACAACAAAGGGTTAGATAATGTAATGTAATCAGAAATTAGGATTGCAAGTGATGCTCATTTACCAAGGTTTAAAGCAACCATGTCAAGAGCTACATAAAAAAAGAGTATAAACACACCTGATACAATTGTGGTCCGTTATCATCAAACCCAGCAACTAGCAAGGACACTCCAAAAGGCCTAACACCACTAATAGGACCAAAACAGAAATGTCAGAATTCAAAAAAAAGATAGAGTAAAAATGGAAAGTAAACGTAGTTGGGTCTATACATAAATAATCACAGGATCAAACTAAGTTCAGTGCATTTAGTTAGCTGCTTATTAAGGATTTATCTACTATAAAAATCTGTCTAATTTTGACATGGAACTTCTATACGGATCACAATGTTACCAATTTATCTAACATATACCTTCAGAGGAAAAGGAAACAATTAGAGAAACAACTATATAAATATTAATTCAGGCTGGTTCTTTTCAGTTCACGAGCTAAATTTCAGGGGTCAAAACATATCTCAAAGAAAGGACAGTTTACAAAGAAATATTTACCCAGATTGAGTAAATTCCTGCATTACGGCGGCAACTTCCCTGACAAGTTGAGTGACAGGAATCGGTTCCTGCATATTTCAGTTATATTATCAGATATAACCTACAGTTCACAAATGATCCAACATAGAACACCAAAATGAAACAGAAAGATCAAGAAAAAGAAGAGCATATTCATATAGATTATAAGTAGTGCTAATTCTTATATTTTTTAATTATAACAAACTTTCATTAATAATTAAGTACCAAAACTCTCGAGAAAAAGAAAAACAAGGGAAAATCTAATCAATATATGACTATCAACATTAACAGGCAACACATCCTACAGACAAGAACTACAAAATTCACTGATGGAAAAAGGAAATGTCTCATTAACAATATGATAGAGAATTGTAACTATTCTCTCATAAAATTAAATACTGCATGAGTTGTAAAACTCAGTTTAAGAAAGCAATGATGAGATTCTTCCATTTGATCCCGTTAAAAACTTGTCAGCATAAATAGCACTTTCACGGCCAATACTTTATCAAAGATATTAAATCTACAACTACTTGTACTTACAAAGTTATCCCTCCAAATAACCAACAAAATCTGACTTTCTGGAAAAATATAGTATACTTGAGCATATAAAATGCTCAAGTGACTCTCTCTCTCTCTAGTGCTCATCCAGGTCCTAAATAACTAATTATTGGGCAAAAGGTGTCACTAAACTACTATAGACACAATTTCCTTTGCTAGTCTGCATAAAATCTTAGAAAAATGGGTATTAAAAAAGTAACGACAAATTTGTGCTCATTATAGCTTGAATATAACACTGACCATAGTAGTTTTCCTATCTTATTGGTGGGTACTTTTTGATGAATCCTATTATAAAGGATGAATTCAAGCAATCAGTACAATTATATATAGAATTTTATCCTCTATTTCTCGTCCTCAACATCCTTCCATCATAACTAGCTTGGACATAGCATTGACTGTAGTAGTTTGTCCATTTAAATCATATATAGAATTTTGAGAAATGCTAGCAGCACTCTCTCTGATACTATTTCTAAGACTCTCTCTCTCTCTATTGGTTTAGAATTTATTGGAAATCACAATTTTTTGTAGGTTTTGCTTCTCATTTAATGATTCTCTCTTCTGATTTATATTAAATATGAAGCAAACCTACCAAAATTGATGATTTCCAATAAATCCTAACCAATCATAAAGAGAGTCTTTGAGGGAGTGGCAAAGAGAGTGCCGTTAGCATATCTCTAGAATTTCATCCTTTATTTTCCCTCAAAAATATCCTTTTATTATAATTATCTTTTTGTTTCCCTTCTGAAAGTAGACAAAAGAAGATACTTAATACAAGAAGGACCATGATATAAATTAAGAACATCAATCTGTTTAGTGTTACACACACAGAATTGTACAGAAAATAACCACTCTCAGCCAAAATAATATGCATTGCATAAAAAATAAAGAAAACTACCTACAAATGTCTAACCAAGTAGCAATCATTGAGACAATATAATTCATTACAATACCAACTTCCAAAGTGAAGCCGACATTATAACCGAATCATCTTAACTAAGCAGAACAAGAACTCAGTAGTAAGAAAATGTGTTGGAATAGAATTTGGTATACCATACTTTATATAAACGGTGATACTGCTCAGCTTGCTTCCTGCTTTTCCGAACCAAAACTCGAAAATCAGGACCCATGCCACTGAACAACGAAGACCAAATTTAGGTCAAATTTGCAGACGAGTTAAGGACAAATAATTGTTTCCATTTAACCAAAAGATTAACAGACATGAACAAGGGCAGACTAAGCCTGGTTATGAAGTTTCAAACACAAATTAAAGATCAGAACATAAGTTATTTCAACAATTTTATCTTACAAAGAGCAAAAAGTGAACAGAAAGAGAAAATTTCCTGTTTTCTATATTGCCTTTTTAATGTTTCAAAATAGACATCAAAAAGTCTACATTCAGAGACAAACAACTCCTCTCCTCCCTTAGAAAAGGTTAATAGTCAAATGCCGGTTGAATCCAGTAAATTTTTCATTAGGGAATCTATAGAATTCCTAAAGCAGCCAGTGATGATCTATTTATATTGAAAACAATGCAAATTTAACAGTCTGCCACCTGCAAGTATGCTTAAGTACGCTTCTGTCTGTTTACATCAGTATACTCGACAACACTTTTTCTTATATTTTTTAGTAAGTCCTTAATCAGTTTTAAGTGTGCCGCGTTAATTTCTATTTCATACTTCTTTAATTTCTATTCCGAATGCCTCCCACCTCAGTTGTTGATATGTGTGTCAAGATAACTTAAGTGGGGCATCTCATGTTTAAGAAGACATTCAAAGCTAAACCATCAATTGCCATTATGCGTAACCACTATCAATATACAATGAATTAATGATGTAATAAAATATATTTAACTTAAAATGATTTAAATATGTACAAAGAAACAAACCTATAAACGACACCTATATTTGGTGTTAATAACTGAATTTTCTGGACCTGCAATCAAATATAACAAAGAATAAATACACAGAATGCATCATGAATTAACTGACTACAAAAAATTTAATAGTATATTGACAATCTAATACAACAACAACAAAGTCTTATTCCACTAGGTGAGGTTGGCTACATGGATCAAACGAAGCCCTTCAGCACAGTTAAAAAGCGATCTAATAATGGAAAAAAAAAAACTCACTGATGCTTCATCAACCAATATAGATGGCAATTTCTTCTCGGTAGCAATGACAACTCCATTTGCAGCTGCAAGAATCAAATATCAAATATATAAATAAGAACTAGCAAAAGCTAAAGCTTACATTGCAGGATCAAAATCATCTAGAAGACAAAAGAACCCAATGAATCAGAAAGTAAATAGTACAAACAATAGCAGACATAGATTTTAACAAACAAAATGAACCCCCAAAATGTAAAATAAGAAATCTCTAACTCTAGCCTCCTCTAAAGTCTAAAGCATACTCAACCGAAGAAATTCTACAGTTCAGAGAGCACTGTTTTCCCAAAACAGAACTGAACTTCCCCATCATGTCAAAGCCCCTTAAATGGCCTATAACAAAGAACTGTAAGCCTTTCTGCACCGATTCAATCTTCTGCCCATCCATTAGAAGACACCCATACAAGCTCATTCTTTCAACCTTTGGTGGGAAAAAAAAACTGTCATTTTTCATTCTTATGATATTCTAACACTAAGATGATATTGTATTTACTGATCTTTCCACACACCACCATAATACTTATCCTGATATACAATTTTTTTCAGTGATCTTTCCACACACCACCATCCTATTAAATAAACAAGGGTCAAACTCAATATATCATAGCCGTATACACCACCACTCCAGTTTCTGTCTATTTACCAGCACCCTCAGCCACCTCAATCCCACTAAAGTTAATCGGAAATCCCAGAACACACCTGTAAACTTAGGCGTGAAATTTGAAACCTAAAGCTGCTTCAGCATCCTAATCACAGGTACCTGAGGGAACAAATCCAAGTTCCATATATCCCAGAACACACACAGTTTAGTTTTAGTTATAAAAAACAATTAGAAATTCAAGAAAAACAACTTAACACAACAAAATGTCATTTATTTACATTGCTCCCAAACCCCATTACAAAATTAACAACATTAAGTGCATGAGGTTCCCCAAAATAATCTATTTCAAATTGAAAAGCTGAAAGTGAGGTGGGTTATAAACAGATCCAGTCCAGAGGCAGAGATAATCATCCAATCAATCACCTTTAATTCCCAAAGAAGTTTGTCCAGACCCAACAGCAGTCAAAGCATGCTCAATCTGAACAAGCTTTCCAGAAGGGCTGTTCCACAACACAACGCAATCAGTTGAAACACACACCACACCCTTCTCTTTAATATAAACAAAAAATTAAACCAAATTGAAAGTTATGAGAAATAACAATACCTAAATGTGGTGAGAGAAAACGAATACTGACTATCCCCCATGATAAACCGCGAAAGAAATCTGCACTCACAACTTCCCTTTGCAAGTTACAATCACAGCACAAAACAAACCAACAATCAGTTTACTCTATTTATTGAAAATTAAAAACACTTGAAAGAGGGTTTTTTTTTTCATACCAGCCCTAATAAAAAGGATAAAAAATAAAAAATTTCGTAGAGTTTGTGTGATGGATAAATTGAATTGAAAGGCGTGAGAAAAAGAAAAAGACGTGATCCGTAAGGAGCAAAGAAAAGAAGGGAGAAGAGTGGGAAAAAACTAACCTGAGAGAAAGAGAAAGAGGCCGCAGCAGAGGGTACCAGAGTTGTGTTTGCTTGTTCTAAAAGTGCGTCTGGCATAGAGTGAGAGAAAGAAAGAAAGAAGGAAGGAGTAGAGAGCAAGTCTTGAATTTGGGCCTCTACTTGGGCCCAATAGAGTGAGAGAAAGAAAGAGGATGAGCTAAATACACTAGAAGAATTTCCAATACACCATTTATGTATAGTGAATTTCCAATAATGCCCTTTAGGTATAAGTTGAATGTTTTAAACTTTTGAGCTTTCCGTACTGCCGTGCATGCTTTTCTTTTTCACCCTCACCATATATGCACCAACTTTCTCCCTCACCATATCCGCATGCGCATCTTCTTCTGCACCAGTTTTCTTCTCCATTGACGCTCCCATTCCCGCAGGCGATGCAGAGTGGTTATTGATTTGTGGTTGTCGGTTTTGGTGGTGAAGCTTACTGATTGATTGATCCGTAAGAGGGTATTTTAAGATATTTGCTGATTAATTTAAATATTTAAATAATTTTTATATACCTTGAATAATTTAATATTCTGAAATACTTGTGTTGTGATAAATTTATGGATTTGGAATAGTTATTTAGAACATTAGGTAATTGTGAACCTTATAATTTTATATACCTAATAATGTGATTTATGGCATGATGTGCATACGTTGTTGTCATGTCAAAATTGAAGTTTGATGTTAGTAATATGGAGACCAACACCTAAAGCAGTGTATCTATGTTTTGTTGTCCATCAAAGTTTTCATGAAAATGTGACCAAAATGAAGTAATGGGAAATTATGAAAGTATTGAGTGCATTGTGTAGTTATATTATATGTGACTTATGTGCATTGAGTACACACATGTTATTGACATTGGTGACTTGTATGTATTGAGTAGACATGTTATTGACATTGGTGACTTGTGTGCATTGAGTAGGCACATGTTATTGACATTTGTCACTTGTGGGTATTGAGTAGACGTGTTATTGACATTGATGACTTGTGTGCATTGAGATGATTTTTTTTATAAAAAAAATGTGTTTATTTTTTTTAAAATAATTGAATAGTTTTTGTTGTTTGCTTATGTATATGAATTTCAAATGTGAATGAAGGTTTATTTTGTCGAAATTTATTTTATTTACTTTAAAGTAAATAACTAGTTCAATTTTTGATTTTTTAAAATATTTAGTATAATTTTGTTAATTACAACAATAGTAATTTACAATGAAATTATTTAATCATATACATAAATTGAGAAAGTAAATTACATTTTATTTAATTTGTATGTTTTAATTAAGTTTTTGAAATTTGAATTAGACATAATAAAGTAATTGGTATGTGCTTTGTTTTTAATTTGAATTCATAATAATAAATGAATTCGTATGTGTTTAATTTTTTTTTATTTTATAGTTGATAATAATGAATTGATGTGATTTTTTGTTGTAATGTTTAATTGTATTGATTTGGATTGATTTAAAAGTGGTAATCTAACAATTTGCCAAATTTGTAGATTATGGTTAGAACACGAAGATTACGTCATCTTTATCATTTAATTAACTTCAATTTTATTTTATTTGAACGAAAACTATACAAATTAACTTCAATTTTTTTTCTTAAATTAAACCAAATCAAATTAAACTATATCATCTACGTGTTATTGACTGAAGGGTTTATCTCCTCCCAAATGTACAAAAAATCTCCAACAAATTATTTTAATTTTAATTTTTGTTCATGTCGGAGCACACCAAGAAGAAAGGTGAATGATTCTAGCTCAAAGCCCTTATCAACGTCTCCTCCTTAGCTCTACCTAACCATGAATTTGAGATGTGTCATGCAACTCCCTTCTATTTATACACGACATTCTCCGACCACGTTGTCCACGTGTCATAATCCTATTGGACCCTTTTTTCCATGCCATTGTGCTTTCTCAATCTTGTCCCCCTTGTACATAATACAGGGTGTGTGGTTGTGTGTCCTTGACATGTCAAGTTTCAATGATCCTCTGATCTCATCGTCACATCTCTAAAGTACTATCTCCTACTGTACCTTCTGTCATTTCACCTTCTTGGCAATAGCGTGAGTCGAGCATCACTTTGTCTCCTCGGTGATGTTGTGGTGAGTCAGTCATCCTGAAGTTCTATCTTAGATGGTGTGCGAATCTTGTGACATGGAGCCTTGTAGCATAGGTCTACATGAGCAAGTCGTAGCTCTTGTTGAGGTCAATGCTCTTGGGATACTCATCCTGAGTAGTGTACATCCCCTCAAGCATTAAGCCTAGCTAGGCATAAATGCTTAAGGTTGAGTTGTCTTTTTTCCACCTTAGTCAGTAATCTCGTGATGTTCATCTCGGATGATATACAACTCCTCAAGCATTGAGCCTTGTGACGTAAATGTTTAAGAATAAGTCGTCCCTCCTTCCGAAGTCTACCATCCAAGAGTTTCATCCTGGATGGGGTATAACCCTCCAAGTATTGAGTCTATTAACGCAAATGCTTAAGACCAAGTCATCATTCTTGTAGAGTTGATGTTCCTGAGATGTCCATTCCGAACAGTGTACAATTTTTCATATCTTTTTCCTTTCAATTTTTTTTAATCTCCTTTTGTATCATTTGGTGTTGAAGATCACTACTATCATCATCCAATACTACTATCAATGCTACTCCTAAATGTCATAGAAAGAAGGTTGAACTATGATCCCTAACATTTTTTAGTATTTTAAATTATAAAATTGCCCAAGAACTTTCTAAGCATTAACCTGAAATCTTCAAAAGTAACTTAATAAAATAAAGTTCAAGAATAAAAAAGTTGGATTTTTTGACGTTAAGATTTATTATTGAGTCTCTCAATTAATTTTCCCATTGTGTCTCTTCTAAAAAAATAAAACTATAATCATTCGGTAAAGATTTTTAAACAGAAATCGATTGATATTTTTAAAATTTTACGTTTACAAATAATCATAAATTTAACGGTAAATCAAGTGTATTATCATGACTCCTTTTAAAAAATCTGATAATGACAATTAATAACAAGATTAGATAAGAGATTTGATTGAAGATCATTTAATGTTAAAGATGAGATTGAAGGTTGTTTAATAACGGTAAGAATTAAGATATGGTAAATTGTGAGATAAAAGATAAGATATTGTAATACAAAAAAGAAGAAGTTATAACGTAATGGATATATTTTTATCAAGTGAATTTTGAGACCCATCCCTTCTCCATAAAGATGATGAAACTGTTTTATATAAATATGTATTAATCCTGCAAGAGTTCCCTAAATTGTCCAAAGAAACATTCTTACAAAAAAATCTTGCTCAATATTGCGACTCATTCATCATCAATCAATGAAGCCTGAAGAGAAGGTTGATCTAAGCGTTTCTCCTCCTCTCATTCATCTTCAACCCTTTTCCACATATGGTTCAGTCAAAAGGTGCATCCTTTGGTGACACCAAAGCGTATACTTTATTTCTGTCTGAGCCAGATAAGCTTCATTTTAGCGTATGCCTTCTTCACCCAAACGAAGTTCTACCAATCGAACATCAAAGACAGTGATCAAGATCATCAAGAAGTTCGTCCTCTGATTTTCTTGGTGGCTGCATGTGGCATACACCGCTGTGCCTCGTTTTCCTTTTGTTTTTCAGCTTCTGTTCTGTGGCATTCCAGAGGTGTAGGTATTATCATCTACTCAAATCTCTTGGAAGAATATCTGGTGAAGCTTTTGGTTGTGTTTCTGATTGTGGAATTTGGACAAGAGAATCATCATCATCATCATCATCAGTATCCAGTGGTGGTGCATGGTTCTTCAGTTGCACCTGCTAGTACTACCCCAAATCCAATCAATCACAACAACTACTCTCACAATCGATGCCTTCAGCATAGCGAATTTACTCCAACCCGAAGTCACTGCCTCATTAACATTGCATTTGGGATTGGCCATGCAGAAATGTTTTCACATCCTCAAAAATTATATCAGGAGAGACACAGACCACCTTCCCACTCTATTCAACCCTCCTGTCCTGTTCAACAACCGTCTTCTTGTCCTGTTTCTTGGGTTCCTTCTGAACTTGTTTGATCAAATTATATATCTTATCTGTCTATAACTTCTGTGCTCTACATGTACTCATAACTGATATACATAGCCATGTATAGCTTATTTTACACATGGGATACTTGTACATGCTTTGCTTCTTCTGGAATGAATTTCTCTAACACTCTTTACTGCTATCTATTTTTCATGTTTTCATTTTTCTACATTATTTGGTTGGTTCAATTTGTTTTCTTGTTTAAACAATTATTCTATGATGCATGTTTGATTTTATTATAGTAACTACTAACTAGGCTTTGAGTTTTCTTCTTAGGGCACTGGTTAATTTCTTCTAGTGAATAGTGAAGTCATCATCATGTCTTGAATATATAGATTTTCATTCCCTTTTCAAGTTCATAGATTCATTTAAACAAGAAACCACTGAACTGAGCTTACTTTTGGAATGTTAAAAGTCCCTTTCCATGTTAAGTTTCTCTTCAACTAGTATATAATATCATGACCGCTTGATATACTTCATGAACTTGGTTACGTGAAGTACAGCATATGCATGGAGGGAATTAGCATTGCCTATGTTTTCAAACCATATAAACAGATGCTTAAAATTGTGATTAGAACTTAGAACCGTATACTACCTGGTAAGTATTCCCATTCTTCTTCAATTCATACTCTCACAGCTTCTTCAGCAACATTTTGATTTTGATTGAAACTATCAAACAGGCTCCGAAGAAAGGTGTGAAAGGTTCCGTTGTAGCAGCGAAGAAGAAGGTTCAGGAGAAGGTGACGAATCCTTTGTTCGAGAAGCGTCCGAAGCAGTTCAGGATAGGATGCATGCTGCCGCCGAAGCGGGAACTGGCGCGGTTCGTGAAGTGGCCGAAGAACGTTCAAATCCAACCCAAGAAGCGCATCCTCAAGCAGAGGCTCAAGGTCCCTCCCACACTCAACCAGTTCACCAAAACCCTGGACAAGAATATTGGTAAAAGATAATTCAAACAATTCATCTTACTGGTGTGCTTTGAATCTTTTTTCTTCCCCATTTTGCTCTATCTTACTTTAAACAATTCAAACTACGGAGTCTATTTTCATTATTCTGGTTCAACACTTCAAGTCCCCTCAAAACAGTGTACTTTTAATCTTCCATTGAAGCCAGATAGCACTAGGCCTGGGCAAAAAAGTCCAATATCCTAATCTGATACAATTCCCAGTCTAGTCCAATCTATTTTAAATCACTTTAATGGATTGGACTTTTAATCTCTTCACAGTGGGGACTATGGTGATGCAGTTACTGTCCAAACACTGAAAGATTTTCACAGGTATATTGTTTGTACTCTGTACATGTGTTCTCTGCCATGTCACTGCACTTGCTCTGGCTATTAACTAAAGAAAGAACTAAAACATGGAGGCAGTAATACTTTTGCTTGGGACATGACTTGCCTGAGTTAATATTGCAGGGGGGAAACAACATTCACGTTGATGGTGTTAATGCCATTGCTCAAGTTTTAAAAGATATCTTACTTATTACCACTGTAAGCCTCTATTTTAGTTTCTGTTGTTTGTCTTTTCTATACACTGACAGATTTGATCTCATTCTTAGTTAGAACTTAGTTATTATCCTGTTGGACCAGATGGAGCCAAGGCCTTGGCTGAAGTTCTCAAGTTTCATGGGAACATAAAAACCCTTAAGCTTGGTTGGTGCCAGGTAACCTTTTCACCATGAATTACCTTTAAATTGTTTGTAATAACTTTTATTTGTAGCATTGGGTAACTTCATAGATAGGAGCAAAAGGGGCAGAGTTCATTGCAGATGCTTTAAAATAAAATTGTTTAGTTTACCTCTCCTTTTATTTTGTTTTCATGGATCCGAATATACTTCACATTCAGGGTGCTTTTGGCTGATGCAAGAGACCATGTTTTGGAGATGACCCAAAAGGGTATCAACATCTTCCTCTAGAAGACACTATATTCTGCGACAAATTCTTGATAAAAACTAGAGCAGGTTTTTTATTTATTTATTTATTTTTTCATATATGCTGCTGTCAAGTACTGGTAGTGGTAAGAGCTCGTTCACATCGTTTTTTTGAGTTCTGACCATTCATTGAGGGAACATATAGAAATTCGTTTACTGTATTCTTAAATTGTTGATGTTGAAACCATTAACCGTTAACATGGTCCTATGTTTTTGTGATTGGAATATAGACCAGATTGTGAGAATGCATGAGACCTCTGTAATGGAAGTTACTTTTTGCTTATTCATTTATACAACTAATATTGAATTGCAAATATAATTTACTAATTATATATGAGTTTAAGATGACAATTTTCAGGATTGAAGTCAAAACTGTACTTCCAAAAAAAGCAATGTTACAACAGTATATATGAGTTAAGTCTACATTGATTTTCTCTCTTCACAGAGGCAACTATTGTGATGCAGTTACTTTCCAGACACTAAAAGATGTTCACAGGGAAAGAGTAAAGATTCTTGTTGAGGCTGGTGCTGACTTAATAGCCTTTGAAACAATTCCAAATAAGCTGGAGGCACAGGTATTTACTAACTAACAAATAGACTCACTTATTTGTTATTTGCTTTTTCTGTCTGCACCAGTAAGAATCTGTAATAGAAATGTGCAACATGCAGTGTCAATTATCATTTACTAATTCAATAGAAAGTTGGAAATTACCATTTTGTCTAGTTTCACCTTGATTTTGAGCAATAGTGGATTTTGTCTTGCTTTCTCCCTTTTATTTTACATTGGTGGCTGAGCTTTTTTTAGCATCAAACTCGTTAATTTAATTTGTCAAGTTCTAATCATTTTCTTTGTGTACGTGGAATGTAAACTATGATCTTATGTAAACATCCAAGAATTATTTATAGAAGCTGTTTCTATAAGCTATTTTAGAAAACATTGTTTAATTACTAAAATTTGTAAAAAAATCCTTATAACATTTAAGTGGATACAGATTGGATATGAGCAAATCCATATCCACTTAAATGGAATGGATCTTTAATCCAAATTGTTTTTAAAAAAAATATGGATATAGATTTAAGATCCAATCCATGCCCACCCCTGCCACAACTATTCTCTGTGCATTGATATACTAACAGATTCTATTTGAAACAGCATTGCATGACAAATTCCTATTTCAAGGTGTTAGAATGTTGTGAGAATGTAGCACGGTAGCAGAGCAACTGCAATTTGGTTTGTATGCTGTAGTTATATTCGCTGTTAGCTGCAATTTGGTATCGGTCAAAACATAGAAATAACAACACATACCCGAATGAAATCACTCAGCAGTAAAGGTTATTATATTCAGGAAATAACAACACATACCTGAATGATTCAATTCATGTGTTTGTAACTTGGCTTAGGATTTGTTTAATAATTCATCAAGGTAGAGTTCACCAGTCTCTTGGCATGTTGCTTGTTTAAAATATAACCTTCCTTTTCTTGACAACCTTTGTTTCGGTTTTGCCTTATACTTGCATTTAGAACATATATAATATGTATGTGAATTTCCTTTTAAACTAAATATATGTTTCTGACATAAAAGTAAGAAAAAAACCTAAAAGTTATTTGATAAAAAAACAAAAGGAGAAGAATCTTGCATGCGTAATGGAAACATGTGTCTAAGGATTTTATGCATGCCTTTAGAGACATCCTGAATGAATAAATAAATCGACAGGCTACTTCTATATGATACTGATCCGATCAACAAGTTAATGGTACTCGTGAATGGCTTCCTTAATCATGGAAAAAATTAGAGGTTCAATAGAAATTTTTGAAGTGATTGACTTGATGACACTTAATTTTTCCCGAGAATTTTAAAGTAGAAAGATTTTGGCATCAATTCTTCTGATTAGAATCCAAAATCATCTGCTAGCAATAGGTTTCACCAAATACAACTCAAGCAAAGAACACTGTTAACCGTCCTTTGTCTATACCATGATTAATCATTTTGTTGCTGGTTTGTTGACTTTAGTCTACATTGATTTTCTCTCTTCACAGTGGGCACTATGGTGATGCAATTACTGTCTAAACTCTGAAAGATTTTCACAGGTATATTGTTTGTACTCTGTGCATGTGTTCCCTGCCATGTCACTGCCCTTGCTCTGGCCATTAACTAAAGAAAGAACTAAAACATGAGTGATTTATACTATTGCTTGGGACATGACTTGCCTGAGTTAATATTGCAGGGGGGAAATAACATTCACGGTTTTGGTGTTAATGCCATTGCTCAAGTTTTAAAAGACAACTTAGTTATTACCACAGTAAGCCTCTACTTTAGTTTCTCTTGTTTGTCTTTTCTATACACTGACAGATTTTATCTCATTCTTAGTTAGAACTTAGTTATAATCCCATTGGACCAGATGGAGCGAAGGCCTTGGCTGAAGTTCTCAAGTTTCGTGTGAACATAAAAACCCTTAAGCATGGTTGGTGCCAGGTAACCTTTTCACCATGGCTTACCTGTAAATTGTTTGTAATAACTTTTATTTGTAACATTGGATAACTTTATAGATAGGAGTAAAATTACAAAAGTGAGACTTGACAAGAATGAAGAGGAAAAAATAGAAGGTAATAATGTACTAATAGAAAGGAAGGAAAATGAGAAAATTTAGGTTAGTTACAGATTCTTTCCTATGATTTAACAGTTATTGTGTACCTGGCTGGAAGAATACTGGGCCACTGGACCTTTATGTTTTGCTTTTTTAGAAAGAAAAAAAGAAAAGGACCAAAAAATGAGATGACTATTTAAGTTGTTTGGCCGAGAGAAAGTAAAAGAAAGAAAATTATATTTTTCTTTCGTTTTGTTTAATTGTATAGAAACTAAAAAGGAAAGCTAAATGGATGTAGGTAATTAAAATGACATAAATATCTTTCATAAAAAATTAAATATATAAAATTAAGGATATATAATTTGATCTTTTAAATGTGACCAAACATTTTCTCTCTCATTTTCGTCTCAAATCGGAGAGAAACAGAAAACAAAAAATAAAATAGACCTCATATAAATTTTATTCTTTTCTTTCCATCTCTTATTGAGAAACCAATATTTTCCATATTTTCCTTTCCTTCTTCTTTTCACCTCTTTCAAATATTGTGTTAGTCAGTTAGTGTATCTTTAGGAGTATATTAATGAGTAATGTTATTTTTTAATCATTTTTTACGAGCATTTTTTTTTACAATTTATTTATTTTTATCTCTTTTTACGACATCATTATTCCTCTTATCTCTCATACTTTTTTTCTGTCTCTTATCTCTTGTATAGAAATTGTAAAAATAACATTATTCTAAAATAATTATGAAAATAATTATTTCTAAATGTTTTTTTAAGTTAATAAATAGATCATATCAATTAAACAGATCGATAAATAAAATAACAATAGAAAAATGCAATTGATATCAATATCAAATGTTTATATCTACTCCTAGGTTGAACTTGATAATGTATGGTTTGATATAAGGATTAATGATATTAGATTTTGAAATATGTTTTTCTTTCTTATAAATATAAAAATATTTGAATTTTGTTTATGTAAAAAATTTAATATTTTTTATTTTATACAATAAAAATGTGTTACTTTTTATTCAGATGGAGGCCAAAAAGCTCGCATTAAAAAATCCCAGAAAAAGAGAAGAAAAAAGAGTTTTTGGTGTGTTAAAAGAAAAGAGAGAGCATTTATTTTCATTTAAAACTCATAAAACGGACGATCATTATTGTCGTATAGTGTCATAATAAAATGGGCGTAATAAAGATATATTAATTCTTGAAGTAGTGAGTAATTAATAAATTAAAAAAATTTAATAAAGTCAATTAAATATAAACATTAAGATACGTATTTTTCTCGTTCTTTACTACTCTCAACATCATAGTACGTAGCAGAAGACACAATGGTGAGAGAGCGGAAGATCGCCGATTTTCTGACGGTGTGAGGTTCTTGGCCATGACAGTGTGGAGGAGACACAGACCTTTAATGGATTGATGGCATTCGCGTCATCCTCAGGTTTTTTTTTTATTATTGTTTTATTTGTGCCTCTTTTTCTTTTTTGATTGTTGTTCTTTATTGTTTGCTAAAATGTCCTTCTCATTTGCATTTTTTTTTCCATCTCAATCTCAATAGCTCGCGGGGTGATATGGTACGGTTCAAGATTTAGGATTTAGGGTTCAATTTGTGTTGAAACAGGTGCTTGGTGGTGGTTTGTGATGGTCACGGTGGCAGTGCTGAGCTGTTTGGCATGGGAGATGGATCTGTTACACTGTGGGTACTGAGTGGGGCCAAAAAATTCGGTTTAGGAATTAAGTAAGTCATGTTGTTAATATTGGCGACTTTGGTGTCATAATGTACATTTGTTTAATTTTGTGCAGGATGAGTGAATAATTCCAAGAAACTTTTATACACGAGAAAATCAAACATTGATTTTTTTACATTGTACGTGAACACGTGTTTGTTTATGCCAAATAGCACTGTCTTTTTTCTAATTTTTTTTTATTAATAGAAACCATATGGACACTTTCTAAGTTGAGCAATAACTTTGATCTTTTCTTTTCTAACCTTGGGCAATATCTGAAGCCAATAACCAATTTTTGTTTTTCTTATAGGTTAATATTAATTATTAATGTGATAGTTTATGGTAGTGGAAGAGATTCTGACCTACAATCTCTTTCTTCCTCATTCTTTATTCAATCACAAAATTAACTTTTTTATAACTTATAGTTATGCGCAAGTCATTGAATATTGTCTTAGTTTAGGATATCTTGATATTTATAATCTACATTGGATACTAAAAATAGTTTTTAAATTCTATTCATATTATTGTAGTGATAAGTAAATATTTGGGTTATCATTTTACAACCTGGTTGTTGTTAAATTGCAAACTATTGATTCTTTTCTTGAAAATCAATTAATTTCCAAAGTTATCTTGATATTTTTAAAGGATGCAGAGTCAACGGTGTAAAATTGAAAGACACTGCTAATATTGTTTATACATAAGTATAAAATATATATTGTTGTTTTATATTAATGTATTATGTTGTTTTTATTTTAGCAATTACTTTTATTACTAAATTATTTTCTATTGTTAATATTAAAATAATTTATATAATAAAATTAATTAATATTAATGTATGGAATTATCAGTTTACTTAATGATAATTGTTAAAATTAATTAAAAATTAATATTATTTGAGAAATTATAAGTTAATATTATTTGTTAATATTAGTAACAATATATTTTAATATTTGTATTTAAATTTAAATCTTTTGCATTATTATTTTTTAATTTACAAACCAAATAATAATCCTTAACATTAGTAAAAAAATATAAAAAAATAAAGAAAATATTAAATTAAAAAACATACATTAATTTATTAAATAATTAAAATTCTTTCCGACTTCAATGGGAAAAGAAAACAAAAATTTACGACTTTAAATTCGAGTTAAAAATAAATAAAAAATTAAAGTCGTAAATTTTTTTACTGACTTCATTGTAACAAAATTTATGACTTTTAATTCAGAAACAATAGATTATCCTACAACTTACCCATTTCGGATTATTAATTTAAATTTTAGGCCATTTGATAATTTTGAAAAAAATGCCTCCTTTTCATCGTTTCTCCCGATTAGATAGTGTTATGAGAGCTAGAAGACTAAAGCAGTAGAAAAAGAAAGAAAAGATCGACTTGAGTTACTTTACGTCACTTTCTCCAACAAATTCATACATCTTAGTGCTCCACTTCCTCATGCTTCATTATCACACACAATATAATATAACCACAGCAAAAAGTAGATAATCTTGCTAGCAAACAATGATGTTTCACCAAGGTGCTATTTAAATATATAGGCCTTCATACAGAGTAATCCTTGGCTAATGGTCTCTGCAATATCTCATAGTTGCTAGTTTCTATCTTTAACAAATCCTAAGTCTACAATGATGTTTTGTGAGGATGATGTTAAGATAGCCATCGTAGTTATTTTGCCATGGCTGTGTCTGCAGACCAGTACTTATGCATTGTCGAGTAACAGTTTATTAAGGCAAGGGGAGACATTTGATCACTCATCTACACTATGCTCACCAATGCGTAAGTTCTGTTTGAAATTCGGTCCTCTTCAGTTTGACCCTACTCACACCTACTTGGTCATTCGTAACACACGAACTCCTACCGGATATGCTGATTGGATAGGCAACAGAAATGACCCTATTGACAACAATTCTGGGGTGCTTCTGACATTGAACAATTCAGGTGCTTTGACCATCATTAGTCAAGGTAGGAACCCCATAACTCTCTACTCACCTATTCTACCTACCAAAAAAAATGTTGTTGTCACCCTTTTGGATTCTGGAAACTTGGTCCTTGGAGAATATGATGATAGTGGATCTATGAAGCATGTGATGTGGCAAAGCTTTGATCATCCTTCAGATGTGTTGCTACCTGGTATGAAAGTAGGAATTAATCACAAGACAAATCGGTCATGGTCGGTTGTGTCATCATTTTCTACTAACGACCCATCTTCAGGTTCCTTTGCACTTGAATGGGAGCCAAGGAAAGGAGAATTGGTCATAAGGAGGGGAGGGAAGATACATTGGACAAGTGGGGTTCTGAGACACAATAGATTTGAGAATGTTCCACGGTATATGCAGCTCATGTATGAGTACAAAATTGTCTCAAATAAGGATGAGGAGTCTTTTAGTTATGCAAGTCACAATGATTACTCACAGTGGGTGCTGTTTAGCAATGGAAACTTGCAGGATACAGAAAATGGAGATATAGCTCAAGCTCAAAATTGTTATGGCTACAAGACCAAGGAAGGTTGTGAGATATGGGAAGACCAACCCGTTTGTAGGCATTCTGATAATATATTTGAAATACAATCGGGATACTTTGATCGCCCTTCTTCTCAAAATAATGATTCTTTTGCCGAAGACAAGAACACTACACTAACTGAAACTGATTGCAAGATTTTTTGTTGGAGAAATTGCAACTGTGTTGGATTCACAACTTATTTTCCCAATCAGACAGGGTGTAAATATTATTATGGAGGATGGGTGCCTACTTATGTGAAGTATGCTGGATTGAGTGTCAGCATTCTTGTAAAGACTAACCGAGATCACAAAGGTATCACTTCTAGCCTCTGTTTAGTTAATCTACTAGTCAAATACAAACTGTACTTTGTCTATGGGTACCAAAGACTTAATCACCAAAACTTATTGTTTGAGTGTTTGTTTATTTAAAAGTTAGATGTGATTGATTTTTAATAAAAATAGATTTTGAACCGTTGAAAGTAAATAAGAGTCTGTCCAACTTATTTCAGTAACAAAATTACATTGAAACATGTGCATGATATGGGGAGTAAAAGCATTGCAGTATTATATTTGCTACAAAAAATGTAATTCAAGATCCCAAAACAAAACCACATATGATATATAACATAGAGTATTTTGTTACAGAAAATGTAATTCAAGATCCTAAACTATAAATAGAACTACTTATGATATATAACAGAGACTACTTTATGGTTGGTAATACAGATATGAAGAAGTGGATTAAAATTGGTGTTCCCGTAGGAACAACTTCACTAATAATTAGCCTTGGTATTTTCTGTCTATGGATGATAAGAAAAGCTTCACTTCAAGGTACTTATTTCTCAAAGTTTATACATCAGTACCATCATTGAAATGCCTTTCAAGCACTTTATTTTTCTTCCATTATTAATAACCTCCTTCTGCTATGTTCTTGCCTAAAAAGAGAAGAGAAGCAAAATGGGGAACGGCATGCTTAATTTCATGGTGTCTGAGAGATGTAACGGTTTAGATGAACATCAAAATGAATTGAAAAATGGGAATTCTTTAAGAATTTTCAGTTATGCATCTATCATGGCAGCTACGAACAGGTTCTCAATGGAATACAAGTTAGGAGAAGGGGGCTTTGGACCTGTATTTAAGGTCATTGCTATAAATTCTAAACATTTTTTTAAGATTACTTCCTGAAATGAAATAATTAATATTTTTTGAACATCATTTCAGGGACTATTACAACAGGGAGAAGAAATAGCAATAAAAAGACTTTCAAAAGGTTCAGGGCAAGGAGACACTGAGTTTAAAAATGAGCTAACTCTCATTTCTGAACTCCAACACATGAATCTTGTTCAGTTGTTGGGTTGCTGCATTCATGAAGATGAGAGAATGCTAATCTATGAGTATATGCCTAACAAAAGCTTGGACTACTTTTTATTTGGTGAGAAGTTACTTTGCTCAGTAAATCAAGAACTAGATCTTGCATATATGAGCTTTATTTATTTTGTTATTATTTATTTTTGTGCATATTTATTTTCTTCTGAAACACTAATTTTCATGCTAATAATGGGAAGATTCGACTCAAGGCGAAAAATTATATTGGAGAAAACGTTTCAACATAATTGATGGGATTGCTCAAGGACTGCTCTATCTGCATAAGTATTCAAGATTAAGAGTAGTTCACAGAGATCTGAAGGCAAGTAACATTCTACTTGATGCAAATATGAATCCCAAAATTTCAGATTTTGGCATGGCTAGAATTTTCACACACGAGTCAGATATAAACACTAAAAGGATTGTTGGGACATAGTGAGTAAGCTTAAAGTCCTATTGTGGCTTCTACCATCTGCTTTTGAATTTATTTCTGATCTAAAATATATTAAATCGTATGTGATATTATGCAGTGGTTACATGTCACCTGAGTATGCCATGGAGGGAATTTTCTCTGTCAAATCTGATGTCTATGCTTTTGGAGTCTTGCTGCTTGAAATTGTTAGTGGCAGAAGAAACAATGCTTCTGAATGGCCACTCACTTTAGTAGGACATGTATGTTCTGTTGAGGCTGTTTGATTATTACTACTATGTAACCAAATTAAAGTGGGAATCCTTTATTTTGTTTTTCATCTAATATGTATTGTTCTCTGCATATGACCTAGGCTTGGGAGCTATGGAAACAAGGCCATGCACTAGACCTCTTAGATCCGACTGTAAGAGAATCTTTCATTAAAGATGAAGTATTAAGATGCATTCATGTTGGTCTTTTATGTGTAGAAGAATGTGCATCTGATCGTCCCAACATTTCAGAGATAATACCCATGTTAAACAGTGAAACTGCAACATTTCCATTGCCTAGAAGACCAGCATTTTACCGTGGAAAAAAGCCGGTTGAGGAATATGGTTCTTGTATTGATAATGAAAACCATTCATTGAATGGTTTAACTATTTCCAACATAGGTGGAAGGTAAATCTATTAATAAATTCATTAGCAAATGTATCCCAAATAATGTCTTGTCCAGTTGACATTCTTCAATTATCTAAATGCATTACTAGTAGAGTTGTAGTTCAAGCATTTAATCAAACAGCTTAGCATCTCGAAATCCTTACCTCAGAAGAAAAATCAACTCCTCAGTCCTTTAGCTATTTCCGGAGCTTCTTCCACCAAACCCTTCTGACGCATGATGCAGTAAATGAAAGAGCCACGACCTATAAGAGCCACGACCTATGAGAACATGTGTGTGTGCCAAAGTCCTGTAAAAGAATTGATTTCTTCCTCATTACAAGCAATCCCTCCGAGTGCTTCAAGAGCTACTGTTTTTACTTTTTACTGCAAGAAAAATCTTGAGCAGGGTATGGACATCTACTTGTACAAGTAATTGCTTATTCTGTATCCCTGTCAAAACAATTGGTATTAAGATTATGGTAATGTTCTTTTTTCTGATGGGGGATTATGGTAATGTTCTAGGAACGAATGGATATACCTATTTGATTTCGAAGTGCAAATCTGATTAGCATATAAACAAGACGACGTCTAGGATGGACAAGAGAGTCAAGTGGTTTATGGTGAATGACTTTCGTCCACTCTTAGATTCATCCGATGTACGCAATAATAAGGTAGACTCTCTGTATCAAATCTTTTTTTTTTTTTTTTTTCTTTTGTCTCCCTCAACCACTGCGCCTGAGAACCATCGACACTCGCAATGCACCTATGTAACAGATCTGCATCTGGATCTGATATCAGAGGGAACACAAAATAAAACCCAATACACAAAGCGTAAACGTAAAGAGAGAAGAAGAAATTTACTCGAACACTATATACACAAATGAACGAAGAAAGTTGCACTTCATAGTCACAAATTCATTCACTCGATTCATAGATTGCAAACTGCTACATTGAGTGACCTTCCATAGGCAAAACAAAATGAAAACTTAATAGCAAAGTATTACAAAAGAATATTAGAACTTAATCACTAAGGAAAAATGAAGGCGCTTCCATACAACTTCTACACTGTGTCAGGCGGTGCAGTAATTTGAGAGCTGCAAGCTTTGATTTTCAATTTGGTTGCTTCTCCATTCTTCTAGCCGTAGGCGGTTTACAATTTTTTATTTTTATTTACAAGCTGAAGCTTGTAAAAATCGAACAACAAATCGAACGGAAGAGGAAGATGGAGTTTTGTGAACAATGGAAAATCGTGGATGGTGTTCTCAGTTACACGCAGTGGTTGAGGGAGAAAGAACAGAAATTGTTACAGATGGTCTACCACATTATTGTGTAGACCAGATGAATCTAAGGGTGGACAAAAGTGGTCCAGCATGAATCACTTAACCCTCTGGTCCACCTAAAAGCCGTCTATAAACAAAGGAGTTCGGTATAACTATTTCAAAATTGGTACTTTGTCCTCCAAATAAAACAACGAGCAAACTAAGGAGAAAATTACTTTTCCTGTTGATAGATGAGTAATCTCCGTCAATAATCTAATTGGTTACATATAATAAAGTCTCTCTTTTAATTTTTTTTTTCTTATTCACAATACTTAAATTAAAATCTTAATTAAGAGATTTATATCTGATTTTAGTCAAATCAATAACACTTTAAATTAACAGAAAAACTTTAATGATAAAAAAGCAAAAATTTGAATATGTCAAATTTATCGTCATACCGAGTTTTATTGACAGAAATTATGTTTGGATTAACCTAATCATCTGATAAATTCGAAATAATTCAGACTAAAGAATTTAGATTTATTTGGATCATGATTTGGTTTGGATTAATATGAGTAAATTTGACAAGTTTGGTTCAAGTCATAAATTTTGATTTTAAGGAATTGAACAGAACTGAATTGATCTATCCAATTAAATGACATCTTTTTTTTTTTTTTTATTAATCCTTACAGTTTAATTAGGATCTTTGGACTTGTCGCGTGAAAAACTATTTGATCAAGCGATTGAAGTTGAGAAAGGAAATATGTTTCTCAGCTATGAGTTATCAAGTTGCAAAAGAAAGAAATTGATATAACCACAAGGTCATTCTCACCCTTTATCAATCTATATCACTAGGACATGGTGCAAGAACCAAAGCATCACATCGCGATAATATGCTTTAAAAATAGTTATGGTATACGTACATGTAACAAATCCAAAACATAGACAATCATGCCATAAGTAGGCGGTTTCTACTGTGAGGACCGATATCAAGTGGTTCACCAGTGGAAAAAATTAATATTTTATTATTCTTTTTACTTTTTTAATTTTATTAAAAAATTAATGTTTTGTTCATTTACACTTTCGCCAATCGATATTTAAGTAATAATACACTTATCATAAATTGTCAATCATTTCTCATACTAAGACATGACAAATTTTAACATGATTTGCTTATGGATTGGATGCAACCCAAGGTTTATGGATGAATCAATATAAATTTGTGTTTGTTGTCTTCCTTTTCTCTATGCTTGACATGCATGTATCTGTTGCATCTTCATCATATCTTTGATAGTCTTTAGATTTAAACCGAGTTAATATATTTAGACTTAAACAAGGTTTTTCAAAGGGTTTTTTTAACTTTAGAAGAAGGATTAATTTAAAAAAAAAATCAGTAATTTGAAATTCAGATTCTGAACATTTTGAGAAGCAATATTTTAAAGATATTTGACATAGTTAGATTTATCATCTGTTATCTTATACAAGAAAGAAAATATAATCTTTTGACTGACTTATGATTTCCAAGCTAGAGGATTAAGAAGAAATATATAAAGCATTGGTTTGATCGTGCATAGAAAGGCCAACGTTAGTCGAATGTCACTATTGAATTTCCATTTTGACCAATTAATCCACTTCAAATACTATTATGAGGTATTGATTGTTGTTATATATAATCAACTACATAGTAGCAATGCTTAAACTTTGCTTCGCATATGATTAAGAGTCCGTTTGATTTATTAAAAATTATGATAATGAACAAAACAAATATTTTTGTTTCATGTTTGATTTAAAAAAGATTAAAAATTAACACAAATCAAGTATATGAGAATATGGTAAAATTTACAATTTTTGTTATTTAGAAAATTATAAGACAACTTTTTATTCCTGTTATAAAATATTAAAAGACACATATATCTATATTTCTATTTCTTTAATGACTGAAAAAATAGGAATTAACCAACACAATCATTTTAAAAAGGAAACACCTTATTTTTTATTCTAATCTCTCTTTTTTTTATTCTGATCTATCTCGCTTGTTTTATTTCGATAAACACATTAAATTATTTGATAAATTATATTAAGATAATTAATATTAGATAATTTAGTATATTTTATATTATTTTACTTGTATTGTTGATTATTCATCAAATGATGCATAATATAAAAAATTATCCAAAAAATTGTACCCTTATATTTTTTTTTTCTTGTTCATGATCATATTTTTAACAAATCAAACAAATTATAAGAATAAATGAACCTAGTTAATAGTATCACAAACTTATTGAAATGTCTAACAGAGTAATAGTGGTTAACTTTGTCTCACAAGTATTAATAGTGTTGCGAAGTATTTGAAATGATTAAAAATATTTAATCACATGTAAAATAAATATCATATTTTTTATGCATAAGTGCAAGTCTGCAGACACAAGTTACACAACCAAGACAAAATAACTATCATGGCTATCTTAACATCATCCTCATAAAACATCATTGTAGACTTAGGATTTGTTAAAGATATAAACATAATCATATATACATACGTAATTAACCACATTTGCTAGATGTACACGAGTGTCTATTTTCGGATGTAATATAAGAACTCAAAAAGAAGGAAAAAATCGACTTGAGTTACTTTACGTCACTTTCTCAAACAAATCTCTACATCTTAGTGCTCCACTTCCTCTGTTCCGTTATCACACACACACAAAAAAAACACACACACACATAAAGTAGATAATCTTGCTAGCGTGCAATCATTGAAGTCCACAATGATATTCCATCAAGGTGGTATTTAAATTGGGCATCAAAGAGAGTAATAATCATTGGCTAAAGTCCTCTCTCTATATATCTCAGTTGCTAGTTTCCATCTTTAGCAAATTCGAAGTCTACAATGATGTTTCATGTGGATGATGTTAAAATAGCCATGGTAGTTATTTTGTCATGGTTGTGTCTGCACACTAGCGCTTATGCATTGGAGTTTAACAGTTTAAGGCCAGGGGAGATATTTTATCACTCATCTACACTATGCTCACCAATGCATTAGTTCTGTTTGAAATTTTCACCTCTTCAGTTTGAACCTACTCACACCTACTTAGTTATTCGTAACACGCGCACTACTGGGTTTGCTGATTGGATTGCGAACAGAAATGACCCTATTGACAGCAATTATGGGATGCTTCTAACATTGAACCATTCAGGTGCTTTGAGTATCACTAGTCAAGGTGGAAACCACATAACTCTCTACTCACCTATTCTACTTACCAAAAAAAATGTTGTTGTCACCCTTTTGGACTCTGGGAACTTGATCCTTGGAGAATATGATGATAGTGGATCTATGAAGCATGTGATGTGGCAAAGCTTTGATCATCCTTCAGATGTGTTGCTATCTGGTATGAAACTAGGTGTTGATCAGAAGACAAATCGGTCATGGTCGGTTGTGTCATCATTTTCTACTAACTACCCATCTTCAGGTTCCTTTGCACTTGAGTGGGAGCCAAGGAAAGGAGAATTGGTCATAAGGAGTGGAGGGAAGATATATTGGACAAGTGGGGTTCTGAGAAACAATAGATTTGAGAATGTTCCACGGCGTATGCAGCTCATGTATGAGTACAAAATTGTCTCAAACAAGGATGAGGAGTCTTTTAGTTATGCAAGTCACAATGATTACTCACAGTGGGTGCTATTAAGCAATGGAAACTTGCAGGATACAGAAAATGGAGATATAGCTCAAACTCAAAATTGTTATGGCTACAAGACCAAGGAAGGTTGTGAGATATGGGAAGACCAACCCATGTGTAGGCTTTCTGATAATATATTTGAAGAACAATCAGGATACTTTGATCATCCGTCTTCTCAAAATAATGGTTCCTTTGCTGAAGACAAGAACACTAAACTAACTGAAACTGATTGCAAGATATTTTGTTGGAGAAATTGCAACTGTGTTGGATTCACAAATTATTTTCGCAACCAGAAAGGATGTAAATTTTATTATGGAGCTCCTACTTATGTGAAGTATGCTGGATTGAGTGTCAACATTCTTGTAAAGACCAACGGGGATCACAAAGGTATCACTTCTAACTCTGATTAGTTAATCTATTTGCCAAATACTGTACTTTGGTTATCGTGCTAAGGACTTAAAATGAGCAAAACTTATTGCTCGTTTATTTCTATGGAGGATATAATTGATTTTCATAGAATTAGATTTTGAACCATTGAATGTAATTAAGCTCCGTGTCCAAATTAATCTCAGCAACAAATTTACATTGGAACATGTGCATGGTGTGGAGAATTGATTCTTGGTGTAAAACAAAAAGGCTCTTAATCATTAAGGAGAACTTGTTTGATATGTGTAGCTCACTTTATTAAGTTAAATTTCAATACCAAGTAGAGTTTGCAAGTGAATTTTCATGCTACATGTTAGAGATATATCCTTTTGGTTTTACAAGTGACAATGGACAAGCTAGTTTCCCATATCCTATCCATTCATCAGACAAAATCTTCTCTTCCGTCTTGGAGAAGCCTTACAAGAAAATAGTAATAAACACATTCAAAAAATATCCATGAACATGTTGGGTCAAAGTAATACTCATGAATGAAAACTAGAAGTTAAGAAAAGCTGGAAAGATATCTATTATCATCAAAGGTTGCGCTTCATCATTTTCTTACTCTAAATGTTTTAATTTACAATTCCTACTAATCTCATGCTCTGGCCAAAGTCAAGGAAAGGTTAAAGTGAAGACTTTAATGCTTTGACTTCTAATTTCAAACTTTGATGTCAATTTGATCCAATTTCATAAGCAGTGTCAAATTTATGAACACGACATCATGAGCAAAAGAACCAATGCAAGGTAGTCTAAATTTGGAAAAACAAATCATCCCATTTATTATTTTAAAAAAAAGCATTGTGATTTGTGTGACATTAAAAGCATTGTAGTATTAGACTTGCTACAGAAAATGTAATACAAGATCCTGAACTATAACCAAAACTACTTATGATATGTAACAGTACTTTACGGTTGGTAATACAGATATGAAGAAGTGGATTAAAATTGGTGCTCCCGTAGGAACAGCTTTACTCATAATCAGCCTTGGCATTTTCTGTCTAAGGATGACGAGAAGAAAAGATGCACATCAAGGTACGTATCAAAGTTTTTACAGTTCCATCTCTGAGTTATATTTCAAGCATCTTATTTTACTTCGGTCATAAATAACCTTGTTTTTTCACATTCTTGCCAAATCAGAGAAGAGAAGCAAAATGGGGAATGACACGCTTAATTTGGTAGTGTCTGACACATTTAACAATTTAGTTGAACTTCAAAATGAAGTGAACAATGGCAATGCTTTAAGAATTTTCAGCTACGCATCAATCATTGCAGCTACGAACCAGTTCTCAATAGACAACAAGTTAGGAGAAGGGGGCTGCGGACCAGTATATAAGGTCATTGCTTCAAATCCTAAACATTTTTTCAAGATTACTTCTTGAAAATAAATTACTAATATTTGTTGAACATCATTTCAGGGATTGTTACCACAGGGAGAAGAAATAGCAATCAAAAGACTTTCGGAAGGTTCAGGGCAATGAGACATGGAATTTAAAAATGAATTAACTCTCATATCTGAACTCCAACACATGAATCTTGTTCAGTTGTTGGGCTGCTGCATTCATAGAGATGAGAGAATGTTAATATGAGTATATGCCTAACAAAAGCTTGGACTATTTTTTATTTGGTGAGGAATTATTTTGCTGAGTAAAGCAAGAACTAGATCTTGCATATATCAGCTTTATTTATTTTGTTATTATTATTATTATTTTTACTTTATTTTCTTCTGAAACACTAACAATGTTCATGCTAATGATGAGAAGATTTGATTCAAGGTGAAAAATTAGATTGGAGAAAACGTTTCAACATAATTGATGGGATTGCTCAAGGACTGCTCTATCTACATAAGTATTCAAGATTAAGAGTAGTTCACAGAGATCTGAAAGCAAGTAACATTCTACTTGATGAAAATATGAATCCCAAAATTTCAGATTTTGGCATGGCTAGAATTTTCACACAAGAGTCAGATATAAACACTAAAAGGATTGTTGGGACATAGTGAGTAAGTTTAAAGTATCCTATTGTTACTTCTACCAGGAGCTTTCTGATCTAACAGATATTATGTCCTATGTGATATTATGCAGTGGTTACATGTCACCGGAATATGCAATGGAGGGAATTTTCTCTTTCAAATCTGATGTCTATGCTTTTGGAGTCTGGCTGCTAGAAATTATTAGTGGCAGAAAAAACAATGCTGCTGAATGGCCACTCAATCTAGTAGGACCTGTATGTTCTCCCAAGGCTGTTTGATTATTACTATCATGTAACCAAATTAAATTGGGAATTCTCTTATATTGTGTTTTTCATCTAATATGTTTTGTTCTCTGCATATGACCTAGGCTTGGGAGCTATGGAAACAAGGACATGCACTAGACCTCTTAGATCCAGCTTTAATAGAATCTTTCATTCAAAATGAAGTATTAAGATGCATTCATGTTGGTCTTTTATGTGTAGAAGAATGTGCAGCTGATCGCCCCAATATTTCAGAAATAATACCCATGTTAAACAGTGAAATTGCAACATTTCCATTGCCTACAAGACCAGCATTTTACCGCGGAAAAAAGCTGGTTGAGGAATATGAGTCTTGTATTGATAATGAAATCCATTCAGTGAATGGTCTAACTATTTCTAACATAGGTGGAAGATAAATTTATTATTAAATGCATAGATTGGAAAATGGTGGTGTATTTTTTACCATTTTATGTTTGCAAATGTATTCCAAATATTTCGTTTCTAATTAACATTCTTCAATCATCTAAGTGCAGTTTAAATTACTTGCAGTTCGAGCATTTAATCAAATAGCTTACCATCTCAAAATCTTCACCTCAGAAGAAAAATAAAGTCCTCAGTCCGCTAGCTATTTCCTGAGCTTCTTCCACCAACCCTTTTGGATGTGTGATACAGTGAATGAAATAGCAACAATCTATGAGAAAATGTGTGCCAAAATCTTGTAAAAGAATTGATATCTGCTTATCCATGTGGCACTGAAATCAGCATCCAAACGGTTTGCTATTGCTATTGCTAATGTTCTTGGCATGAATTCATAGATATTTAATTCTGAAGTGCAAATCTGATTACTAAATAAACAAAGCAGTTGGGTATTACTATTTTCAAAATTGGTTGTTGATCCTCCAAGTAAACTACATGCAAACAAAGGACAAAATGGCTTTTCCTACCCCCCACAAGTAAAAAAAATGATGGACTGAGAATAAATGAGGCCCCTTGGTATATGAACTTCGAACTTGAATTTTCCTTACTATGTCTTATAATTTTTTTAATTTACATTTTAAAAGTTTTATACAAATTAAGATAACAAGTTATTGGTTCAAAGTGGGCTTGAGCTTACATCTCTTAAGCATGTCTCGGGTTTGAGCATGCGGTTAGAGCATAGGAGACCTCGTTATAGTAGCTAACAAGGTTTTCTAAAAGAAATTAGTAGTCCACAAACACAATGATATTTGTCAGATAAAACATGGTTAAAAAAAATTAGATAATTTTACACTAACATTTCTTCTTTCCTCAGATTTTAACTCTTCAATTTTTTTTTTAAATTTTATATTAAGACCATTTTCAACCTCTGACATTTACAATATCAAATTAATTTTTATTAAACTCACATATTTTACTTTAAATTTTGTTATTTTCTCAATATTACAATTATTTATAATTTAATATATTTACATTTTAAATTTGATTTAAATTTTAAAATATATGTGAAAAATACTGGAAAAAATGATACATAATCATATTATTTACTTATTCTTTTTTTATACCTAAAATAATTTTAAACTAAGATTATCCCATTCACCGCCACATTTTCCGAGTTTTTTCTATTGCCTTCCTCGTTTCAGAGTATATTTTCTTCGTCATCATTCAGTAAACGGAAAATCTACATCAAAATCGGAGCTTTGCGAGCAAATTGAACTCGTCGGGGCTTTAATTTCAAGTGAAAAACATGATGGGTAACTCTAAACTTGAATTTTTCCGCAACCCTTTCTCAGTTTTAATATGCATTGGATAATGCAAGAGTGTTGAAGTTGATAAGTGATTATGCATTATAGAAGCACAAAAGTTTCTTCCTTTTTCATTCTCTTGAAATGAATCTAACCTTAAGCAGTGTATACCGTCCCTATAGCTTCCCCACACTCCTCAAATCCTCTTCTTTCAGCACTCTGAGTAGACCCTTTTGTTCTTCAGCACTATCATCTCCCCCCACATGTGTGAAACCCCAAGTTCCCCTCTTTTTAAGACCACCCATTTACTCAACCAAGTTGTGTGAGCTCAAAAAATGGCATGATTGGGCCAAAGGTGTTGCCTTTTCAATTGGGTCAACTTTTGTGCACTCAGATAATGGGCCAGACTCAAGCATTTTTTTCAGGGAGATGAAGTGGCTCATGGAGGATGCTGTTGAAGGCCACTCAATGATTGCGGATGATGATGATGATGATGAGAGGGTGAAAATGAGGATTGGAATAGATGAGCTTTACTGCTTGTGGAAGCAAAGGATCCATGAGAGGAGATCCTTTCAGTATGTTGTTGGGTGTGAGCATTGGAGGGACTTGGTGTTGAGTGTCCAAGAAGGGGTCTTGATTCCAAGGCCTGAGACTGAACTTCTTGTTGATTTTGTGTATGATGTGGCGTCAGAGAATGAGGATTTGAAAAGGGGTGTTTGGGCTGATTTGGGGACTGGAAGTGGTGCTCTTGCTATTGGTATTGGTAGGGTTTTGGGGAGTGAAGGAGGGAGGGTTGTTGCTACAGATTTAAGCCCTGTGGCTGTTGCTGTTGCAGCTTACAATGTGCAGAGATATTGCTCGCAGGTTAGCGATTTTTCAAGTTTTTTTCAATCTCCATGTTTTCAAGACGATTCCTTTTTGCTGCCCCTTTTCCCCACCATGGTTTTGCCTCCACCGGTTTTTTATGAATATAGTTTTTATGCTGAAAGTTTGAAGCATATATTTCCAACTGCCATATGACTTCAATTTCTTTTGGCCAATATGTTTTTGTTGGACTTTTATATTCCTTTTATTCATTGTATCTTGCTTGGTGCTGTGTGTCAGTGTGTTTGTTTTTGTTTTGTTTTGTTTTGTTTTCAAGTCAAAGCAGAAAATTTAACTAGAAATAAAGGCAAGACTGAAGAAAGTCACTGTTTTAGGCTGTTTAGAAGCTCTGAAAAATCCGTTCATGTCAATGAGACTAGACCCATGAATTGGAAAAAACGTGCATCAGAATGTGTTTGAACTGCAACACTAACACAAACTTGCTTGTTTTAGGTGAGGGCATGTAATCAGTTTAAATGTTGCCGGGGATGGAAATCAAGCCTTTTTGCTGAAATAGATATTATAGAGAAGCATATCAACAAAAAGAACTGAATTATAGGAATAGAGTTTGCTTCTCTAACCATGATTTTGAGGGTCAGCAAGTACTGGAGGAGGCAATATTTTTTGCTTGGTTGTGGCTTAGAAATTTAGAAAAAGACTTTGAATTACCATACCACATTTGGACGAGCAAGCTGGTCTCATGTATGGAGGGATATGGATGATTTTTGTTGCTGTTGGCTTATCCACTTGCATGATTGCAATCAGCTTTGGTAATGTCAATATATATCACGATGACTGATATATATTTAATTACCTTAGCAAGTTTGTGGTCAGTAAGTTTGGGATGTTTATCTGTAAGTACCTCTGGTACTCTTTGATATTATATAATATATACATAGTTTTGCTGATAAAAAAAAAGTATTCTTTTGGCAATAGACCAATGTTTATGAAGCTGACATGATATTTAAGACAGTGAAAGGGTTTAATGGATCAGAATCTAGGGTAGAATGTAACGTCCCGTATGTTAACATTCACTTATGGTCATTAATGCAGCAATTAACAAGGATAATTAAGTTGGAAGCGATAAACAAAAGAAAATGACGTCATCACACGTCAATATCAACACCCACTGAACATTATATATGGTGAATTCTCAATATGTGCAAAGTCTATACAAAACTGTACATAATCCCCTCAGGGTACAAAACATCAGGTATAATCAAAATATTGAGCTAACAAGCTCTCAAAATCTATGTCTAAGGTTCACACAGAACCTATCCCTACGCGAGCCTCGTGCCCTGGGATTTACCCTCCGCTCCCTGAGCATCACCTGCAAAACATATAATCCCCAACAGGGGTGAGATAACAATCTCAGTAAACTCAGGGTCCTTGGAGATCTTTCCTCCCCCTGGTTCACTTCCATGACATATAATATTAAAATTGGCATCATACACAAACCAACCATCACGGCTCTCAGAACATATCACATGTATACCATAACACAGATACAACATATACATACAATTATATCATATTGCCTGAGAAAGATCATCCGCAACAAGCACATTCTCCCAGGAATTACTCGGACATATATGGCACTTCCGAGAGAAGATCATCCGCAACGGGTACATTCCTCTCAGGTTTTATCACATATCTTTATATTGATCACTTAGAGTTGTTCCACATAACTCTGACTCTAAGGGAAGTCCATATTTAGTCCATTCTACTGGCCAGAGAATCTCATCAATCACATCACACTACCACAGTGTACATAATATACATGTTTTCAATAAAAAGCAGTAACACACAATTTCAATATACATGCATCATGACATACAATAACCATCACTCCCTTGGAGCATAGTGGAACACAGACAATGGAAATACTCCCAAGAACAAAGAGTTTACCTGTTCTAAGTGGTACACTGGCTCTCCCGGCCTCGTGGTCACACTCACCAGTAACCTCTGTATCACGCCCTACATAAAAGCATACCAGAATCAATCAATAACGGTTCTCAACCGTTAAAAGGAACAGAAACATTATTCTTTTACATATAACCCTTTATTACTCTATCTCAAGTCTCTAAGGCTAGTCACTTAACTGGTGACTGACAGATCCTCACTAAGATCTATCTCGGCCTAATAAAGGTACTAGAGTTGCTCTAAGATCCCGCATAAGTCAATTCAATGCTCTAACCAGACCATAAATCAATGATTATCCAACTTGACTGAAACAGTTATTCCAACACGTTTTCATCGTTTATTTAGCCTTCTGAACAACTTTTGTCAAAGCACTTAGGCCCATATATATCATAGTACCTTCCATTTAATCAACATTCTTTCTACTCATACATACTTCAGAGTCAAAATCAAACTTCATCAAAATTCATGTTTCAAAGTTCAATCTTTATCAGAACAACCTCCTGAGCATACTTTTCTAAAGGAACCAAGTCTAATTCCAGTCCTAACACAAATGGGTCACTATTCATCCCAAGAACAATTTCACAAATCAATAGGCAAAACTTGAGTTTCTTACCTCTAAATAGTCAAGGAAGGCTAGAGGATCACTTCTCTAAGCTTTAGCGTCCTTCAATCGCCTTCTTTCCCTTCCAAAACTCAGCTTTGAGAAATTCCCTAGGGAAATGGATCTCTCTGATTGATGGTTTTCAGAGAAAAGTGATGAAGGATTCTAGCTCATAGGATGATTTCCTACAAGTTTCATGTTGGGTGTGAGATGTTTTGGTCAAGAATGGAGAAGGCCCGCAGATGTAGGAAGGCTTAAGCTTTCGAGATATGAAGCTTTCCAACTCATTAATGGCAGAAAGCGCAGAGGGAGGGAGAAATGCGATTTTTGGGCCAGAAAACGAAGAAGAAGCCCTTTTATAGGGATCCTGTCCGCGTTCCCGCGCTAATCGCGCCATACTGGCGCTATCCGCGCCAAGTTCCAGTGAAAAACAGGTTTTCTGGAGCACTTCTGGCGCTAATCGCGTCAACTTCCAACATCTGTGGTGCTAACCTCGCCACTCTGACGCTACTGGCGTCAACTTACAGAACTTGTGGCGCTATTCGCGCCAATCTGGCGCTAACCGCGCCAGGGTCATTTCCGTCGCTATTTCTGTCGCTGACCTCTTTTTTTTTTTTTTTTTTTTTTTTAAACCTTGGTTATTATATAGAAATTGGTAGACTGAATAATTGATGATTAAGGAAGAACTGAAGGCAATAGTAGTTTATGGTTAGATTGGCAACTGCTTATGTTGCTGTTAACTGAACAATACCTGTGGGATTAGTGTTTTAGTTTGGTAGGCTTTGGCCAAATTGAAGGACTAATCAACTAGTTGAGATGAAGTATAGCAAGTGAAAATGAGAAGAAGATAGGGAAACCTAGGTTTGTCCCTCTAGTATCACACAAGAGAAACATGCAGCCATGATATGTTAATATGATCCCATGTTCAAAAAGAAAGTGCGTTACAAATCCTTTTAAAACGTTTTTTTGGTAGGCTGATACTTGTACTCTTTTAGTTATAGAATCCTAATCTAAAGAAGAATGATACTCTGTGCTAGTAAACACAAGAATATTTCATGGAACCAGTAGCTAAAGTGGAAAATATTTTATTCTCATTTTTTATGCTATTATACTGTATCACATTCATTTTATATTTGCTTCTGATTATTCCTTTCCTAACTTTACTTAATAGACAAATGGAGAGCACCAGTGCAGGGTTCTGGTTGATCACATGGAAAATAATAGAAGTGGAAGCTTCTGCAATTTAGACATACGTGCTGATTTTGCTGGTATTCAAAGATTTGTAATTGGTTTCCATCAATAGGCAATTTGAGTTACAGATACTAGTTTATTTTATTTATTCTTTTGGGTGTGTAAGTCTCCAATTGAACTACTTGAAATTGGAGCAGAGACCCACAAAATGCATTAAAAGGTAATAAAAGTCAATTATTTCCTCTTTGGCTCTTGGTTTCTTTTCACTCTTCTCATCTCAGCTAACTTTTGAACACATTGTTACTAGTAAGAGTTTGATTTATTTGCTTTGTCAGTGTAAAAATCTTTACACTATCAATCAATTAGATATTATGGTAGTTATGACTTTTTAAGTAGTATTTTAAAAGTCAATAAATCTCCTATAGATGGTAATTTTGAGATTGAATGATAATTTTATTTTTATCAGCAAAAATATTATATATATGTAAAGCTCTTTGGTTGAACATATAATTTAATCTCTATAAATTTGGTCCCTATATGTAAACCTTAAGTAAATTACGATGATCCCCTCAGTTTTAGTTCAATTACACATACAGCCCTTTCGTGTCTTTTTACATTTCTTATTGTGACATCATCACTCAAGGATTTTAATTGACGATATATATTAAAATCAAATATAAAATTTTAGGTAGTAAAATAAATAAAAAGTGAAATTTAGATAATAAAATCAAAATATATTATATTATATGTATGAAAAAACTTTTTATTATAATTTCTTTTCACTTTCTTTTTTTGTGGATATGCTTTCCATACATTTATTCTATAAATAAATAAACCATATCAAATTACCTTCTTTTATCCTTATTGGTATACTTCATCTTCATAACGGACTATTCTTTTGTCTTTATGTCTAATGTGAATTTTAATAATTTTTTAAACAATTTGTTAATAATAAAAAATAATCTTATATAATAATTTAAAGACAAAAATAATATTTTGGTCTTTATAAATTATGGTGTTTTATTTATTTATTTTAGTCTTCTAAAGCTTTTTGTTTTTGTTTTAGGCCTTTAAAGATGTAAAAATTTTAGTTTTAATTCCAGTTTGAAGTAAAAATATTAACTAATAAGTAATAATAATATTAATAACTCATTGACTTATCATATTATATTATGAAGAAATTGGATAAAATTCATAGATTGAAAAATATTCTTATTTTATTTTAATAGGGACTAAAAGGATATTAAAGTCTAATTTAAATTATTCATTATAATTCTGAAATATAATTATGAATTATTAAATTATAATACACATTTTTAAAAATGAGACTTTATTCTCCTTACTCTCTCAATTAGATTGGCACAACAATTTCTTTTTTAATTTTTCTTTGAAGATGTCTTTCATACATGAATCCCATAACTAAATAAAAACTTGTATTTTCCTTTTATCTTTATCCATATACTTAAATTTCTTAATCATTTATCTATCTCTTTTAACCGTATTTCTTAGATCACAATGATATTATTGTAAAATATCGTCGACTTTGCTAGGTCTAGAAACTTGATTGTCCATCTATGATAAGATATTTTCTCTTAACCATATTTATTTTATCTATAATATTTGAATTCAAGACTTTATTTAAGGAAATAGACTTTCTTTTATTCTGATATACTGGTTTATTTTTTGTTCTATAATCTTTTAACTGTATTTCTAAATTAAATTTTATTTAATTAAAAAATTGTTATCAGTTAAAGATAATTTTATATCATAATTTTAAATTATTCACTATAAATTCAAAGTATAATTTATATATATTCAATTATATTTTTAATTACAATATAATTTATATATTAAAAATAGCTTGTTTAATATTATTTTTAATTATATAAAAAAACATTTATCAAGCTAAATGACTAGTTATATTCTAGATTGAAAAAATAATTTAAATTATGATATAAAATTATTTTTAACTATCAATAATTTTAACAATTATTAAAACTTAGAAAGATATTAAGAATATAAATACTCAAATAGAGATAAGGTACTTTAATATAATATGTTTTTTTTATTAGTTGTGGTGTTAGCACGTGCAACACAAGTAAAAATAATAAAATATAAATTATTGAGTAAATACCAAAATATTAATAATTATGGGAAATATAAGTAATTAAATGGATTTTAATATTTTTGATAATTAATAATTGGATTTCGGATGAGAGAAGAGAGGCATCTTGGTTAAAAAAATAATACTGATATTCATACATTTTATCCATGCTTATTAGTTATTAATATAATTATCTAAGAAATAAGATATTTATTCTCCTCCAAATAAACTCTTAAATTTAATTTTATAAATAAAAATCAAAATATTAAACAACCAAAAAGCTTTGAAATTCAATAATTAAAATGAACAAATAGCCTTGAAAATGAAAACCACAATTTAATCAGTTATATAAAATGTTGCTTCAACATTGATGAGTAGTGGCAGTGGCACCTTCAGCTGCACAAAGATTCCCAAGTAGAGAAACAGCACACACTCTCACTCACTTGTCATTGTTATTTTTGTTTTATATCTTGTCACAATCTGTGACTGTTCGAGTTATCCGAGGCCCCTCTTTTATATGGTCGTTGATAAAAATGGCTTCGACCCTTTTCACAAAGATGCTTTTGGGCCATCGATTGATCCACTCTTCTTCGTTCCTCACTCACCAGTCACAGATTCTCTCTTCTCTATTCAGTGTAAGCTTCACCTTTTCTCTGTGAAATTTCATCTGGTTATCCCTTTTCACCCTACAATTTGTGTGTGTGTGTGTTTAATTCCTGTGTTGATTTCCCCGTTATGAGACTGGACATTTTGTGCCTGTGAAAATTTTGTTTTGTGTGATCCTTCGGTTGTTTCGATTTGTGGGTATCTGAGTTTTGGGTTTTTCTCATTAAAGTTTTGACTTTGAGTTTGGGGTTTGGGGTATGTGTTAGTTCATTTTTTTTTTCTGTTTTATTGTTCTTTTTGGTTGATCAGTAGAGTGATATATTTGCATAATTTCCCATGGCATATGTTTCATAAAACTTCAATTTTTCAGTGTTTGGTGTTGAAGTAAGTATATCAACTGAAGTACCATCAACATGTTCATAACACATTGGTATGGATGGCTGGGTGTGTGCATGTTCCTTTTGAAGTGAACACTATCTGGTGGGGATTAATTTTAATTTTTGTTCTTACGAAATGGATTAAAAGATAGTACCAATTTGTCATCAACTGGAATGGAAGAAGTATTAATTTTTGTAGGTGCATTTTTTGAATTACTAATTATGAATATGAGTGAATCACTGATAATTTCATATAAATGGCAGCTAGTCTTTGAAATACAGATTTATGCAATTATATATAAATGCTTAAAACAGGATCTGGTGCTACTGTTATGTATAAAAGTTGATAGAAGCAATTAAAAAAGAAATTCAATTATATATTAACGACAGTAGCAAGTCTTGTTCTTCTATTTCACTTAAAAAGCCAATCTTGATCAATATTACCCATTAATTTATTTCTGTATTGTCTTATTGACCTCAAGATTCCCCTTGATCTTTGTTTGTTATTTTGCCAAAATCTTGTTGTATAATTCCTCTTTTACTTGCAGAAACGGCTGTTTTGTATAAGAGCTGTCCCGGTCTCAGCCTATACATCCCAAATCATCAAAACAACTGGTTGGGCTCCTTGTATGGCTGCTTCCTCAGTTGTTAGAAGGGCTACATATTCAACAGAATCTGTATCAACAAATGAGCCAGTTGTATCTGTAGATTGGCTTTATGATAACCTGAAGGAGCCAGATATCAAGGTATGTTGAAAATTATTTATTCAATTCTTGTTGCAGTTTCCTTTACATTAATGATAGGGTAGAAGCTGAAATTAAGTAAACAGCCTTCACTGAAAGTGCCAGGTTTACTAAATTAATTAGGTTCGGGAAAATGAAATTCCTCTTGATCCCTTTAATTACTTATTTATTGAACTCTGCTACTGTCGTGCCAAACCCTAGATCTCAGTTGCGACAGCTATTGTCAAACTATGCAGTATGTATATGATTTAACTAAAACTCCCTGTTCTTTTGATCACTAACTTTGTAATTAATTATCTGGGCACTGATGCAATCACTGTATGTCTGGTTGGAGAATCACATTGTTTCATGAGTATATTTATATGAATGATATCTAGTAAAATTAGCAAAGACTGTACTTGTGGCCACAACTGCCTTCAACTTGTTCCTGAATCACTCGATCACTTATTTGGGGGATAACAAAACTATCTGGTCAATCTGCTGTAATTGGCATCAATTAAAGTTTGAAATTATCTCTAATTCTTTGAAACTCCTTTCTACATATGCATGGTCTGAAAAAAATAAGCCTTTATATATGGTATCCGTATTTACTATTGAATTTGAATACTCATTTAAATACTAAAACTTATCTTAGCTATTCTATAATTTCTATTAAGGTACTAGATGCTTCGTGGTACATGCCGGATGAGCAGAGGAATCCAATTCAAGAATATCAGGTATCAATGTGATTTTGTTGGGAAACACATCCTCAGGACTTCAGAGTTTTGAACAATTGAATGATATATGATATCACTTGAATATATATATATATATTATTATTTTTTTTTTTAATAAAAAAATGTTAATTTAGTTTTTGTTAGCAAAGGGGATCAACCTGCGACCTTTCCCCTCTTCCCTTCTTCCTGAACCGTCCAACCAACCTTATTATATAATTTTAACTTTATTTTTCTGTCTACCATCTTCAATTAATGTGTACTTTGTATAACACCATATACAACAGGTTGCTCACATTCCTGGTGCCCTTTTCTTTGACGTAGATGGAATAGCAGACCGGACTACAAAAGTAAGCCAATCTCTTTTTATTATATATAGGAGTATATTTAATCATAGACTGTTTTTCCTTTCTTAGCTTCTATGTATAGGATTGACTACAGTCTATTGTACTGATGTAGTTTACTAGAGTCAGTTGACAGTTAGAGTTAGTGGACAGTTACCTTTGTATAACTGCCTATATAAACTGAGATGTAACCTTTCTGTCATTGGGTTGAATAATATTTCACTTCACCTCAATTCTGTTAGTGATATTTTCTCTCTCTGAGATTTTTATATTATATTTCATTCTTTTTGACATTTTTATTATACGATATATACATTTATGTTACAGCTGTTCTTATATCATACTTTGGTTTACATATCTAGTCAGTAAACTTATGATCTTGCAGTAGTAAATTATAAATTACAGAAATTGGATGAAGAAAGAGAAATGTCTTTCCTTGCAAGCATGTTAGTGCCAACTACCAGAGGATATTTTGCAATTTCAGAGACCTTAGAATGATGACTGGCTGATATTTCTACTTCTTGATTATACTAGTTTACTATTTGGATTCTTGGTACTATTTCTCTGCTGGTTATAAATTTTTTTTTTTTGTTAGAATATTAAGGTTATTCATTTGTTTGGAGTCTTGTTATATGAGTAGTCTTATAGGTTACATGATTATTGATAGTCTGTTTTTGGTTGGAACTGCTTTTGTGCTGGTCAATCACATGGCCTAATTTGCTCCCATGGCCCATTTATTTCAATGGAGGAAAGGCCACATTTCTTGCTTTTCCTCCTTCTATAGATGTTGGGTAAAGGTTTTATCATATGTGAATGCTAACTTGTATTCATTGATCAGTTACCACACATGCTGCCATCAGAGGAAGCTTTTGCTGCTGCTGTTTCTGCTCTTGGCATAGAGAACAAAGATGATTTGGTTGTTTATGATGGAAAAGGGTTATTTAGTGCAGCTCGTGTTTGGTGGTAAGCCTTGGTGTTATACAAAAAAGAAATATAAGTATATTGTGTGGATTATGGAATCATGGATGGGAATTTGCTATTTTTTTTAACTAACAGCTTTCTTTTCCTTCTGCTTAAAAGGATGTTCCGAGTATTTGGGCATGATAGAGTTTGGGTATTAGATGGTGGCCTGCCGAGATGGCGTGCATCAGGTTATGATGTTGAATCCAGTGCTTCAAGTGATGCTATTCTTAAAGCCAGTGCTGCTAGTGAGGCTATAGAGAAAGTATACAAGGGACAGACAGTGAGTTTGGAATCTTTCCATCTATTTTAATATGATTTCTTTATTCTTGAGTTTCTATTGTTTTTTCCTTGATTAATTGGTTGAATTTGACATTTTTTTGTTTTTGTTTTAGTGCATTGATTCTCTAATGTACTTTTTTCTTGCTAGGTTGGCCCACTCACATTTCAGACTAACTTTCAGCCACATCTTGTTTGGAACATTGATCAGGTTGGTTGCCTTACTATTAGTGTCATATCAAATACAATTCTGAATATGCATGTCTTGATTGCTGAAAGAAATAAATGTATTGTGATAGGAGAACAAAATTTCGGAAAAATGGATGTTGACAATGTTGATAGTTGTAGAAGTATCAAAAAGTTTCTTGCTAGAGTCCATAATTAGTTACCACAAGGATGAGGTTATGTTTGAAGTAGCAGCTGCAATTTGAGAAAGACTTAAGTAGCTTGAAACTGAGCCCAATTTTATTATGAACCATTTTCCTGCTTTTGTCTCACTTCATTTTTCTAACAATTTAGTTACTATGCTATCAATAATTGAGTCTAGAAAATATGATCTCTGACAATTTAAAGAAACAATATGAAATTGTGACAAGATCATGTGGAGCCATTATCTTTAAGAAATATTTAGCTTAAACATGATACCATTTACAAGACATTCATGATATATCTGGTAAAGTTCTATATAGAAGTGTCATATCATATAACCTGAATTGGGTTATTTATGGAATCCCTATATATCAGAGAAAGAGTCTGATGATGATCATAGGTTTGACATCTTTGTGTAATAAGAATTATAATCATATAACATGAATTGAAAATTTGAAACTTGGTAACTGCAGATAAATCTACTTGAAATCTTCGTAATTCATGTTGCAATCACTAGAAAAGTTGAACACATATATGCAATATGGTTCTTGGTATTGTTTGGCAATATGATATATTCTTTGGAAATGCTTGGTCTATCAGATATCAAAATTAACTAATGCTAGAAGAGGTATCAAATGTAAGTTGGACACCTGTAAGTATATTTTAAGTTAAATGTTTCCTTATTTTGTGTTTATTTCTCCTTTCAGGTAAAGAAAAATATAGAGGACAAAACTCACCAACACATAGATGCTCGATCAAAGCCTAGGTAATTTGCTTTCCTTAATTCCTTTTATATTTTCATATCCTCACATTATGTCGATTTAACATACTTATCAATCCCAGATTAATGTCATGTGACTGACACAAAAACTTTATAGCAGCATGACTAGTATGCTGAAATTATAGATACATTCTAAATAATTTTATTATACACATAAATGCTTAAAAATAAAAAAATAAAAAATACTGTAAATCAAAGGCATATCCATAACTAACAATCACAAGTAATAATCTAAATACATAATCACCATTAATCTAAGGCATTGTTTTCACGATGACAACAACAAAATTCAAAGAACATAAGGCGTGAAATGTAGTACTGCACCAAATTTTAAGCAAGATGATGGAATTAATAGCAAAAAGGAAGATGATGGAATTAATATAAAAAGAAATACATAGGAAAATGTGATTTGTGAAAAGCATAGGAAAAGAGGACTGTGATTTGTTAAAAGCATTGGAAAAGAGGACTGAACAATTTAAGTGTGTGAACTGTGAAGTGTTTGCACTCTACAAGAACATAAAAAGGGAACAAAGATATGTAGCAGAGAGATAGGATGCAAACTGTGAAGGGTGTGAGCAGACAACAGCAACCTGCATGAAGGATGTGCATGATTGAGCAGACCAGCAGACGATGCAGCCTTGAGCAAAAATGTTGTTGATGAGCAGTGGGTCTGGAGTGTCAGAGTTTGAAACAGGGGTCAAGTTTAAGTGTTTTTGTGTGCATCATTGGTGAAGGGTTTCAAATTCTAATGTTTCTAATGACAAAACACAGGAGAAATCATAATTCGTAAGAATATAAAAAAGAGGCTCGGAAAACACAGAAAAGGAGGGCCAAAAAGGGTATTTTGTACCTGTACACCATAGTGGCTTCACAACCCCATTACGCTGCGATTTTGGGCATGACAGCCATAGTTCTAAAACACCACCAAAAGGCATGTAGTAACCACCTTCTCTGACCCAACAGTGCTATAAAATGCAATTACTTTGATAGGAGTAATAGGTGGGGGAAAATATATACTAGGAGGGTGTAATAAGCAGATTAGCAGTTACTATAGAAACTGGATCAGGCAGAGAAGAAAAAAAAGAAAAGTTTGTTGATGTTTGGAGAATAATCTGCAATTACAAGTGTGATTTCGAGGTCACAGCCTCCCACTACCAAAGATCCCCCCTTACAGTTATAACTTCCCTTTTTATAGCTTCCCTCCCTCCAAGTCTGTTATAACTAACTATCCATTAGTTATACTGACTATAGTAACTGCTAATCTGCTTATTACACCCTCCTAGTATATATTTTCCCCCACCTATTACTCCTATCATACTTCCATGGCTAATGAAAACTGATACCTTGGCATTCCTCCATATGGATATTTTCTTTTATCCTTTTCTTAGTGGTAGACATCTTACCTCACCTAGTGATAGAAGACTTTGGTTGTTGTTGCTATATGTCAGTAGATTTCTTTTCCAAGTTACTTTATTTTCCATGTATTTACTTTTTTCTTGTAATATAAAAAAATATTTCTTGAGATTTTTTTTTTAAAAGTGCATTTCTTGGGTTTATGTTGATTTTAATCCTTTGGCAGGTTTGATGGAGCTGTTCAAGAGCCTCGAAAGGGAATCAGAAGTGGTCATGTACCTGGTAGCAAATGCATCCCTTTTGCCCAGGTGCAGCATATGGTCTATTCTGTTTTGTCTTGATTATCCAGAGAAAAATTTTAGGTTTTCTATCTATAACACTGTTTTTTTTTGTCTTATTTCTCCTTCTTTTTTGTTAACTTCTTCGTATCTATTATTGGGTTCATCTACCATTGACTCCTATTAACTGGGGTTAAAGGTGCTGTTGATGTTGATCTATAGCACTGTTTTTGCTAACCAGTCCTAACTCCTATGTTTATGCCGTCTTTGTCTTGCATCAAGCTTTGACTTCTTAAATTTAGGGCGAATTTGTATAAACATTTTAATTAACCATGTATTCAATAAGAGCTGCTTCTAATATGAGAACGTGTGTATTGAATGGAGTTGTTGTAATTGTGAGAGCTAGAGAAATGAACTGAAAAAGCTTGTGGGAGGCTGTTAGTAGATTGGGAGAGTACAGCTCTCTATCAGTATCTTCCATACTTCTGTTATTTGCCAGTATGATCTTGATATAAGTTTGTAGGTTGTTGGTTCAATCAATAAAGATGACATGCTTCCCTAAATTCTGATCTAGTTCTGTTATACTGACTAACCTTATTTTAAGATCTGGTTGGCCTATATATGTATGTACTATATATGTATGCATTTGCAGACTATTCAATCAATGTTGATTGTGTTTATTTGCAGTTGTTAGATAGTTCACAGACATTGTTACCGGCAGATGAGTTGAAGAAGCGATTTGAACAAGAAGGTGTGAATGTCTACTGATGGATATTTGTAATGCTAAATCTCTTGCATTTCTTTGATCTTGTTAATTCTAATAACATTTCTATTGATCTGCAGGCATCTCTCTGGAAAGCCCAGCTGTGACTTCATGTGGAACGGGCGTAACTGCTTGCATTCTTGCATTGGTACATCCCTCCCTCTATTTGGATGAATATATTGATATCTGTTGCTTTGGGAAAGGGAATGGAAAAAAAATTACTTAATTTATGGATGAAATAATACCTATTTCTCTCCATGGTTATAAAAGAGGAAAAATTGCTTAGAAAGGATTTTCATATGTCACTCCCTTCCTTTTCTTCCACTTTTCATTTGCTGAGAAAGGATATTCAAAAGTCAGAACCTTCCTATGCTTCACGGTATGTCTTAGGACGGAGTGGAGAAAAACTATAAGCTTGGTGGAGGGTTAAACCCATTAATATTTCTATGTTCCAATCGTTCCCTTTTTTTTAGTTCTTTTCCTCTTCATTTTTCCCCTCCTCCTTTCCCCCCTCTTTTATTTTAGCTTATTTTTCATCTCTTTTGCCTTATTTCCACTTTTTCTTCCTCTCTCCCTTTCTCTTTCTTTGTCTTATATCCGATCTATCATTGGGTTCATCTATCACCAACCTCAATTAATTTGGGTTAAAGGTGTTGTTGATGTTGATATTTTTTCCCCTCCTGATTAATAAGTAGAGGTAGCTTTTCCAATTAACATTCTTTCATTGCTTTTCCATATTTAATTCTGATTTCACATCCTCTCCTTAGGAGTGTTGACACTTATCTTCATTAGATTGGACATACCTATATTCAGTCACACTTGAATATCTTGAACTGGAAGTCTGAAAGTATAAAATAGGCTGATATGACTTAGGGTTTAAAATTTTTAAAGACACATGCGCACATGCTTTTCTACTGGTAATAATTGTCAGGACCTGAGATTTTGTTTCTTTCAAAATGTAAATTGCAATATACTTAATTTAATCTTATGCTGAGAGCAGTAGAAGCTTCATTCAGAAGCAGTAAAAACATGTGATTATGTATCTTCATGACATGGAAAGTTGGAACTTGCTTGTCTGTGTTAGAGCCTTGATCCAGAAGAAATATATTTTCCTTACTTTTGGTTATAACCTCCTTTTTCAGGGTCTTCATCGTCTTGGAAAGTCTGATGTTGCAGTTTATGATGGATCTTGGACTGAATGGGGAGCGCAATCTGATACACCTGTTGGCACTTCATGAATTCAATACAGTTAAATTTGCATGCCACCAGAAAGTATCTGCAAGTGAAGAGGCTGTATCCATTTGTCAAACATTTTGAACACACCAATTTTTCTATGCTTTACTGTTTGTTGTTTGGGTTTTGAGATTCTTGAGAATTGCGAAAATGTTCCATGTCAAATGTTACTAATATTAAATCCTATCATGTGGCTTATAAAAATAATGATAGGGTTTGTTCAAGAATGTCTCATAGAAATGGGAAATAGTTGGGTTTGTTAGAAATTACAAAATAAAATTTACTATCATATCACACACTTATGCTAGTTATTTCTTATCAAATAAATTTAGGATCGTGTTAATCAGTGCCGTTGGGACACTGTTTTGGAGTGTGTGTGCCTGTGGAAACTTAATCCATACGTGCCATCTTGATAGAAATTTGAATGAGACAATTGTTACTCAATGAAAAGTTCTTGTTATAGTCTGATTTGACTATAAAATCTGTTATTCTTTCAAAAAATTTAGATTGTGCAAGTGTGTAAAAAATAAGATATAAGGTTAGCTTCATGGTAAAAGTAGGAGGAAGAGAGGGATAAGTTGTGGATTCAAGTTTCCTAAAAGTGTATATATATATATATATATATATATATATATATATATATATATATATATATATATATATATTAAAGACTAACATTTGTTTGATAAAAAGAAGTGTGAATAAATTAGTCACCAACCAAAAAGATATGTTGTATGGATTAAATGGATGAGTATCATTATGGTATCGGACACTCAGACTTTAAAAAATGTAGTATACTGCTGCATGAAAATATAGCTAAATAATATACAGATAAGCAAATAGAATTATATTTGACCACGATAAAATTGTAAGAATGAATAAAATAAATAGAAAAAGTATAAACAAATAATGTCAAAGTTGATTACTTCACCATCATAAAAATATTTCAAAATAAAAAATTATAATATGTAAATTATTCAGAAATGTGATAGAAAAAAAATAATATTCAGAAATGAATATAGTTATAATATAATAGTTTAATAGTTTTAAGACTTAATTAGTAAATTACACCAAAGAGGAGGATTGAGAACATACTTTTTTAGCATACCTTCAAATACACTTTCTCTAATTTAAAAATTTATCGAAAATTACAAAATCAAAAAAGAAAATCATTAGATATTACATGAGACCTATATCAAATTTTATCTTTTTAATAAATTTTAGCCCATGATCATGGATACACAATTATCAGTTTCAATTCCCACACTCTCTTTGATAATAAACAACTTAATTAAGTAAGAATTTAATTTTGATACACTGTCAATGTCACACATCAGAAATCATCTTTTAAAGTAATTATTACAAAAACAAACTCTTGGTGCATTCTAATTAAATTCATCAAGTAAATTATATAGGTGATCCAAAACAGAATCAAGGGTGCTCATATAGTTTAACTTTCAAGATTGCCATACTACTGGACAATTAAGAGAAATTTGACTAGGAAAAAGAGGGCTATCTCGTCTTAGTTTATTATAATGAAATAAATCATAACTGTCACTGTAGAAAACAAAGTCACGACAACACCATATAACAGTCACTATAGGATCCATGCAGGAAAAGCGTACACCTATGAAGGGAAGAAGAGACAATCCATTTTTCTTGTAGAAAACAGGGAGTCTTGAAACCTCGATGGAAACTTCAGCCAATCCATTGAACAAAGTCACAACAACACCATATAACAGTGAACCCACATATATGCCTCCACGAGTCACTGAATCTCTGTGCATGTCATTCTTAACCTACTTGGCAAAAGCTTGAAGTAGACAATATTCTCTGGATATGCAAGCTTTTAACAGCTCCCATTTTCCACTCCATACATTTTTGGATGTTAATGCAGCTGGGAGGCTCTTAGACTTGTCTAATTCAGTTAGCAAGCTCTTCATCAAGGTTTCTCCCAACATGAAATAACACAATTTTCATGGTAAAAATTGTTAAAACATATAAAACTCACTTTTACCAGTGTAGACAGATTAGTCATGGAGAATAAACATAAGGACACTTCTTGAAGAAAAAAACGCCACATCTTTCCTCTCGGTACTTTTTACTTCTTCACATTGGGAAGGTTTCCTCACATTAAACAAATTGATTGTGTTTTTCTCCATCATTCTCCTCTCGCGCGTTTTTTGTTTGGCTTCCGCAATCTATTTGACAGTTTGCCTTGACCCAACACAAGGAAGCAATTAATAGCAACTGAGTCCATGCGCAGGGTCGACAGTAATTAAAAGAATTTTTTTAATCGAAATGTTTTCTTGTAAAGGCAAATATACGCGCGTTGGGGGCGCTATTTGGAATGCTCTTGGACTGTAGTGTATTCTTGACCAGGAAACCCCAATGGCTTCAGAAGCGAGACTGAAAAGAACAAACAGCAGAACCCCTGCAAATTGTAGAGGAATGAATTGGTTTAATATGGTTCTGTTTTATCTGTGGGTGTTTGTGGAATGAAATCATTTCTTAATATCTTGAAGTTGTCTATTTCAATTTGTTGTGCAGATAAATAATTTTAGTGAGCAATCACTATTGTTTTAAGTTCAATAGATTTGCATCATCAACAAATCAGCACTTTATTATGAACAAACTTGTGATTTCTTGAAAATCTTACATTTACACAATTGAATGTACAATGGTATCATTGTGTTTAACATTTTCCAAACATGCTGGAACAGTGTTGTTTATTGTTTACTAGAAGCCGTACTAATTAAGGTAGTGGATATAAGGTCAAACAGGTTTCCAGCAGCATGCTACTCGTTCTAAAGTCAAGGAGACACAAAGTAAAATAGAATTTATAGAAAGTGACTTGAGTTGAAACCTTCTTCAACTGTATCTGTACCAGAAAAGTAAAAGATGTGGAGGTGGACATATTTGATCTTTGATACTACCTCAGAAAAAAAAAATAATCAGCATGTTTTGATGAGAGTACCACAATTCCTATCTTTGTGTATGGAGAAGATTTTGTTGGAAGATACAAAATCCTCTTTGTATATATCAAATTAAGGTGTTGAGATCAAATTAAAAGCAGATATAGTTTAGTATACTTAACAACAAAATTGTACACACCTCATTGTTTGTAACTATTTTTTTTCTTGTCTTATCACATTCACTTAAAATCACGAGTCTATAAATTTGCAAAGACATCTACCATTTGTTAAGATTTGTTGTTTCACAATGAAGGTAACATTATTTGGTATACATTGAAGGATCCTTAAGAGACATAACAATTAGATGATAAAAAAAATACATCAAAAAACTAAAATACTTGGTGGTACTTAATTACCTGCAAAATGAATCTGATTTACTCTAAACTTGGTTCTTCTTTATATGCAAAATGAATCCAATCTAATCTAAACTTGGCTCTACATTCAACATGGAAAATGAACTACGAAATGAATCTAATCTAATCTAAGCTTGGCTCACAAGAGGGCAATCTTTACCAGAAAAACAATAAAATAGAAAGAAAGAAAAAAAAAAAAAAGGAATTGAAATGAAACAATGGAAAAATGCAAACAGATCATGAACAGTTTGTAAAGATTAATTCATTCTTGCTTTGCTTTCTTCTCAATGTCTGTCCCAATCAGCTGTTTAAGATCCTCAAGAATGGTAGGTCTTGATTGAACATCCTCGTGATTTGTCAAAGTAGTGACAACTTCTTTTGGAGCAAAGCACTTTTCCTCCGTGTACAACTTCTCTTGAACAAAGGGAGAAACAACCAGAGCGTGTAGATTTTCAGGAGGAGGTTCAGCTTTATCTTCCTGCTACAATTAGAAAAAAATAAGATATGAATTTGAGCAAGCTTAATTAAAAATATAAGAAATAAATTAAGAAGAAAAATTCAAAGATTGATTTGATTCTTTCCATATACAATTTTGGAGTAAGTTACTAACTTCATTAATTTCAATGGTGGTGAATCATTGAATGGAATGACTCTTTTTTTAATTCTTCTGAATGTAAAAGAAAGTAAACCATGAAATATTATATAAAAAAAAACTGGAAAATTACACACAAAGCAGTTACAAAACAAACTCATTTGTATATTTCTTGTTCCGAACGGCACTCTTATGTTGTCATGTTGACCATGTCCTCCTCTTGTAACCGTTTCCTTAAATCTCTCTCTTTATTTTATTTATTTTTATCTTTTTTATATATTAAATCTTTCTAGTAAAAGGAACGAAAAGTGATGTTGATACAAAAGTGGGTCATATACATTAGTGAACTACACAACTAACCAAGTATCTGGCAATAATAAGCAATTTCAACTTTCGTATTTACTAATGATTTTTCAACACAGAAGACAATCATCCTTATATATCTTGTACAATAATAACACTCTAATTTAAGGAGGTCTTCACACGTACTAGATGACAAAATACGCGGCAATTAGCAAATTAACACATACATTCACCATTCGGATTGTTAAAGTAATTATATATTGAGGAAGCAACACACAATAAAAACCAATTAAGAACGTTAAAAGAAAAAACAAGAGTGACATTTCTACTGTGAATTAACTAATTTTACTAAAATAGTTAAAATTCAAGTGAAATTAAGCAGTTTCGTATAACATAATTTGTGACACTCATGATTAAATTATGGCAAGAAATTAACAGTCACGTACCTCGGATGTGTTCATGAGTTCAAGTATCCCAACTTGGGCCTGAAGGTACTTAACATACTTTCCAGCTGCATGAAGCATATCAGCTGTGTTCATCTTTGGTCCGCCAGGGACCAACTTCCCAAGCTCTTGAGTCTTCTCAGTGATCTTTCTTCTCCTTTCTCTCGCGGCTATGCTCTGTGGAGATATGGTTCTCTCATTATCTTTCTTCTCACACGGAAGATCAACACAAGTCCCACCATATTGAGTCTCGGAGAAGAGTTGTTGTTGCAGTTCCTCTGCTTGCAAGGAGCAGCAATTATCATAAGGAATAACTAAGCCATCTAAGAAATTGGATGGTAGTGTTGGTGTACTAAACTCTTGCAATGAAGAAGAGTACACATGTTCTTGTTGTTGTTGTTGTTCCTCATAGCAACACTTTTGGCGTTTTGAACACGGGAGAAGTTTGTAATCTTTATGAGTTGGGAAAATGTCCTCATCATAAGGAGGGTTTATGTCTGGAGGATAGAGAAAACCACCAGGTGGGTCAATATAGTTCTCAAAAAGCGCGTTTGAAAGGAAGAAGCTTTCATCCGAATAAGGAAAAAGCTGTTGGAGGTTTGGTGCTGCTACTTCGTCTGGCATGGCTTCATGGAAAGTGTTTGTTTCTAAGTTGGGAATTTGAAGAGTTTCAAAGTTGAAGTATGTGCTTAGTGCCATCGTAACAAAACAACCTGCAACATGGAAAAACAAGTTCTATTTAGTGGAAACTTAAACCAACATAGAAATAGAAGAAATGGTGCATTAATTGATAGTTCTATAACCATCATAGAATAGAAGAAATGGTGCATTAATTAATAATTCTAGATGTATACATGCACATGCAAGCTTGCCTAGTGTAATGGTCTAATGCATATGTAGAGGAAGGAAGAAGAAAATAATAAGAGACAAGACATGAAGTTTAAGTCATGCATGTGCATGCCACAAGACACAAGAATCTTTGCTTAGATAATTCTAGCATATAGCTAGAGTATCTTTGAGGGAGAGATAGAGATAGTGACCTGAGATAGAGAGAGAAATACGATGTTGTAGATTTGAGTGTGAGAGAGAAGGAAGAGACAGTGTGGAGACTTTTATGTATGGAAGCTATGAAAACTGATTCTATCCTCACTGTGCCTCTTGCTGCTTTGTGAGTGGAGATGATTTAGGGGAAGTTACAGGCAGTTACGGAGAATGAATTATATATGATAATTATTTATTTTTATAAATAAAATAAAATTAACATTACATTTATGATTTTTCTTTGGTACCTATAGAAAAATTATGCCACAAAACATTTCAGTCCCCATTTTATTTTTTTCATTTTGCTATACAATATATACAATTTCAGTGCATGGTTGTGACATTAATTTAGCTGGGATTTTGTGTAGCTTCACACTGCTTTGTATATTTTAAATCTGACAGTTGCATTGACTTTGACAAAAATAAAAAAAAAAACCATTAATATAACCGTACTGAAAAACTACTTAAGCATAACTGGATAAGCATATTCATACTTTTTTAGGCATAAGAATATCTTTAGTTGTAGATCTTAAATTGGAATTTTATACTATTTTTTGGTGGACCTATAGTATCAAGTAGGATCGAAGATATCTTAATATATATGACATTTTTTCCCTCTATTGGTAGATTCAAAATTGAGATAATAATTTTAATGAATCTCACATGAACCTTACTTTTAAATATTTAAAATTTAATTAAATTAATTAAATAATTAATTTTAATTAATAAAGCATAGAAAAAATATGTGAATATTAATAAAATATAATTAATTTTAACTTTTAATTTCATTTTATTTATTTTTTCATTTTTTTGTTCTGTCACGTAAAAAATCATTTTTTTAAACTCTATACCTGATCTTGATCTTCATGTAGAGATTTGCTTTCCCTTTTTAATGGTGAATATGAGAAAAGATAGATTTTTAACTAAAGATCTCTTTTCAAGATCTCCTAAAAGTTACTCTAAGTTGTCTTCAAATTTTGGATAAAATTGTATTGAAAATATATTTTATGACAGAAATATCAATTTCTACCATACAAAATTACAAATTGTTGTATCGAGGAGAACATGTTAAGAACAATTTAAAAATAGTTTATTGATTGAAAGTAATTAAATTTTAATCTGAGAATTTTATTGGCCGAACCATCTTATCAGCCACTACCAAAATGATGTGCTACAAGGTATTTTTCTCACTAATCACAAATATGAGCAAGTGTTTACTAAAGAATTTCAAAATTAAAAAAACTTAAGAGTTAAACTTAAAAACTAAACTTGATAACTATCCTTGTCATGGTTTATGCAGAAGGAAGAATAACAAAGATATATAATAGAGTATATATATATATATATATATATATATATATATATATATATATATCATATCATGGCTTTGTGAGGCTGATCTGATTTCTGATACTTTCAATGGGATTCCTACACCAGCTGGAATACCAAATACCTGAACCCCTACCCCCTTGATATACATCATACATGTGCTTCTAAAATAAAAATATGGATTTCAAATATGTCAATATACAGAGAAGATGATGCATGTATATCGAAAGTGGTTGTTTTTTAAATATGTTTTTTAATTATATGCTCAAACACATCTCTTTCATTTAATTCAATTCAAGGCTTACAATTAATAAAACAATTTTTTTTATCCCTAAGAATCAAAGTCAATATCATGGGATTTATAACAACTTATTTATAACCATATTGAATTAAACCCCCTTAACTAACAAAACTAAGTTTAGTGAAAGTCATTAAAATTATCACTTTATATTATATTAAAAATTTATTTGATTTACATAATATAGTTAACATTCTCTACTTTCACTTAAGCTTGTTAATTATATTTCAAAAATAATTCATGACTTAAAATTTAGCATTATTATACCACAGTAAGTAGAGGATAAAATCCCTAAAGCAGAAAGAAACTACATAATAAACGAGCTAAACTATCAGTTCTTTGAAAAAAATAGATAAAAATAAAAATCAATTTTACATAAAAGGGCCAAAATATATATCACAACCATGCCCTGAAATTGTAGCAATTAAAATAAAATAAAAAAGGGCTTAAATTTTGTGTTATTTTCTTGTCTCTCTCGATCACCAAGGAAATGAAAAGAAAAGAAAAAAAAAATACTAATAATCCATTCTCCGTAACTGCCAGCAACTTCCCCTAAATTATCTGAACCCTCAAAGAGGCCGAGGCCGAGGCCGAGTGAGGATAGAGTTAGTTTTCTTTTCATAGCTTTCATGCATAAAAGTCTTGATCACAGTCTTTTCCTTAATCTCTCACTCAAATCTATAACGACATCGTATCTCTCAGGTCTCTCTCACACACAGATACTCTAGCTACATGCTACAAATATCTAAAGCAAAGATTCTTGTGTCTTGTGCATGCCACATACATTACTTAAATCTCATGTCTTGTCTCTTCTTAGTTGTTATCTTCTTCTTCCTGTTTCTACGTCACTTGAGCTTTAGTTTTAACCGTTACACTAGGCTCTAATGCATGTACATTGTATATATATATATATATATATATATATATATATATATATATATATATATAGAATTATGAATTAATGCACAATTTTTTCTATTCTATATATGTTGGTTTAAGTTTCCACTAAATTGAAATTCCTTTTTTATATTTGCAGGTTGTTTTGTGATGATGGCACTAAGCACGTACTTCAACTGTGACACTCTTCAAATTCCCAAGTTAGAAACAAACACTTTCCATGAAGCCATGCAAGAAGAAGTAGAAGCACCAAACCTCCAACACTTTTTCCCCTACTCAGATGAAAGCTTCTTCCTTTCAAACACGCTTCTTGAGGACTACATTGACCCAACTTGTGGTTTTCTCTATCCTCCAGAGATCAACCATCCCTATGATCCCTTCATTTCACTCACTTGTCCTGATGACATTTTCCCAACTCATGAAGATTACAATCTTC
>PYAF01000716.1:1663940-1678730 GCA_007407185.1 Glycine tomentella | reverse complement strand
AACAACATCATTATGTTACTTCAAGTAATTACAAATACTGAAAAATAGAGTTGTTAAATATTTATCCTCTCACTCAAATTCTTTTATGTTATCCTCTTACAAGTAATAAAACAAATGATAAAAATAATAAATGTGCAAAATATATAACATTTTCATGCAAAGTACAGAATTTTTAAATGTACAAAAAAATATCAATACATTGTAAATTGTTTCGACGAACAATTTTTGCAAAAATATTGTTCCGAACATATTTTGCACATAATACTCTCCGACCCATGACCAAATTTCCCTCATTGACAAAAATATTTCAAACAAATATTTTCCGTCGGAAATTAGCATTTCCGACGGAAAAATCCGTCGGTAATTACCGACAGAATTTTATCTTTCGGAAATTTCCGACGGAATTATCCGTCGGAAATGCCAAAATTACCGACGGAATTTTGTCCGTCGGAAATTTCCGACGAATAATTCCGTGGGTAATTTCCGACGGAAATATCCATCGGAAATTATCGACGGCCATATCCGTCGGAAATTACCCACTGAAATATCCGTCGGAAATGCTAAAATTACCGACGGAATTTTGTTTGTCGAAAATTTCCGACGGATAATTCCGTGGGTAATTTCCGACGGAAATATCCGTCGGAAATTACCGACGGCCATATCCGTCGGAAATTACCCACGGAAATATCCGTCGGAAATGCTAAAATTACCGACGGAATTTTGTCCGTCGGAAATTTCCGACGGATAATTCCGTGGGTAATTTTCGACGGAAATATCCGTCGGAAAATCCGTCTGAAATTGAATTATTTTCCACGGTATAATTACCGACGGCCATTTCCGTCGGTAATATAAATATTTCCGATGAAATTTTTCCGACGGAAAATAATCTGTCGGAAATTACTTTCCATCGGAAAAATCCATCGGAAATGTTGAAATTTCAGACGGATTTTTGTCCGTCGGAAATAGCTTTTTTTTTGTAGTGGCTTGTCTTTATTTCTTTTAATTTCTTCCCATGAATCAAAAGAGACCCACCACTTCAATGTGCGCCTTCGAGGTCGTTGAAGCATTTGGCTGGATTCTCATTAGAACTCCTTTGGATTCGTACTTATCGTCTGGATTTGGATGCCAATCACTTCGCTTGAGGTTTTTTTGTTCACCGTTGAAACTCCTTCGATGCGGAGTTTAAATTCTCGATCGAGTTTGTCGTGGGTAAGTGTGATTCTCCGTTGCTATATTGCGATTAATATTGAACAGTACCCAAACGCAATGCAATGCCCTACCTTGGGGCCCTACCAGTGTTCACCGGGTTGAAATAAATCTGCACCAAAGCATAATTCCGAGCATAAGGCTAAAACCCTTTTTGTTGCTATATTGCCATTAATTATGGATTTGGTTCATGAAATTGTGGGTTATATCTTTTTGGTTTTTAGGAGGGATGTATCGGGGTTGGATATTAGGAGGAGAGGAAGCCACTATCATAATGTGCAAATATTGTTGTTAACTAGTAGATAGGCTTCAGTCATTTGGTTTGCTTGTATGATAAAATCATATCTTGTAATGCATTTTGCAGCAAAGCAATTCTCCAAATTGAAGTGATAGGAAAGGGCTTGATGACACATTATCATCATTGCATTTTGTTCTATTTTCATTATCTAACAACTGAATTTTCAAATATGTTTTGAAGTGGTTGTGAATCCTGGTCCTGTCATTGTCATTGATCAGGTCGAGGCAGTGAGTTAATGGATCAGTAGTTCAATGAGTGAATAAGTAATTGATCTGATTTGATCCGGTTTATATTAAAAAATCAAAAATTATATTATATATACATATATAATTAACATTATTTGATTAAGAAAAATTCATTCATAATTCCATACACAAAAATACAAAATAACAATTGAATTGAAATATTAAAGTTAATAACACATATAAAGTGTATTAATAATAAAAAAAAAAGTGTAAATGTAAGGCTAAAAACATGAACACAAGAGGATGCATGTTGAGAAAATTTAGATTCAAATTAAGAAAGTAAAGGATGGATGGGGAGGACGTTGAACTGTCTGTATTCATAGATCTTTGAGTTTTGCATTTAGTTATTTCTCCATGTCTAGGGGCCAAGTCAACCTGAGTCCTGAGCAAGTAATGCTTTCTGTCTCAACTAAGAGGCCTAACGAGAAATTGATTGATACTTACGAGAAATATTAATGGTTTTCGGTCACAATATGGGAACAATGAAGAAATTAATTGTTCAATAATCATGAGAGATGCATTCTTTCTCAGTCTCAAAAGGTATTTAAGAGTGAGGTTAGGTTTTGTTTAATTTTCTTTAAGGAGCGAGGTTAGTTATATGTATACATTTTGCATTAGATTTTTATAGGTTGTTAATTACTACAACATATTGACCTTAATTAACAACATTTAAAAAATGTTACTAAATAAAGGAAAATGCTACTAATTGTAATTATTTTTTTTTACAAATTTAATACATATAAAGTTCATATTGCTAAATTGTTTAACATTTAACATATCAATTATCATCAAGGAATTTGGTGACTACCTTATTCAATTTTTCAATTTTATTTTTGTTAATACATATAATATTTTAATAATAATTAGTTATTTTTTAGGAATTTAATTGCAGAAATAATAGTATTTAAGCGTTGTTAATTAAGCATAAGCATTATGAATTTATTTTTTAAAAGTCTTTTCTTTTTATAATTTATTTATTGTATTTTTAAAATACAAATGATTAAATTAACAATCTAATAACTTTATTAGTTTTTCTTTTATATTGATTTAGCAATTAAAAATCATTTATTATTACCTTTGCTTATGGATGAAGTTACTATCATTTTTTTATTTTGAAACAGCCAAAACACACACACACACATATATATATATATATATATGTATGTATATATATTAATTAAAAGATATAGATGCACCAGAGGTGCAGTAGTAGAAATTATATTCAAAACAAAAACACCATATGGCCTTACAACCCACCCTACTTTATGAGAGATATCCCGATTCTGTATAATCCCCACAGAGCCAACCAAAAACTTATCACCTAACACCTTTGCCTAAACATTAGCCACTTAGAGGCAAAACCAACCCAAAGCTAGAATCACACTCTACGAATGAAGCAGCATCAACTTTGGATGAAGGGATCAATCGTATAATGAGAAAGAAAAATTCTGCAGTTTAGCTGTGCCCTACATCCACGACCTTAGTTTCACCAACTCTAAAATATTATCCAAATCCATTGTAGCAACATTGAAAATAATATATATATATATATATATATATATATATATATATCAACAACAATTGACATAAATAATAGCATCTTGTATCCCTTAATTAAATTGTTCAAAAGATTTAAAGTTTGGCCTTGAGTATGGAATAAATTATTTTGGGAGAAGGATACACATCTTGTGTGCGCTTATGATTTTAGATAAAAATTAGTCATACCTTCTAGCAGAAATTACTTCATATTATTACAATAGTCAGCAAAAAGAAAACACTAACATATTATATAAGAAATAGACAACTTCAAAAATTTGAGCCACACCCCATTTTTCTTGCATATATTTGAGGCTCAAATGCTTCCAGCTTTGAGTGTACAAGGTGAGACATATCATTGTTTCAGACATTAGGAAAACACAAAGCAAATATTAGGTTGTACGGAAACTTTGTTTTGAGAGAAATGATAACGACGACACTATGATAACGACGATACTCTATCTGACACTCTTTTACTAATATTTTTTCTTGAATTAACTAAAATTTATTAAAAATCATCAATTTTGATGAGTCTTATATTTTCATTTAATAATTATCTCTCTTAATTTAGAAGTGGAGATTATCCAAAATATGTGTGTCTTATTTGTGGTTCTCAAAATTCTAGTGAATATTTTTTAACCTATTCAAAATATATCCCAACAACATTATTTATTATAAAAAAAATACATTGTTACCGAGAAATCAAATTATATTAATATAACTTAAACCAACTATTATATTATCAATAATTTTATATAAAATGATATAACATAATAGTTAATGTAATGTAGATAGATAAATCAATAGAAAAATTACTTTTTAAAAATGATATATATTCTCCATTACAATACGTGGTTAACATCAATCATTTATCTCTATCTTCCTTCTTATCATGGATCATATAATATCATCTATCATATCTATTCTTAATTATCTCTCTTCTACCTCAATCTCTTTTTAGATGTTAAACAACATGGAGGTGTCAAGCATTATTATTTGCTAGTTTTTCGAGCAGTCGGTAGGAGCAAAAGACACTTTTTTCCCTTTGCGATCATACTCCACTTGAAAATCAACCTGCGCCAAATTTCCCAAGACAGAAATTCCCTTTGCATAGAAGTCGGGTAGTACCGCCAAGCAATTCATGTTCAAGTCATCGAACCTGAAAAATAGGTTCTTAGGGCTCAGAAAAACCTTAGCTCCGGTAAATTGAAACACAATTTTAGGAAAAGTTATATTAGCTTGATTTGGAAAGCAAAAGTTGAATGGGTGTGGAATATCATCCTTTGTCTCTGAAATCCCAATGACTTCTCGCAACAAAGTTACAAAATTGTAGTAAAGGTTCATTTCAAGATATGTCAACACTGTCCCCAAATCAATGATTATGTTGCCATTAGTATGATCAGTTGTATGCACTTGCAGCATCTTTTGTCCAATAGTGATGCCTACAAGATGGAGGAAGTAATAGGAAGGATGAAATGGGTCGATTATGAGGGGAGTTGAGACAACCCCATTTCCAGATATTGTTGCTTCGTTCCCAAATTTCAGTTTGATTGTAGAGGTTGAAGTGAAAGGAAGCAAACAATATGAGAATTTGTGACCGATTTGGTCACCTAGTTGTGATACTAGCGACAATGGCCCCGCTCCAAGACCCACTATTCCTGTGACTTTGTCGCTAATTTGATGCATGAATTCGTTGTCTGATCCACATCCGAAAATAGTCTTAGCAAATGTGACAGTTTGGGACCCAAAATGAATGGATTCAGTGCACAATACTCCTTCGGTGGATGATCCGTCTCCATAAGTTTTTGTGAATAAGCATAAACTATCTAAAAGTGAACAATGATAATATATATGGGATGATGTGCAAGGTTGTGAGTGACATGACAAATTTGTGAACGTGGAAGACTTGTGTGGTTCAAACAATGGGGTGTCTTGGGGAAAACATGTCTTACAAGGGGAACATTGTACCCAAATAAGATCACTCCCTGTGTCTGCGATAGCAAGTCTTTCCACAGGAGGGGTACCGATGTAGAACCTCATGAGATATTCTCCGTGGTTTGGAATTCTAACACTTTCGACTGTTTTTTTTCCATTGAGATAAGAGTGGGAAGCTCGATTTAATCGATAAATGGAGCGCAAAGCAGTGTTTATGATGAGATCTGATGGGGTGAGTGAAGGGTTGTAAAAGGGTGACAATGGTGAGTCACGGTGAATAAGATCGATGCTGAAGCCCCTTTGGCCTTCACTGACTTCTCTAGAGGATACAGTAGAAAGTAAGTATAAAGCTAAAGACAAGAACACGAGTGGATGCATTTTGAGGATATACAGATTCAAAGTAAAGGACAGAGGAGGGAACAAATTGAAGGGCATCTATTTATATATTTTTGGTTTTGCATTGAGTTATTTCTTCATGTTTTTTTGGGGCCAAGTCAATTTGTGCAAGAAATTAATGGTTTTATGTCTCAACAAAGAGGCCTAATGAGAAACTGTTTAATAATTACGAGAAACGGTTATCGGTCTCAACATTGGGACACAAGAAATTGTTGAATAATGAGAGATGCATCGTTCCAGTCTCAAAAGGTTATATTGTTTATTATATAAGAAATTAATTTGTTTTACCATATTTAAGATTGAGGTCAGTTATTATATGGATACATTTTGCATACGTTTTTTTTTAAGTACTACAGCATCATGTAGCTTTTTTCGACAAAGCAACATCATTGAGCTTACCAACATAATTTTTTTTAATACTATTAAGTTATGAAAAATGTTTCTATTTAAATGTAATTAACATTTTAAAAAATGTTGTATAAAATATATTTACTAATTAACATTTTAACATATCAATTGAATCATTTTATAAATATCACCAATTAACGTATGTCATTTATTATTATTTAGTGCTGGAGTATTCTTGCCTCAATGTTGGACAACTCAAATTTAATCAAGAACTTGATAATAATTGTTTTCCCTTTGTGCTTAAATAGAAAGGGAAAAGCGGTTCTAGCAAGAAACAAAATCTAGTTTTATCTTGGTAAAAATAAAAAATAATGGAGTTTTCTTGTGATCCCACCAAAAGGCTTTGAATTCTCTTAAACTTTCGAAATAAATTGTGTTTGCATTAATATTTTAAAATAATTTTATAATATCATCAATTCATATATAATGAATAATTTATAAATCATGTTTAATAAACACTACTACAGCATGCACTTTTAACGTCGTCTCTTTAAAGTCGGTTGTAAGAAAACCGACTTGATAGGTAGGTCAGTGACAATTTTGTAAATAATTGAATTGATTTCGTATTTCGAAGTCGGTTTTTTTTTAACCGTCGTTTATAAGTCTCTACAATGTCGGTTTCTATAATAACCGACTTTGAAAGATTTAAATATTTTTTTAAAAAAAAATTTAAATTCATTTTATTTTTATTTTTTTGAAAATGAGATTTAAAGTCGGTTATTTCAAATAACTGACTTTAAAAGCCCATACACAATTTGAAATTCATTTTTATTTTTTTTTGAAATATTACATTCAAAGTCGGTTATTTAAAATAACTGACTTTGAAAACCCCTACATGATTTTTCTTTCATTTTTATTTTTTTTTGAAAATGAGATTCAAAGTCGGTTATTTCAAATAACCGACTTTAAAAGCCCATTCATAATTTGAAATTCATTTTTTTTTTGAAAATGAGATTCAAAGTCGGTTATTTAAAATAACTGACTTTGAAAGCCCCTACACGATTTTTCTTTCATTTTTATTTTTTATTTTTTGAAAATGAGATTCAAAGTCCGTTATTTCAAATAACCGACTTTAAAAGCCCATTCACAATTTGAAATTCATTTTTATTTTTTTTTTTTGAAAATGAGATTCAAAGTCGGTTATTTAAAATAACTGACTTTGAAAGCCCCCACACGATTTTTCTTTCATTTTTTTTTTTTTGAAAATAAGATTCAAAGTCGGTTATTTGAAATAACCGACTTTAAAAGCCCTTTCACAATTTGAAATTCTTTTTTATTTTTTTTTTTTGAAAATGAGATTCAAAGTCGATTATTTCAAATAACCGACTTTAAAAGCCCTTTCACAATTTGAAATTCATTTTTATTTTTTTTTGAAAATTACATTCAAAGTCGGTTATTTAAAACAACCGACTTTGAAAGCCCATACACGATTTTTTTTTTTTGAAATATGGGATTCAAAGTCGGTTATTTCAAAATAACCGACTTTATATAGGCCATTCTCGCTTTTCCCTCAGCCATTCTCGCTCAACGCCAATTTGAAACTCAAATTTCAATTTGAATTTCGAATTTCAAATTCCAACAACCTTATAAATTTCAACCTTACGTTCTCTCTTTCACATTAAAAATCAAACCTCATTCCTTCCTTCTCTCTTTTTCTCTCTTTCTCTTCTACGCTTCGTTTTTCCTTTCTCCGTCGATTCTACTCCGCCGTTGCGCCGTTACCATCGCACCACCACCGCTTTGGCTTTAGGCTGTTCGCTTTTGCATCTTCTTCCTCTCCTCTTCTGCTTTTGTCTGGTAATTTCTCATCTCTTCTCTCTTTCTCCTCTCTCACCTTCAAACACCGTATTCCTTCTCCCTTTTTTTCTCTCATTTCGTTTTTATTTTCTCTCCCTGCCTCAGTGAATCCCATCTCTCTTCCTCTTCTGCCATTAAACCATTTTAGTTTGGTATGGTGGTTCTTCTTCACTTTTATAAAAAGCCTCAAATGTTTGAACCCGCAGCAGCAGAAGAAACAAAATTAAACCACTATAACCTCTAGATTTTGTGATTCAAGTTCGGTCCCGTACGATATTTTTAAAAAAAAAATGACTTTCAAAGTCGGTTATTTAAAACAATCGACTTAGAATCTTTTTTTTTTTTTTTTGTAAAGTTAGATTCAAAGTCGGTTATTTCAAAAAACCGACTTTCCACTATTTTTTTTAAAGTTTCTAAGTCGGTTTTTTTAAATAACCGACTTAGAAAAGTCTATTTTTAAAAAAATAAAAATAAAAAAATAAAAAATTTTCAAAGTCGGTCTTTATAAAACCGACGTCTGAAACAAGGTCGGTTCGGAAACCGACTTTGTATGGTCCAAATAACCGACTTTGTATAAATAAGATCGATGGTGAAGCCACTTAAAGATTTGGAGTCTTTAGCGAAAGATGCAATAGAAAGTGAAGAAAGGAGTAAGAAAGAAAACACAAAAGTTCGCATGATTGATAATTGAGGTGTACAAGCTATGGATAGAATTGGAATGGATGGAGGAGCATGTCAAGGACTTCTATTTTATAGATGTTGTTGTTAAGACTTAATGGTATATATGAATATTCCCTACGTTGTATACATTCCATTGATATATCTTTCTCTCTTTCTAGATGTATTTTAATACTAAATGTTCATGGATATCTTTTTGTTCACTAACTTTTTACGTTGTCTAGTTTCTACGCTGACTTTCCACTATTATATTCTCTAATTTCCGTCATGCTTTCCTCACCATGCCGTGGTTGTAAAAGCTGGTATACGATGAAGTAAACATCAAATGGCAAATTCGCACGTGAAATGAATAAATTAATAAAATTGCAGTAAGAATCGATCATTAGAGAAAAGTTAAGTTCTTTGAATAAAAAAAGTTAACTTGTTACAATATAATAATTTTTATTTATTATAACATTTTTCTTATTGGATAATAAAGTCAACAACTACTCGAGCAAAGTAATATAATACATTATGCTATCTAACAAAAAGTTACAATAATTCCAATAGTAATTTTGGAAGTCATTTGATATCTATTATGTTTCAACAATTAAAGCACATACCTCAAATTGGGGTTGACACATTTAATCGAATCTTTAGCTCATATATACTAACTGTAACTTTTATTTGTTTCTCAGATTTTTTTGTTCTGTTGGTATATAATTTTCACTACAAGTTTTTGCTGATGTTAGTAGTCTTCCTATCCTTTTGAGGGAGCGGACCTGAACTCAGATTCTCTACAACTCTATACTAGCATCTCAACCTTTCATAATAAATTATATAAATATATTTTTGTGTTTATTTTAATAATCATTATAGATGTAAATCCAATGGAATTCCAACAAGCTTTTGATGTATTAGGTCAACTACAAGATTAATCTTAATCTTCTATTATGTGTCTCAACTATGAGACTAATGTTGATCCCCCACGTGCGCATGCCTGAGGCCTATTACGAGATTTGTTCAAGTAAAATCCATGTTATTCATATTAGCATTCTATAATCTTATTTATATTTCTATTGAATATTAGATATAAAATTAATAGATGCATCAAAATTGTGTAATTCAAAAAATATAAAGAACAAATTAAATAATTAAAATTGAGAAATAGAAATCACCCAAACACTCTACTATGGGGAGAGATCAACAAATAATGAATAGTTTTGTCAATACACAAATGTGTAATTACTCAGAAATTAAATTATAATAGTACTTATATTAATCACGGTAGGAATTGCGTTCGCGCTTCCTCAACTGCCTCTCATCGATGGACTCCTAACGTATATGAAGGAGTCCAGTTATTCACTAATCCATCAAGGATCACTTTACAACATTTATAGTTTAAGAATGGGGTAATCAAATCTAAATTAACTCGTTCATTCAATAATTTAAGTTTCTTGCTATTTTTTTAATTTATGACAACAATGAGGATTGAACTTAAGCGATGAAGATGGTTACAACCACCACCGATGAAGATGATTCCATCTTTGGAAATCAAGCGACAGTTGGTTATCAAGTGGAGTACGATCAGTGGCGGAGCCATTCCCAAACCAGCAATGACCATGGCATAGGCTAAAATTATTAATACACTTATAATTTTTTTATTGTATACAGTTATTTTGTTGATACTCTTCAAAAATTGATAATTGGCATGGGCTAAAATTTAATTGGTATGGGCTAATATTAGTTGCTAGCTCCGCCACTGAGTACGATCTTGAAGGGGGGACGATTTCTTTCGCTCCTGCTGATTGTGCCAAATATTAGCTTAACCTTTGCCTTTGAATAATAAGAATTTCGCTTATGTTTTGTGGCAAAAAGTGTAAAAGCTTATGTTTTTGTTTTGCAAGTCACGTACATGTTAATAACAACAATGAACCAAGAATTTTTTGATAAATACATCATGGTTTTAAATTGCGATCCTCAAATTAAAATATTTTAACTCATCGCATTCGTATTGTAATCGCAATTGCGATCGTATCACCTATATTTTTCTGTAACATAAAGAGTTTTTACTCACCGGCGATCACAATCACAATTTAAAATCATATATGAAATAAACTATTCTTTTCATTTCTGGCCTTGTAATTAATTTTCATAGGATATTTGAGGAGACTTTTTATATTTCCTGTAAGATGATGTATGGAAAATAATGCCTGGTTTAATTAATATTAGTTGTGCAAACTTTTCGTTTTAGTCTCTATGCATAGAAATTTACGTTTTAATTATTTTTTATCTTTTAATCCCAATTGTCAGTTGCATTATATCGACATTGATCCCAATTTTTTTTTAAATCTTTTTACGTATGTGCACTACAATTAGCAAAAAAAAAAATCACTCTCTCATAAGCTTGTTGATTGCTTTGTACCATGGCTGCCACTGAAAGGAGCTGCAGGTTACTTTGAAGCTTATGGTAAGCAAAGAAAGAAATAAAGTTTTCTTCGCCGAGGCAGGGAAGGACTTTGTGGAAGTTCTGTTTAGCTTCTTAACATTTCCTTTAGGAAACATTGCTATACAAATGGAAAAGGAGTCAATTGAAGTTGGATCACTGAGCTCACTTTATCAAAGTGTGGCAAATATTGACAAAGTATGTCTGTCCAAAGAAATGCTACTGCAACTGAGGAACTCATTGGAAGCTTATATGAATAATCTGAAGGTGAACATTGACGACATTTTGCTCACAGTATTTTGTATGTAATGACTTGGTCAGGTGTCGACACAAAAGCCAGGTCTTATTAAGCACCTCCAGAAATGAAAGATGCAGATGTGGGAATATGTTGGCTAAACCAATTTCTCCCAAGAGTGAAGCTCTAATGTCTTTGATGGTGATTGTTTTGTTAATAGTAATGTCACTTTTATTATCACGGACGATTTGAATGTCATGCCAGACTCTTTGGATGCTATTTTTTATCTTCTCAAGAATTATGGAATAGAAAATGTATCTTTAATGAATGAAATGACTTTTATCTTCTCATTTACAATAAAGTAGTATATCACATGTGTAATATCATCTCCTAAATACACAAATAATTCTAATTTCTATTTTCTAATCATTGTCTATCCTGCCAACTACAAATTAATCTTACTCTTCAACTACAACTAGCTAGAGGTTACCAAGTCAAACAAAATGGAATCAATAACCCAATCATAGTTTCGCAATCCAGAGCTAGAAACTAGGTTATCAAAAGTCAAACAAACTCTTCCTAAAATCATGAACAACTTAAAAACATCAATACTATTGCTCAATGCTCAGCTACACCTAGCTACCAATCATTAAAGCAAAGCAAATTAAAGTTGAGTATTGACCAGACAATAGAGGGAAGCGCTGTAATAGTGGGACTATAGTGAGGCAGAGTGAACCAGAATGGTTGTTGCGGCAGTCTTCATAGGTCGCAGCCGACAAAGTGAAGGGGACGAGAATGAGAGTAGAAGTGAGGGGGCGAGAATGAGGGTCCGTGTAGAGAGATATGAAATTTAGATTACGTATATCTGTAAACTTAAAAGACGATTTTGAAAAAACTGTCATTATTAGTGTAAAATCAAAGATTTTAGCAAAACCATCATTAATTTTTTGAAAATTATCTTTAAAAAGTTGGACTTTATTACAAAAATGTCACCTTTTTTTTCTACGTCGGATTATTCAAAAAGTGTCCTAGACTCAACAATGTAAAAACATCATTTTTTAGTAGTGATGGCACCTTATTCAACAAACACCAACATAGATAAGAACAACATGACACTCCAATCACAAGACATTGGATAATACTGAAATGCATATTAAATTAACATGAATGTATCATAAAAGAAATTCTTCATTGCTTATATCATTTATTCATAGAAATTTTGTAATTATAACTCATAAGCACAAGCAAGACTAATGTGAGTTATAGAGTCATTACATGACTCACAAAATCATATGATTTTTAATAATTTTTTAGCTAATAATTATGATGTATTTACAATTTCACTAAGTCGTTAGTGAGTAAAACTAAAATCAGATTGCTCAAATAAAATTTTGAGTTCAAGTTTTAAAAATGAAGAAAACATACCTTATTGGAAAGGGAAACCCATAAGTCAGTCAAGTCCTCAGTAGAGATTAATTATTGCAACAGTCGATAGGTACTTTCCACCTATAATATGATAATCCAATAGAAAAATATTCACACTTTTTATTTACTTAAGCAACTCTTAATTGACATTGTTTTAATTTGTATTACTTTATCCTTTTAATTTTTAGATTTAATTATTATTTTGCTCCTTTGATTTATTTTTTATTTTTCTTATTTATTTTATTTTTCTCAATTTTCCTTATTTGATTAAAAAAAAATCTCAGTAGTCCTTATATAAATATTTGGATGAGATTTTTTTTATTTAATTACTATTGTCTTTTTAAGCAGTATTTTTTTATTATCAATTTTTCATAATTAATTAAAGTATGGATAACGGGTAGTGTACATGCATTTAGATACCCAATTGGAAAGGAAACAAATATTAAAGTTATTATCTACACTGATATGAATTCGGGTACGAGAATTTTTTTTAGAGGAATGATCATTACTCTTTTTATGTGATATTTTTCATTTTACACATTCTTAAAAATTGAGCTTATGTACTTTTGAGTAAATCAAGCATAGACTTAAATAAATATTATTTTTATTTTATATTAAAGTATTTTCTTCTAATAATGTTAATTATTATATTTTTAATTTCTAACATTAAATTGTAAAACAAAATATAAATTCATTTGTTTACTTATGATTTCATATAGAAAACTTATCTAATTATAATCAAGTGCTTCAAGTTTAATATCTTTAATTATCCCCATATATATATATATATATATATGACTTTTGTTAACTTATACACTTTTTTTAATATGAATATGTTAACAACATATAACTAAAAAATATCTTAAAGTAGATAGTGGTGCAGCTTACTTACACATTCATACTAAAAATACAAGAATATGTACATTAACAAATGTTAGGATTTATTAACATACATATTCATACTAAAAAATAAGGATGTGTACATTAATATATATATATATATATATATATATAATTTTATTTGAAAATTATTAATCTGACTAAATGTATAACCTTTTTTTCAACTATATATCCTTGTTTACAATTATAATGCGCTTAGTTTTTATCGCTATCAATCACTGCAAAAAAATTTGCATTTTGTAGCAGTAAAAAACTTAACTGTTAAAAATTGTCACAAATTACATTTGTGGCAATCAAGATGAGTTGTCATGAATACGAATGTCAATAATGATTCATGGCGATTTTAGATGAATGCTAGTAAATTTTTCAGAAAATTTATGGTAGTTAACAGCCACCACAAAGTCCATTTTATGCATTTTTTATTTTATGTTATGGGGATTTAGAAATTGCCACTAAGTGCATTTTTCCATTTTTAATTTTTTTTTTCCTTCTATTGTTAATTTCTTATATATATATATATATATATATATATATATTCTTTATACATGATTGAGATTATTTTATCCATAAGTAGTTAAAAATTATGAAAGGAATGACAACATATTTCAAACATGAAAATGTAATTTCCAAATACAAGTTAAAATACATAATATCCTAAAATAAAACTAATAAACTAGAAGGATTTGAAAATAACATCAAATATTATTAACACCAATTGATCGTCGATCTTGCATTCAGTTGTAAATTAACATCAAATATTTTTTCAATTAATATCACGTGCTAGAATCAAAATCAACATGTCCAAGCTAAGAAAAAATGCATTGGTTTGCTTTATTATACTAACTCTTTTGTAAAATCATGTTCAAACAATTAACTATATTAATTGACTAATATAATATGACTTGAATGAGTTTTTTTTTGTGTATTTTGATTTTTTAAGATCCATATTATATTATTTTTAATTCTTCACACCAAAACACTTTAAAGTCTTGGCCAACCTCTGTCATTAATATATAGGCAAATGGCCAAATACCGCTACTAGTTTTCTACTGAGGAAAATAATCACATCAGCAAATTACATATAAGAAAATGACGAGAAGATGCAGTCACTACTACAAAAGTAGCTTTCGAAGACGCACAATCTAAGACGGTTGTATGATAACCGTCTTAGAATCCTGCACGGTGGCATTTTTGTAAATAAGTGGTTACTTTCAAAGACGGCCCCCTCTTAACCGTCCTTGTTTATACCATTTCAGGACGGGCTACATTAAAAGCCGTCTTTATTGCTTACTATTCAAAAACGGTT
>PYAF01000716.1:1609618-1645377 GCA_007407185.1 Glycine tomentella | reverse complement strand
AGAAAATTTTGATAAGCTTCACCTTGAAGCTAATTGAAATAAGCTAAAAAGAGCTTATAGAAAAGTCATAACTTTTGGATATCATTAAGGCATTACCAAGTAAAATATTCTGCTTACTAAATCTAGAGAACTCCTAGAATTTAATCATGGCAGTGACATAGAATCAGTCATCCAAAAGCAGGTAAAGAAAACCAAATACCTGTAATGTATAAATTATTATTGTAATTATTATACTTGTTCTTAGAGAGTAATTGGTTACTCATACTGTCATATTCTAGAAACCAAACCTCGTGTTTTTTCTATGATTAAAAAAAAACTATAACCTTCTTACATGAGTCATTAAGTTATTGTTAATTCCACCAATTTAGTTGTGAGATTTAGACCTTGATTGCTGCATAAAATAATTTATTTAAGATAATGAGATTTTTTTTATAATCGTGTCAGGAAAAAATGTGCAGATGCAATAAGACATGTTTGGAAACTATAATATCATCCACTATGAATGAGTAAAACAAAGAAGAAAGTGGTCAAATTCTTGGTAAAATTATCGGAGGAAAGACATGTTTAATAACATTTAGAAACAAGTGTTTAAGGAGGTTTAAGCAAGGGATTGAGAGAATATCAGAATGTGGGGAAATTATTATAACCTATTAATTGAATATAATTAGGTGGGCTAGCGATTGTTGCATAACAGGATAAAGCTATTAGGAAATGATTCATACCTGCCCTCATCAGCGTAATTGTTATCTGTATATCCAGCTTTGTCATTCAGAGCATGACTGTGAGGTTCTGCAGACTGGACATTGAAATGTTCTGCATGAAAGATGCAAGAGACTATAATAGCAAGGATAGGAAAAGAGAACAGTAATGAAACTACGAAAGAGGGAGAAATCTGTGAAGTCTAGATAAACCATGAAGCTAAAAGAGGAAATTGAATCCAAATCCAAATCCTTTAAAAAAAATTCAACAACCACTACATAAACTTGGAAATGGACTTAAATCAAATAAAATAGTAGGTGAAGCCGAAAGCAACCGATCTCGGAGCTCACAACGGTGAAGTTTGCGGAGCTTATAACGGAGGGAGAGAATCTTCCATTTCTAATTCCATTTTCTGAAGTTTAAGAGGAATAAAATTGAAGGAAATTGAATACCTCGGTGGGGAACTCAACGTAGAGACGCTGACAGAGGAAGATGGCGTTGACGTGCATGAAATGCCGAAGACTCTTATGCACACAATCCACGAGTATCGCTTCCATGGCTGCTACTTTCAAATTCTATTTCAGAGAAGAAGAAGACAAAAAAAAGGGGAAAATTGAAAAAGAGAGGGTTTTGGTTTGGGTTCAAAATCTCATCAAATCAAATGAAAATAGGGTGTGGTCACGTGCCTTGTCTCCGATTTCAAAATAGGCACGACAATGGATTTTGGGTCTACAGTGTTGAGTTACAATTTTTTTAAAAATAATATAAAGGTGACACGCATAGTTGGTGTTTAGTCATTATTTTTTTATAAAAATTATTAATCTTTCTGGCGGTTTATTGAGACTGCCACAAAAAAATCGCCACAAAAACATCATTTTTTTTGTAGTGTGGTGTTTTTGTTTTGAATTACAATTTCTACTAGCACCTCTGGTGCATCTATATCTTTTAATTAATATATATATATATATGTTTTGGCTGTTTCAAAATAAAAATGATAGTAACTTCATCCATAAGCAAAGGTATATAATAATAAATGATTTTTAATTGCCAAATCAATATAAAAGAAAAACTAATAAAGTTATTAGATTGTTAATTTAATCATTTGTATTTTTAAAAATACAATAAATAAATTATAAAAAGAAAAGACTTTTAAAAAATAAATTCATAATGCTTAATTAACAACGCTTAAATACTATTATTTCTGCAATTAAATTCCTAAAAAATAACTAATTATTATTAAAATATTATATGTATTAACAAAATAAAATTGACAAATTGAATAAGGTAGTCACCAAATTCCTTGATGATAATTGATATGTTAAATGTTAAACAATTTAGCAATATGAACTTTATATGTATTAGATTTATAAAAAAAAATAATTACATTTAGTAGCATTTTCCTTTATTTAGTAACATTTTTTAAATGTTGTTAATTAAGGTCAATATGTTGTAGTAATTAACAACCTATAAAAATCTAATGCAAAATGTATACATATAACCAACCTCGCTCCTTAAAGAAAATTAAACAAAACCTAACCTCACTCTTAAATACCTTTTGAGACTGAGAAAGAATGCATCTCTCATGATTATTGAACAATTAATTTCTTCATTGTTCCCATATTGTGACCGAAAACCATTTCTCATAAGTATCAATCAATTTCTCGTTAGGCCTCTTAGTTGAGACAGAAAGCCATTACTTGCTCAGGACTCAGGTTGACTTGGCCCCTAGACATGGAGAAATAACTAAATGCAAAACTCAGAGATCTATGAATACAGACAGTTCAACGTCCTCCCCATCCATCCTTTACTTTCTTAATTTGAATCTAAATTTTCTCAACATGCATCCTCTTGTGTTCATGCTTTTAGCCTTATACTCTCTTTCTTCTATATCCTCTAGAGAATCCAGTGAAGGCCTAAGGGGCTTCAGCATCCACCTTATCCATCGTGACTCACCATTGTCACCCTTTTGCAACCCTTACACTCACTCCATCAGAACGCATCACAAACGCTGCCTTACGCTCCAGTTCTCGATTAAACCGAGTATCACACTTCCTAGATGAAAATTAACAAACTACCTGATGAATCTCTTCTAATCCCAAACAATGGTGAATACCTCATGGGATTATACATTGGTACCCCTCCCGTGGAAAGGCTTGTCATTGCAGACACATGTAGTGATTTCATTTGGGTACAATGTTCCCCTTGCCAAAATTGTATGCCCCAAGACACCCCATTATTTGAACCCCTCAAGTCTTCCACATTTAAGGCTGCGACATGTGACTCACAACCTTGTACATTAGTCCCACCAAGCCAACGTCAATCTGGAAAAGTAGGTCAGTGTGTATATTTAAACATATACGTTGACAAATCATTCACCATTGGAGTAGTAGGCACCGAAACCCTAAGTTTTATTTTCGTCTTTATTTAATAATAAGTTATTGTACAAAAGTTATTTATACAATTGAATATTTGATTATGAAATTTAACTAAAAATTAAGCTTATTCCAACATTTTTTTGTAAAATTTATAGAAACATTTTTAATATGATTTATAAAATTATCATAATTCACTTTTACAAACACGAATAAGGGTCAAGAAATATTTTTTTACTCAATTTTTAAAAATTGTTTTTCTTAAGAGAAAAAAGTGAGCCCAACACATTTTTAAAAATTTTAAAATCTTAAAAAATTAAGCAACTAAATCCAGCTTGGAGTACTTTTAAGTTATACATTTTTTTTAAAACTAAAACTAGTTTTTAGTAATTTCCATCTTTGTTCTTATCAAATTCACAAGGTGGTCTCTGCTGATGACGGACCAGCACTCACCGTTCAGGGAAGTGTTTACACTTTTTAATTACTCGAATGTTGCAAAATAAAATGTAGAAATTAATTTTGCAGCTAAAATAAAAGGAGGTAAAACAGTGAATATTAAAAAAAAATTGGAAAATTCCTTGAAAGTGCAGTTACGTAAATTATTAATGTATTATTCTTGTACCGAAAGTCTCTCTTATGTTAGCCAAAAATTCATAGGGGTGTTTACGGGTACGGGTCATTCGTGAACTCAAACTAATCTGAACCGATCCAAACAGTTTGAATTGAGTCATTTATGTATTTGGATTAAAATCGAATCGAACCGATCAAAATCGTTCATGTACGAATTGGGTCACAACTTTAGATTTATAGATCTGTTGACCCGATCCGTGAACCCGTAATAATAATATAAATTTTATTATTTATATATATATATATATATTAAAAATTAAAAAATTATTTCTTTTCATAGTTTAGCATATGGCCCAACTAATTTGTTTCTTTGCAAAAAAATTAATAGAAACATTTTATTTGTTACTGAATTTGGACAGCATGGACATGATGAAAAAATTGAAAGACCTTATTCACAAATTGATTCAACAATATGTACTAGAACATCCCAATTTTCATTCTAGTAGCAATTCAGCTAATTCTAGTACACTGACTTTAAACATGGTCTCACAACATAATGATGACAAAGGTGATAAGGATGATTATATGAATGATGGATTTAGAATGAAAATCAAGAAAAAACAGGGTGAGATGCAAAAAAATGAGTTAAATAGGTATTTGGAAGATGATGTTGAAGATGATCTTCCTAAGTTTGACATTTTGAATTGGTCGAAATTGAAGGCATCCAAATATTATATTATTTTCTGTATGGCTAGAGATATATTGGTCATTCTTGTATCTACTATATCATTTGAATCTGCATTTAGAGAATATAATAATTGAAAGTCAGCGTAGAAACTACTTTGACAACGTAAAAAGTTAGTGAACAAAAAGCTATCAATGAACATATAAAATTAGAATACATCTAGAAAGAGAGAAAGATTTATCAATGGAATGTATACAACGTGGGGAATATTCATATATACCATTACTCTTGAGTCTTAACAAAAACATCTATAAAACAGAAGCCCTTGCCATGCTCCTCCATCCATTCCAATTCTATCCATAGCTTGTATACACCTCAATTATCAATCATGCGAACTTTTGTGTTTTCTTTCTTACTCCTTTCTTCACTTTCTATTGCATCTTTCGCTGAAGCCTCTAAAACTTTAAGGCTTTGTTTGGGAGTTAGGAGGGGAAGGGAAGGAAAGAGATTCAAGGGGAAGGGAGGGGAAGGAAAGGGAGGAAAACGAAGGAAGTTCCATTCTCCTTGTTTGGGAGTTAAAAATATATTAAGAGAGGGAAATAGAGAGTTAATAAGAAATTTTTACAATTTTTTCCTTATTTAAAAAATTAATACATTCTATATTTTACACTGACTAAGGTAGGATAATAATTTTATTAACACTGCTGGTATAAGATAATAATTTTAGTTACTTTTTCTTCTAAAAACCCCCCAAATAGGGGGGATTATAATTTCTAAGCATTGGAGGGTTTTGGAGGAGTTTCAAAAATCCCCAAATCCTTTCCCTCAAAAATTATAACTCACAAACAAGGAGATTACTCCAGCTAAACCCTTCCTTTCCCTCCCCTCCCCTCTAAAACTCCTCTCCCAAACAAAGCCTAAGTGGCTTCAGCATCGATCTTATTCATAGTGACTCACCTTTGTCACCCTTTTACACGATCTCTCCACAACCAGAAAATAATATACCGGTCAAATTTCCCGATTTTAATAATTTAACTTTTTCAACGATATATCGTTAATCATTGCTACTTTTTTTTATTTATACCTATGACGTGTCAATATGTCATTTGAAGATATACCATCGTAACACAAAAATCTATAAAAAGAATCACTTGCAGTTTTCCACATGTTCCTCTCCATCCACTCTAATTCTATCCCTTGTACACCTTAATCTTCAATCATGGGGGGGACCATTTTTGCAAGCTAAAAATTTGTTCAAGGATTGAAAAATAAGCACAGAAAACAGAATCTTTAGTAAATTAGCATTTTAAAGTGTTCAGTGATCGAACATAATTCGACAATGGAAAACCCTAAAAACACTCAACCTCGAGCAAACATCCATGCGGTTGATGAATTACATAAGAAACTCAGTATATGGATAAGGGACATAATATTGGGTTTATAAAGTAATTTTCTGTAGTTTACAATTTCAAGCTGCTTTAGGGACACATGGATCATTTTCCTACGGTGCTACCTTTCATTCAACACCCCTGAACATATTTATGTTCATTGCACACAAAGCAATGCTAAACAACTTTAGGCTAATCTAGTACAGTTACAGTTTATATATATATATATATATATATATATATATATATATACCTAGAGAGAGAGAGAGAATCCATTAACAGAGAACATAGCTACTTTGTGCTTATCTTTTCCTAGTTTTTCTGTATAGTTCATTTTTATCTCACCCTTCAATTTACATGACAGTGGTGGGACGACAAATTGATGCACTTGCGAGCACTTCGGAAGGCAGGTCTCACCAAGTCTTTTTGCTCGAGAGTTGAGACAAACATCGGTGGAATGTGATGATGGAACAATATTACTATGCGCGTGTGGAGCCTTATGATATGTCTATTCGTGTTTTGTTTTTTGTTTTTTTTTTTTCTCATATTATATTCGTTTGAATATATACCACATAACTCCACTCTATAATCACCATTGCCCTTCATGTAGTTTAGCTTTTACATTGATATCCTTTCGTTATATTTTGTCTATATTTATTGATTTAACTCCCAGTTATACAGTGTATGTTCAAACTTTTTTGTAATATTAAATGATTCCATGGTTCTTAAATACAAGACGCAAGTTACATACGGTCACAGATGATCATTGTGCAATGAGCAAGGTAAACAAGAAATAACAAAACAATCGAATTCCAAAATATGAACAAAATAAGCACAATATAGGTTATTGACACAAGATTGTATCTTTTCATTCATATCTAATATAGATATGAGATTTTGCATTACACTTGTATTTCAACAACAATTAATAAATAGGTTTTGAATTGAGGACTTTAGGCTTGAGATTTAAACTCCAAATCAACAAATCACTTATAGGAAACCAACTTTAGTCTTTGTAGTTTAAAACACCCTATTTTAATTCATTTATGTAGTTACAATTTTTTTATGGTCAAGTTTCAACTAAAAAATGTAGATAACAATCACTACTACAAAAGTACTATTCAAAGACGCACAAGCTAAGACGATTGTATGATGACCGTCTTAGAATCCTGCACGGTGACATTTTTGTAAATAAGTGCTTCTTTTCAAAAACGGTCCCCTTTTAACGTGTTCAGTTGTGCATGTTCCTTATTTTTATTAATTTCACTAATTTTTTTCCAAACTGTATTAGTCAAAATTTGATAGTTAATTTATTATTAGTTTAATTTGGGTTTAATAAAATATTAAATAAAATAAAATAATTCATTATTTTTTATAAACAAAGAATTATCAAACATTTAAATATAGTGGGTTCGAAATTTTATGACACACAATATTGTAAAATAAGTTGAAATAAACTATTGATATGGTCTTCTAAAAGGTACGCAATCTATGAAAGTTCATTTTTCCATGCATTTCCCGATTGAAAATATTTAACCTTAAAAAGTTTACTCAAATATTTTTATGATAATTAAGTATAAGATAAGAAATAAAAAGAATGCGTGCATGTATTCATAAGAAACCTAGCTAGGTTCATTCATTCATTATTGTTATCATGTCCGAAGCTTACAAAACATAAAACTGTTTTTTTTTTTTTTTCTTTCCTCGGTACAAGTTGAAATCCTAATTAACCAAACGCAAAGGTTAATTAATTAAGCTAGTCTTTGGCACAATCAGCAGGAGCAAAAGAAACCATCCCCCCTTCAAGATCATACTCCACTTGATAACCAATTTGTGCATGATTTCCAAAGATGGAATCATCTTCATCAGAGCTGGGTAAGGCGACCATGCAAAGCAAGTTGTTGTCTTCGGCCTCAAACAAGTTTGAAGCATCCACACGAACCTTAGCACCCGTGAAAAGAAACACAACATCAGGGAAACGTTTCCTCTTACCCTTATTTTCGAAACAAAAGTTGTATGCGAATGGAGGGTTTTTCACTGCCTCAACACCATACGCTTCCTTCTCCAAAGCCACAAACTTATTGTAAAAGCTTTGCTTGAGAATCGTGAAAGAGGTCCCTGAATCGATTAATATGTTGCCATCTGTTTGACTTTGACTTGTCTTCACCTTCTTGTTTCCAATGCTGATACCTTCAAGATTGAGGTAGTAATAGCTTGGTCCAATAGATTTGATTATGAGGGGAGTGGACACAACCCCTTTTATTTGTTTTACAATTGCATCGTTCCCGAATCTCATTTTGCTAGTGGAGTTTGAACTCAAAGGAGGGAAACAATAGGAGAATTTGCGACCAATTTGATACCTAGTTGTGAAATTAGTGACAATGGCCCTACTCCAAGACCCACTAGACCCATGTTTCTTTTGCTCTCATCCACGGTATCGTTATTGGAAAATGTGCATCCAAAAGTAAGCTTGGGAAACTTAATAGCATTGTTCTTGGAACCAAAATTAATGGACTCAAAACCCAATATTCCAGAGACTAATGTATGGTCACCATATATATATTGGTAGTAGCACTGACCTGACTTTCCAACACAAGCACGTTGGGATGGAGGGAGTAGTGTGCAAGGTTGTGAGTCACATGGCACACTCTTGAATGTGGAAGACTTTCTTGGATCAAATAATGGGGCGTTTTGGGGTACACATTTCTCACAAGGGGCACATTGCACCCAAATGAGATCACTTCCTGTGTCCGCAATAGCAAACCTTTCCACAGGAGGGGTGCCAATGTAAAACCTCATGAGGTATTCAGTGATGGATTCATCTGGAATGGTAATGGTTCCGGGCGATCCATCATCGTTTTGAGATAGACGAAGACGACGTTTGGAGCGAGCAATGGAGCGCAAGGCAGTATGCTTGATGAGATCTGATGGAGTGAGTGAAGGGTTGTAAAAGGGTGACAATGGTGAGTCACGGTGAATAAGATCGATGCTGAAGCCACTTAAAGATTTGGAGGCTTCAGCGAAGGATGCAATAGAATGTGAACATAGGAGTAAGAAACAAAATACAAAAGCATGCATTATTGATAATAAAGGTGTACAACAATACAAGGGATAGAATAGGAGTCGATGCAGGGAGCATCTCAAAGCGCTTCTATTTATAGATTTTTTGTTACTACATATGCTACAGGAGAATGCGAAAAACTATTAGGTGATTTGGGATGCTACTTATATATTGTCCCTACTAAATTTTTAATTTCAGATATTTAGAATAATATTTAGATTTATATGACATTATCTTATTTTAGGATATTGTTTAGATTGATATTATCTATATTTTAGGGATTTGTTTTCTCTGTTAAAATAGGATGTTAGCTAGGTATATAAATAGATGCTCTTGGGATGAAAAGAATCATTCACCATACCACTCTAGTCAGAGATCGAGGGGTTGTATGAAGGGAGAGTTTTTATGGTTTTTCAAAAACTTATAATGACTATAAATACAATATCAATTCAATGAACTCTTTTGCAATATATCTCCTCTCTACACACAACACACAAAAAAATCACCACATGTGACCCGTATTTAAGTTTTAAAATTTAAGAGAAAACAATTAAAAACACTTGATTAAGTATGTCGAGATTTTTTTATCATTAGTTGTTAACTATTTGTTCTTTGTTAATGAAAGGAGTTGAATATGTGACCTCTCACCTCCTTCCTTCTCCCATCATCACCGGATCAACTTTATAAACTTAAATACGTAGAGATCCGTTAGAATTATGGACAATAATGATCAAAGAGTACTACCTAATAATTTATCAATAAATGTGCAGCCTTTTACATTTGTGTTTATACATTATCGATCGAGTACTTTCTATGGCGATCGACTTATTATGTTCTCTGATGAACTTCTGTCATGCTTACCTCACCATGCCGAAGTAAATTCATTTATAAGCTAAATTGACATATTTAAATTAAAATGAGCACTTTAAATTAAGATCTGATAAAGTGTTAAGAGATACATTTTAACTAATACGAAAACCCTTTCAAAAAACAAACTAATACGAAACCTCGTACAAAACCATGTCGAGGTCATAAAGCTGGCCATGGTTTATATACGATGATAAAAACTGAGTGGATATCATGATTGGGCACATTACAAGATATTCAGTCCACAAAAGATGGGACTACTACGAAATTAATTCATTTGAAAGCAATATGCTATGAGAGACGACTATGCAAACAGGAGTGAAAAACTTTATTTTTGTTTTAGGACGTAGTAGTGGAATGTGAGCATGACCTTTCGTATATACAATACAAAAAAAGTAAAAGAAAATGTGAATTATGGCCTTTATTTTTCGTTTTCAGATTGCAAATGTACACAAGGGAAATGATGAATTATGACTTTACTCATTTTAAAGATAATGTTATTAATTGTGATTTTTTTTTTTTTTTTGCACAGCTATGAATTGTGAATGAAAAGTGAATATGATTTAATTAAATTAGTCATTTTCTATACAATGTGTAAAAAAACTAGATAAAACATGAATTACATTAAAAAACTAACATATTTAACAAGCACACGCATAAATATAATTTAAATACAGTAAAAATAAATACTAGACAATAGTCATACTATAATACGTTAGCAATTATAGATTATGTTCTGTTGTTTAAATATTTGAGGGATTAGGAGCACGGGTGTGGATACAATTCTTTTGTAGGGTAAAGGTTGTGAGGTGGATTTTAATTGATGCTGATTTTTATGGTTAAGGTTGAAAACGTGTAAGTGATGAAAAGATTGATATGGGTGGACAACATGGACTCGTATTGACCAAGAAAATTTCATTATTGAAGGTCATGAGTGGTATTATTATTGAGTGGTATTATTATTGGAAAAGTGACAAGTCTCACGTCGATTAGAAATAAGATCCAGGTAGAATATATAAATGATAAATAAACCTCATTCAATGAACTAGTTTTTTTTGTTAAATTAAATTTAAACTCATATTCTAAGATAATATTATAGTTTATCTAACTAGATATATTAAAAGTAGAGTCACCCATCATATCATTTACAAACCAAGTCAAAATGTTGGATGTGTATGAAAAAATTCAAGCTTCACATCACCTAAAAATAAGGTCAAGATAGAATAATACATAAATAAGGGATAATATTCTCACCTTATGAACTAGTTTTGGGGATTGAGTTAAACCCTCCATTTCCGGTAGCACAGCCGAGACAGCGATGGGTTCTCTGCCCCAGCGGGGTTGTTCAAATAACAATTAAGGTGAAGCAGAGTCAGGAACAACGAATCCCTTTATGATAAACAGATTCATGTGGCTGATCATCCTCTCGGACCAGCTATTGATCATCGCCTTGGTAAGCTATTGCCTCACCAACTAGCTAATCAGACGTGAGTCCCTCCTCGGGCGGATTCCTCCTTTTGCTCCTCAGCCTACGAGGGATTGAGTTAAACCCTCCATTCAAATTTTAAGAACTATGACTATCAAATCATTGACATTTGTACAGTTGAGGATAACTTAAAGGATTTAATAGGTACTACCTATATCAACAAGGATTTAATTGGAGCAATCTTGGGATGGGTGACCTCCTGGGAAGTTTCTCAGAAAGTGTGTGAGTGAGGACAAAACACACTGAAAAGTCTTGTGTTGGTATGTAGGGATAGTCGTTGATCCTGCAAGTGGCTGGATGTTACATAAACCCTCCATTCAAATTTTAAGAACTATGACTATCAAATCATTGACATTTGTGTGATATTTTCTGCTTTCATATATGATGTTTTTGGAGGTTGGGAGGTGTTTTTACTTTGATGCTACCAGTGCCTTTTATGTGGGAGGTTCTGTTTTTTGTTTTGTGGCTTTGAATAAATTGTTTTGGGGCCATTATTCCTTTTATGTTGTTTTGATGGATGTGTCATAATGTACAATGTGGTGTGGATGTGTAACTTAACCGTATAAGATTTTGTTATGTTTGTCAAATGAGAACGATTTATTTAATAAAAAAATTCATGTTTAATTTTTTATCGTATGTAAAATTCTTTTGGAATAATTACAGTTACAAATCATAAATCGAATTAATTTTTGATCCAATAAATTGGAAAATAGTCATGTGTTCTTACTCAAGGCCAAATTTTGTTTTGAAAAGCCATCCACACAGGAATCACTTGCTGCAGAAATGTATCTACAACGTCTAGCACTAAGTCGTTATGTTGTCTTAAAGACTCAAATGGATCAATGTGTTATTGGTTGTATGCCATTTCTTTTTAGTTATCAACACTAAATTATTAGATAATTTATTATAGATCAAGAGTTCAGTTTAGTTAGTATGAATGCGATTCAATAAAAATAGTTCATTAAAGTTTTCATTAATATTTGTATGGTAATTAAATGTAATTAATTTTATCTAATAAATTGAATTTTTTTAATAAGTATCACAAAAACAAAAAAATATAAAATAAATAAATAAGCAAATAAATTAAATGAAAAAAAATATCCCTGCCGCTATTAGCACAAGATGTTATATATTCAGTTATTATTTGTGTTTTTTCTTGTATTGAAGTTAATTAAAATCCTTTTCATTATGTAATATGCATGACGTTATTATTAATATTTTTAGCAAGCCAAAATTTTCTTATTAATTTGAAGCTTCCATGATGAAGCACGAGACGAAAGACACGTAAGCATGACGTGTACGTAAAAATATTGTTTGAAAGACTTTTATTTTTCACAGTAAAAAGTGGTGCATATATGAACATGAATATTGTTTGCAATTGTAACCTAGCTAGTGATGGAATGATAAATAAAGAATAAGCCCTTCTATTTTTATTTATTTCCAGATTTTTAGGACGAAAGTTAAGATACCTTTGACAAGCTACTAATAAGCTAAACCACACGTGAATGAGAGTGAGTGATTCGTTAGTGGCGAGAAATGAGTACTGTGGGGTGTGGACAACGTGTGCTTTATTGAGCCTGTGAATAGAAATTAGAAAGTGAGACGACTTTGTGCGATGGTATATGATGAAAATTTAGGCAGGTGTTAGTGTGTACATGTGCAATTTATTGTCAACAAAGTGAGATGTTGACGATGTATATATGGTGTTGTGAGTGCGTGTGGAAAAGAGAGAATGGTTTATAACTAAATGCTGAGAGTACTGCTCCATGTGAGTTTGACAAAAAAATATTATATCTATCTGTGTATATATATATATGCTTCAAAGATCCCTTAATGTTTGTGATCTTGATTAATTTTTATGTAATATATAATCGATATTATTAATTTTGGAAAATGAGTTAATAAAACTTAATTACATGCGTAAAGATTTATGGGAATTATAATAATTCTCAACTATATAATAATTTATTGTGTTTGATAGAATGATAAAAGAGATCGTGAGAGAACAGTGTGTGCTTGAGTATTTAGTATCGCTATTAACAATGAGCCAGTCTTGAATGATTTGGTGCATTGTTATAAAAATCGCTATTAACACTGACAATCAATGTATAACTTGTTAAAAAAACCTAAAACAACGCTTATTATAAGATAAAAGGAGTATAAATGAAAAAAAACAATGAAATAAGTCGCATCTAGCTATTTTATTACGATCAAGAAAAATTATTAAGTTTCTTAATTTTTACGTAAAACGATGGATAAAAAATGAAACAATTATATAATATGTAGTACAGTATTAAGTATTATTAAATATTTTCATAAATTAAAAAGCTTTATTGTCTTTATCATAGTTACAAATTATCTATCCAATAGATATAACTTAATTAACAACACATACTGAATTTATGAAGAAAAATTTGAGTTCAAACTTTGCATAATACATTTTAGGACGATAAACTTTAAGTATGATTAATTAATTTATAGTCGACTAAAAAATTAAAATTCATGTAAATATCTCATGATCTCATTGAAGAGTAAAAACTTTAATTATATGGTGGTATAAATGAGTGTCATCAATTTAAATAATAGACTTTACAAAAATTGAAAGTCTCGCAACATTGTCTGAAGGTACAAAAAATGTGGTGAAACATGCGTTTTCCATGTCCATGAACGATTCTATGAGCCACATAATAATTTTTTGTTTGAAGATGATAAACAGAACCTGGTGAAAAGAGATGCATATAGTCACACCACATCGACAAAAATGCGTATGATTCCTCCCAATCACCATAGATAATTGTCATTTGGTCCAATTGAACATGATGGATCATGCTTTATCATCCCTAATAATAAAAAATGTCACGTTAACATTAAAAATAATAATAAAATCATTAATTCTCATCATTATCATGTCATCCAGTAACATACCTAGTACGAGTAAAACAATAACATCAGGATCAAGTTATTTGTGGTCCTGAGAAATGTGATCATTTAAGCAATTGTGGTTGTCACCCCATTTGGTAACCACCCATCTTTCACCGTACTTTGATTTTATTATCCTGACCCTCCACGAACAATTCTGGTCATGCACAAGACATCTCATGCTTAACTTTGTCGGCGTACTTTCAACCACAACAGCTTCCTGATGCTCCTTCATGAGGTTCCGCTTGATTGCCATTTGCACATCCTGTTTTGATGCGAATTCCTGTTTCACAAACACCTTATTCCCTAATATCCATGGACTCTCAATTGAACCTGAACCACTGCCAGAATCTTGTTCCCTCGGATAATCCCAATCAATGTGTGTATAATGTGGGATTCCATCCCAAAAAGTATTATTACCCTCGCCTACATGTGCAATTTCCCATTTTTATTACAAAAAAATACATAAACAAAAACCAGACATATATGTAAATAACTATTGTTTGGTAACACACCTTGAGATTGTTGTGGTAATTGAGACTCCACTGCATCCTCTTGTGGTTGGATTTCAGACTCCCCCACCACTGGGGAATGTACTTGCCTTTGAGTTGCGCTTCGACCCTCATCCTCATCATTGTCCGAAGCACTAGCATTCTCGGCAAGAAGACGATCTTTCATTGCAATATTTGCATCATCGTCATCGTCAATGTCGTCATCCATAATCCAAGTAGGGTCATTTTCATCGTCCATAGACAAATTAACAAGTGGAGCAACAGATGTTGATGCATTACGAGAATAATTGAAATCAACTGACCTCAATGATAAAGCCACATCCTCTGCTTCAACACTATCCACGTACAACTCTGAGAAATTTTTTCTTAATTGGTTGAAGAATTCTCCTATTACAAATTCTAGGTCTTCGTCGTCTATTACTTTCATGCTAATATATTTATCATCGCACCATATTCTTGCAGTGACCATAGTGATAGATTGATTACCTTTGAGAACTAACTTTTGACTGATTTTCTGATGCAATTCGTCAATAGTTGAGTTGCGCTTGATACGTGTTGCCTTTTTATCACCTTCGAAAACAACATCACGTAGGCTCTCAATTTTGCTACCATTATAATATATAACAAGACGAACAAAATTAGCATCTGCAAACATATTTATATATATGACCAACAACTACAAACGATGATAAATAACCAAATATTCTGATATCCAAGACCAACAAGATGTAGAGAGAAGCCAAAGCAAAGAAAAGTGTAAAGCTAGAGAGAAGCAGAAGTCGAAAACTGAAGGTAAAAACCCTAATTTGGGATATTTATAGGGCCTGCAGAATTGTGCCTGGGGGAGGCGCAACAGAGAGCATAGTCGCGCTTGAGTGGGGCGCGACCGGTCACACCTGGTGGGGGCGCGACCGAGCCCCTGTTGTGCCTGGAGAGGACATGTTCAGTTGCGTCTTCGTGAGGCGCGTTTAATTGCTATACTTGCGTAAATAGTTTTCAAAATACAATAAATTCATAATTTTTTTTTAAAAAAACAATATATTAATTTTTTTGCCATTAACCCAAACATGGCCTTAATGATATTGTAAATTTGATATATTTAACTTATATTGGGAATAATGTCAGTTTTAAATCATTATAAAACATGTATAAAATTATCATCAGCATACTTCACATCACAATTTAAAATTTTGAAATCCATCAATAAAAATAAAATAATCTCCTAGTAGCTAAGAATTTAGATGAAACTCAATACATGGCTAGCTAGAGCACGTGTACTGGAAGGCCAGCCTGGAAATATATATAAACAAATAAATGGCAGTGACGCAAAGTCATTGATCTAATTACCCACGAATGCAACGAGTTGCTTAGGTTTCTGTTCAAACTTTTTATCGGGGTGAAGTTAAGATTTTATATGCATCATCTTTATGTTCTTTAGTCAATAGCTATATGGCACCGTTGACATTCCATTATTGTTCATAAAAAAAAAGTTGTGATCGATTGTTTGAGAAAATATTTATTATTTTATTTTTAATTATAAAATATAATCTTATTTATTTTCTTTTCTTTTTAAAAAATTTATATAAAATAATAAAATTTAATTATTTTCAATATTTATTATTTACTTAAACTTTTGAAAATGAAAATAAGGTAATATTTTAATAATTAAGAAAAATAAAAAATATTTTCTCAAACCCAACTGTTCCTCCCACACTTGAGATGATCTTACACGTTTCTTCCTTGTTGTTTTTCACTTCCAATACGCCTCCCTTGCTTCTAAGCCACGCCGAGTTATCAATGGGATGTCATTGAAACTGAACAAACTTTTCCCTCCCTAATGAAAACATGCATTGGCACTAAAGTTGAGATAACTATACATTTTTAAACTAACTAAATTTGGTAAAGTAAACAGAATGTAATTTTCTAAGGTAATTATTTTTGGAAAAAAACTTAGATACAGTATATATATTTTTGGAGATATAAAATTAACTTAATAAATGAAAAAATAGATTTGAGTTCCTTTGGCTAACATTTCTAACAAAACTAATACAAATTAACATATGTTGATAAAAAAAATAATACATATGTTCTTCAATCAAATTTGGAGTTTTACATAGCTAATATGCAATAATACTTAATGAATTCCTTTATTTAGCGTATTACCAAGCTAAAACTTTAAATTTAATTGAATAATAACACCAACAACACTTATAATATTGAATATTCTATCTAAGTTTTGTCCTTATTTTAATCTATTCGGGAGGGGAGGGTTAAGATCATAATTTATTTGACTAATTATACAAGTTGATTCTTCTATCTTTAAACCTGATTGCAATAGTTATTTTGCGAATCAATTGTTACATTTACATAAATCACTTTTAATTAACTAACACTGATTACATTGTGTTCTCTTGTTAAGAAATGCTTTGTTTAATTAAGCATTGATAATCGATTTCCCATGCATGTGACACTTCTCGTGACTTTGATTGATTTTCTACGTCAAGAATGCTCTCACTTTCGGAAACCTAATTACTCAAATAACGTACCCTTTAACTTTTCTTCACTTGCGTGAACCACCTAATAACAAATAATCTTTCCATTTCAAAATAATTATCGATATTTTAATTAGTTAGATCAAGTAATCTTTCCATTCCAAAATAATTATCATTATTTTAGTCTAATAAAAATATTAATAAATAAAGTAATAATTTTATGAAACTAATTTTATTGAATAAATGAAAAATATTAATATTAATATTATATTTAAAAACTAAAGTAATATTTATTAAGATATTAATAAAAAAGATCAATTAATATTACATCAAAAATTTATATATGAAACTTATTTTGGAATTTTTTTAAATACAACACTTATTTTGATGTGGAAAAAATATTAAGTTCTCGGTTAATGTAAGAGTGTAGGACCAATATTTCGTTATTGATGAAAGAGTTGTGATTTCATACTTTACTTTAAATTCATTCATTGTAATCCCAATTTATCCGTTTTTTTTTTTTTTCTTGAGAAGAATGATGACATGGTGTTTGATGAAAATGTGCCAAATAAAATATGACATATTTATCGAGTGTGAGTGACATTAGGTTGAGAATTAAATGCCATCATAATTCACAAATTTGAAATTATGAAAGACTTGTTGAACTTAATACAAAAATTAGTCGACCTGAAAACAACTTTAATCATATATTTAACAAAAGGACTTGTTGTTTTCTTCTAAGTGGATGAGGCACTGTACACCACTTCAGAGTGGAGAGACTTAGTTTCTCTCAGGCTGAGAAGATGCACAAGAAGGAGCTTGAGACGAAGATCATCATTGACACTCTATTTCATGTGAGAGAATGCTCAGCGATTACATCTTAAGCACACCGAAGAGGAAGATCACATAGTCCTGTTTCACCGCAATTTGTAGAGAAGGCACGATGTCACTGTTCAGATTGTCAGAGATCGTGGCAAAGTGCAAGAAAATGCCAAAGAAAATGTTTAGGTTGTTGGACTTGTACGAAGCAATCTCCAACAACCAACAACAAATTGAGTCCATCTTCCCATCGGAATAAACCTCCTAAGTTTGATCTTAGGTCGTTGTTTCTTATGTGAGGCTCACGAGGATAAAGAAAAGAAGTATTATACTTGCACATCTAGGGAGGGAAAAGAAAAAAAAAATATAAAACTTCATAATAGTGACGGTTAAAATTCATTAGAAAGTGTTAGCGATGTCTGGAATTTAATAAAGGTACGACGAAACGAAAGGTAAAATTCACGATATTTTAAAAAGTGGGAGGTATAATAAGCCAAAATAATTTTTCAGGAGCAAAATTCTTCAAAAAGTAAAAATTTGAAGTTAAAAAATGCAATTAATCTTTCTTTTTATCAACTAGATCTTCCTGTTAAAAGGTAATGATATTCATGAGTTCTCTAAAAATAATGTGAATATCTGCACAAATACTTTAATATTCAAGTCAATCTGTGGATTCATAAAGTAATAATACATGGATAAAAATGTTCTTAATAGTGCTCGAAGGGTTTTTATTTCTACAGTAGTATTTTTATATGTAAGTAAGTTATATTATAGTAACATAAACATGGCTATGAGATAATCATATTAAAAAGTTAGGCTTAATCAAGGCTATTCATAATTCACAGCATCGAGAGCATAATAGATGGTGTTACGTACTTCCATCACGTCCATCACGTTGTGTTTTTTTAGTTTTCATCTAGAATTCTTTGAGGCGGATTTATATGCGTGTACCTTGTCTTCTTGTTTTTAATGAAATTTCTATTCACCAAAAAAATATATTAAAAAGTTAGCCTTCTTTAACCACTGAACATTTCTAATAGAGTTTTGAATGGGCCCTTACGAATGCTCTAGTTTGAATGTAAGAAGCACGAAACACCATTTGGTTCGAGTTTGAATGGTGTAATAAGCCTCTCAAATGAATCCTCAATCCAAAAAATGACATTGTGAAAATGATAATGCAAGCATCTTGAATTTGAGTAAGATCCATTCCATTATTCCAATAGGTTTCCACATTGATTATAAATAAGGGTGAAAAATAGATTAAGCCGTTCAAAAAATAAACTAGACTAAGGTTTTTATTAAAGTCTATTTAGTTAAATAGGCTAGATCATTGAAAAAAAAAATAGGCCTAACAAATAGACTTATTTAAAAAATCATAAATAAATATTTATTGTTATTGTTATTATTGTTATATTAAATATGTTACAATACATTAAAATCTTATATTTATTTATCTTTTTAAATGTTAAGTATGTTGATTTACATAAAAAAAAGTCAAGCTAAAACTTATAATTAAATTTATTGAACAATAAGTTTGTCTTATTTAAATGGTTCACTGTAAAAATATATTTTAAAATAAGTTATCATGAATGTTATATTAGGATATATAAATTGTTTGGAACATGGATTTTAGCGAGTTGATTATTGAGACCGACTCAAAATCTGCTGTGGGGCTAATTAAGGAGGGCTGTCCTAGCTCCCACACGGTTGCCATTATAGTTGCTGCTATAAAGATACTTTCTTCAGCAAGGAGAATTTTTTTTTTTTTTGGAACCACACTCTTAGAGAGACTAACGAAGTTGTTGATGCACTTGCAAAGCATGGTTTAGCATTGTAGGGGGATGTAATGATTTTTAATTTTGTGCCTGAGTTCATTCAGTGGTCGATTTTGGGTGATGTAATTGAAACTCATTTTTCTCGTGGTTTTTAATAAAGTTTACTCTCTTGGGGTGTCTTTAACCCCATGGATGCCACAACAAAAATATTAAACATAAAAATATACTTATATCATATGAAAATATATTTATACATTTATAAAGTTTGAGATACATATTTTTATCTCTATATTTCGATATTAAATTATCACAAATTATATAAGCTCTTAGAAAAACTTATAAATTAGATGAGATTTGTATGTACACTAGACTAGACCTTTATAAAAGACCTTTCACAGATAAACATGTAAAATTTAACTCATATACTTTTAATCAAGACCTACACCTAACAAAGCCTAACCCAACTCGCCCTTTACACCCTAGTTATATGCAATGGAAGCACATGCATTGCTTATGAAACCTTCTAGTTAGCTATTAATTGTGGAGTGGGAGCTACATTGTCTTATACCCAAATTTATTACATTGTCATATAATGGTTGTAACACCTTTTAGTTATTGAACTGATATTTTATTTTATTTTGGAAACCAAGAAGAAAATCTCAAAATTATGATCCCTAGTTACATTCTTATTAGTGAGTACTTCTCAATTTAAATTTTTAATATTTTTTAATAAATATCCAAAAAATGGTTAAATGACTGTTTCTTAAGATGGCATGTAACATGATAAAATAGTAAAAAGTTTGGAGGGTTTAGATATTACTTTTAAGTCATAAATATGCTTAGAAGAATTAATAATAATTTTTTAAAAAAATCTGATATTAATTGAGAAATTTTATGTGAAATGACAAAAGTGTCCATTGGACACTACAAAGAGCCAATTAGAGTTTACGAGGAAAGAAATGAAAATAAAATTTAAAAAAATACTCACTTTATATTTTTGGCCCTAGTTGGATTCGAATGTGAATATTTTCATAAGCTCGGTTTAGCTATTCCTATTCCTATAAGCTATCTTGGAGAGTTTACTATGAAACAAGTTTTTAAAAAATCTTATAAACTAGTAATAAGATATTTTCGTAAGCTCTCTCACATAACTATATAAGTATTTGTAACAGAAGTCTAAATAAGCGTTTGAGAAGCTCTTTCAAATGGAGTCTCAAAAATTAATATTACAACAATGATTTATACAATTCCAACTCAATATTATAATGATTGATAGTTATATTAATTATATGTTTAATTTTTAACTGTAATTGTTCATATATATTATTTTTATTATTAAACTTAAATATTGTGACATAGTTAATTTAATTCCATTTTCATTTTAAATGTGTTATGAATTATAAATTATGATATTTGTAAATGGAATTTAATTTTATACTATTATAAGATTATAAATTTTATTTAAATATTATTATAATCAAATATTGTTCCATTTTCGTTTGATATTATTTACATATTATAAAAAAATATTTAATTATTACTAGTTGAATTTCCCAGTTACATCTTTGAACTTTGAATAAGTATCAAATGACTTCATCCATTTTAAAAACTTTGATATGTATAATGGGTTTCGATTTAAAGTATTTTTCATATGAAATTTCCTTCGTTTATTAGTTTAATTATAATAAGTGTCGTACACAAATAATAATAAATACTATAAAAATAAGATTCATTTTTTAATATAATATTAATTAATACTTTTTTTCTACTTATATTATCATAATTGTCATTTAACTTTGTAATATACTACTCCATAACATTTAAATATTATGGGTCTTGAGTCTAGACTTAGACACCGTAACGTAATTTTACGCATTCAATAATTATTTTATGTTTAATTTCTTAATCAGTGTTAGTATTTTTCTAAACTTATTATTCATTTTTTATAGGAAAAATTACTACTCTTTTATTTACCTTTATTAATTTTTATATGTAAAAAAACTTTAGTTGTATGCAGATTTGGATTTTTCAATGAGATGTATAAGATTTTTTGGTGATTTTAGTGAAATTATTTGTTGATGTCATTTGATTTGTATGATGTTATATTTTTTATCTTTTTAGATCTGAAAGAGATTGGAGGGGATGATAATTTTTTTAGTTGTTTATTTTTTAAAATGAAATAAAGAAAAGTTATCATTATGTTGTTGTAATTATTTTAAAAGATTTAATGTCATTTTAATTTATTATATTTTATAATACTTTGATACATTATATTTTAAAAATTCTATTTTGGTTCGTCTTGGAAATGTATCATTAATTTTAATTTTTTAAAAGAAAAAGACTAAAATGATATATTTTGAAAATATATCAAAATAAAACTTTTAAAATTGAATATAGTCAAGTGAAACAATTACAAAATATAATAGACTAAAAGTGATATTAAACTTTTTTTAAACTTAAATATAATTTTGGTTATCCTATTTTTTAAATTCATAATTTTGATCTCTTATTTTAAATTACAAATATTTAGTCTTTTTATTTTTTAAAATATATAATTTTAGTCTCTTATTTTAAAATAAAGATATTTAATCTTCTAATTTCATAAAATTTACAATTTTGAATTCTTTTATCAAATTCAAAAGACATTGATTGATAAAAAATTAATCTAATATAATCCAAATTTTGTGACATGTCATAAGATTATTTGTTTAATTTATGTTATGATTAAAGTTAATCTCTTAATCATCAATATTTTTGATTTGATGAAAAAATTAAAATAATAAATTTGGTGAGAGACTAAATATTTTATTTTAAAATAATAAGATTAAAATTATGTATTTTAAAAATACAATGAATAAATATTTTTATTTTAAAATAAAAAGATGAAAATTAGTTATTTTGGAAAATAGATGTAAGAAAATTGTTTTTTATTTTTTTTTAAGATCAATACACATGATTTAGCAAAACGAAAGTTGGCAAGAAATGGTCATGTTGCCCCTTCTGTATTTATCTGTAAGGAAGGAGCTAGATTGATTTTTCTCGTTTGACTAAATGCAGAAATAAATATAAATAAATAAAAAAACAATAATAAATCAAATTTCGGCATAAACGAAAACGGAAAGGACGGTGGGTGCAACTGGGTAGAGTAGAGAGAGAAAAAAGAACCGTCTTTTTCTGCAGAAAGGAGTTCAACAACTTGAAGTATAAGTTGCTTCACACATTGTGGTGTGAAACCAACGTTACTGCGTGATACCCAGTGGAGAAAAAACAAGAGGGTTAGTTTCATTTTCCTCTTAAACATCTTTTTCTGGATTCAAAATTTGGTCTTTATTGTGATCCCTTCTTGGCTTGTAGCTGCATCTTTTCAGCTGAGGGCATTGGGTATGGGAAAGTTTTGTTTTTTTATCAGCGTCTTTGCTTCATTGGGTGGCTAGATTCAGTTTCATATTCTGTTTGTATTTTGTTTTGTTTGTGATTCTCTTTGTTGGCTTTGCCTGTTTTTGATTTTGTTTGGCTCATTGTGAAGTGAAGCTATTGGTAGGTAGAACAGAACCCTAGATTGATTTTCCTTGGTTTGGGGATTGAGATGGAGTTGAAGGGGTTCTCATTGTTTTTCTGGTGGAGTCTAGACTGTGACCAAATTTGTTACATTTGGATGTGTTTCTATTGTTGTTCATTGGTGTTTCAGTTTTTTGGATTGGTGGTGGTGATGGCCTCTCTTGCTTGACTGCTAATTGAAACTATGTTTGAATATTAGCTAATTTACCCCTGAATGCAATCGGTTTGTTAGTTTTCTTGCTTATAAGATCGTCAAAAGCTTTAGACATTTTGTGGAATTCAACACCTAAAATTATGTTAGACTAGTTGAATGAAGAGCTAATAAGATGCCATTATTATTGCCGTTTTGCAATTTGTTTGATAACTTACCAAGGCATTCGCAAGTTTGCACGATCTCTGTGATGTATAGTCATCCAAGTCATGCCCCAAGGACATAACAGTCCTTTAGCCATGGAAAGGCCATTACCGTTGTCTATTAAATAGAGTATCTTTTCACGCGCCAAATTCATCATTTGGTACCCAAGCTATTTACTGCATTAAAAGTTGTTAATGTTAATTTAGCAAAAAGTGCAGCCATTATGTGGGTTTTTTTTTTTTTATATTTATTCTTTTTGCAACTTAGCATATATTGTAGTCTGCAGGCATGTCATATATTTGTTTCCATCTACAGTGACATCTTATTAAATGTTAATTTGTTGCTAGAACTTGTGTTGATTCCATTGTGTTTTACAGGGAGCTTGCTTTGTATTTAATTTGCAATTTGGGAGCACAAGTACACCTGTTATTGATTGTTTTCAAGATTGCAGACGCTTCTTCAAATTTCTATGGTGACTAAAACTGCCCAGTTACTAAAAGTGTAGAGCTTCTTTTTGACACAGATTTTAATGTATTTTTCTATTATAATGAAGAAAAAGATAGTGTGATGGAACAATCAAGATTCCAAAACGCGGTTCTATACAATAACATGGAACCTAGACATGATGAATACCACCACCTTGGGTCACAGTCAGTGATGCAGGACCATATGGATGGCACACATGCCGGTAGAAGACCAGCTGACCTCAATACATCAGAAGTTAAACCTGTACTTAATTACTCCATACAGACTGGTGAAGAATTTGCTCTTGAATTTATGAGAGATAGGGTGAATATCAGGAAGCCTGTATTATCAAATGTCAGTGATTCCAATCATACCCCAGGTTATATGGAATTGAAAGGCATTTTAGGCATCAGTCATGCAGGATCTGAAAGTGGATCTGATATTTCTATGCTCTCAATGGTTGACAAATATCCAAAAGAATTTGATAGAATGAATACATCATTACCTGGAGACAGAAGCAACTATGGGTCGATTCGATCAATGCCAAGAACTTCATTGAATCAGGACAATAGACAATTTGTGCCTGGCTATGGCTCTTATGGAATTTATGATAGATCAATGATGATGAAGTTTCTTTGCAGCTTTGGTGGTAGAATATTGCCACGACCATGTGACGGAAAGCTAAGGTATGTTGGAGGCCAAACACGCATTCTTCGAATAAGAAGGGACATATCTTGGCAGGAGCTAATGCAGAAAGCATTACAAATATATAATCAGGTTCATGCAATCAAGTATCAGCTTCCTGGGGAAGATCTTGATGCTTTGGTTTCTGTGTCATCTGATGAGGATTTGCAGAATATGATGGAGGAATGTAATCATCTTCTAGATAGAGAAGGATCGCAAAAGCTTAGGATGTTTTTGTTCTCCATGAGTGATTTGGAGGATGCTCAGTTTGGTCTCAGCAGCATTGGTGATGATTCTGAGATCCAATATGTTGTTGCTGTTAATGGCATGGACTTGGAATCAAGAAAAAACACAACCATGTTTGGTGTCAGTTTTTCTGCAAATGATATAAATGAATTGGACAGGCAAATTAGTATTGACAGGGAGACTAATAGAGTTGGTGTAGAATCTATTGCACAAGGTGCTCCCCTGACTAACAATTTTGACTCATCATTGGCTACTCAGTCTTCACCACCAGTGCTACCAACTTCCTCAAATTCTTATGATGCGTATCCACAGTTTTATGGTGATCAAATGATGCGCCGTGGGGAACCTAGTGATCAATATATTATTAATCATGGCCTTATTCCTTCTCATAAACCTGTTATTGGAGAGACTCCTATAATTATGCCTCCTCATATGCTTGTTAATCAACAAGGGATTTTGAGTGAAGGCCTTCCACCTCGTGCAATACAAGTACAAAATTCAGAAATACCAGCAAACAATCTGGTTGATAGTTCAATTCAACAAGGAAGTGACCCAGGGAAAATTTTTGCCTCGGAATTACCATCAACAGCTCCTGCACAACTGCTTACTAATGGTTACATGAATAATAATTTTCCTGAAGCATCAGTTGTTGTTACTGCACCAGAGGGGCATTCGTTGCATCCAACAAAGATGGACAAGCTCCCGGATTATGAAGAGACTTCTTCTACATCTAGCAGTGCATTTGGTCCTGCTTATGTTGATTCCCACTCCAATGCAGCTGACTTGAGTTCTCTTCATCCTCCTCCGCTTCCTAAGAGAGTTTACTATTCGGAGAGAATTTCACGGGAACAATTAGATTTGTTGAATCGGTCCTCAAAATCAGATGATACAAACAGTTCTCAGTTTCATGTTTCAGATTTACTTTCTGACGTCAACCCACCAGATTCAGTTACAGAATCTGGTGACAAGTTGCATGGTGGAAATCTGCCTAATCTATCTGAGGAATTAGGCATCGCAGGAAAGCCCTTTCATGCAGATGGCTATGCTGTTGATAATGGGGCTGTCAATCATCAAATATACAAACAGCTGCCTGATGCAAGCAGTCAGATGAAATCAAAGCTAACTGAGCATGTGAGTCCTGAGTTGAAGCAGGTATCATTGGACAATGGAGGACACAAAGATTTGTCAAATAAGGATAATGTTGTTGTGATGGAAACCGAAATTTATAGTATAAATAACTATAACAAACCCCTGATTGATGATACAAAAACCAGCAAACCAGACTTGCCTATTTTGCACCAGGTTTCTTCTGATAAGCACCTTGATAATCCAGCATCCATTCTTCCAGAAGTTGATTGGGGTGATACCTCTGTGAAGGAGTCTAATGAGGATATTAATGTTCAAGCCTTACCTGTTTCCATAAATGGGAATACTACTACAGATGAAGATTCTGAAGAATTTCCTTCAAACGTTGTTTCCAAACAAGCGCAAGGTGACATCCTTATTGATATTAATGATCGGTTCCCCCGTGAATTTTTCACTGATATGTTCTCTAAAGCAGTACTTGAAGAAGATCCCTCTAGTCTGCATCCATTAACTTCAGATGGAGTGGGCTTAAGTGTAAACATGGAAAATCGTGAACCTAAACGATGGTCATATTTTCAAAAATTGGCTCAAGAAGGGATTGATAATGTGTCTCTTATGGACCAGGATCATCTTGGTTTTTCACCAGGAAAAGTGGTTGGAGATAATAGGGCTCAACATGTTAAACCTTTAACAACTGATGAAGTTTCTCTGAACCATGCAGAGTCCCACCTTGATTTTGTTGACGAAAATATAAGAGACTTGCATGGAAGGATTGGAGCAGAAACCACTGTTCTGAAGTCAAATTATGATCATTCCCAAGTGAACGACACCGAAAGTATGCAATTTGATGTTATGATGGAAAACATAAGAGCTCAAGAGTCAGAATATGAGGTGTGAATTTTAACTATTTTTGGTTTTGGATTATGTATAAATATGTTTATCTGCTTACAGAAGTTCTTATCACTTAGGTTGGGAAGTTTGAAAAAAGGAATAGCAATCTACCTCCTCCTGATCCTTCTTTAGTAGGAGAGTTTGATCCAAGTACCTTCCAGGTAAGATGCTTATTCTTGTGTGTGCAATATTCTTGTGTTTGCAATTGTGGGAGGGGTATTAAAGAGGATTTTGGTATAAAAAAATTCCTTACTTGTTACCTGATTTCTGTCAATGGATTGTTGTCTTGTGTATAAATGAATGCCACTAACAATAGGATTGAAATTTTCATTTTACTGGTCTGGTTCTTTAATTATTCATTTAATTATTGAGTTTCATTAAGTTGGGTTCAAAAGTTAAGGTTTGCACTTTGCAGTAGATACGCTTGCATTTTAGTGACGAACATGACCTGATCATGTTAATCCATTCCTACCCTTCTGTTTCCATTTAAATCCTATCAGTGCCGAATATGTTGCGATAACAGCAATTAAAAAATCCCCAATGCTTTTTGTTCTACTTTTAGAAGAATGACACTTAAAATTCCTTACAGGTTAGAACCACTCCGCCCTTGTGTTAAAATTAAAACTAAGGGTGTGCTTTACCATACCAGAAGTTAATAAATGGAAATTATGTTTGTATCTAGATTAAATAGTCAAATTATTTGTCAAGTGTCAACTACTGTTTGTTCTGTTTACTTTGTAATTTCTAAGAGTTCTTTCTAGCAACCCTTGTCTTCTAAAATTACTTCAAAAGAAAACTTATTACACTACTAGAAATTTGAACTGTTTCTATCATCAATGATATGAGTACGGAAAATGCACAAAATAGTTGAGACAGATCTGATTATTAAATTAACCAATTTCAACCGGAGGTAGCAGTGTGTGTCTGTGTGTTTCACCCTGTGGAGTTTTGTAGGGTAGTGTTGGGAAGTAGAAGTTATGAAATATGTAACTATTTAAATTCTTTTGTGAAGTGTTTCTTTATTCAAATTCTTTGGTGAAGTGTTTCTTTGACATGATCTCTAACATGTAGATTAACAATGCATTTTATGGACAACTCAATCATATTCTTGGTTGTGGTATGTGTCTTAGACATTTGTCCTTCCCTCATTTGACCTTGAAGTATATGCTACTCTGATCATCTAGCTGTTTTTCACAAATATTCACAGGCTTCAGATATGCACTCGTTGTCTTGCTTGAACACTGGCCTGAAAATATTTAATTTATTTCTTTATTCTAATGCACTTTTTAGGTCATAATGAATGACGATCTTGAAGAGCTGAAGGAACTTGGTTCTGGTACCTTTGGGACTGTGTATCATGGGAAATGGCGAGGAACAGATGTTGCCATTAAAAGAATAAAGAAAATCTGCTTCACTGGTCGATCATCTGAGCAAGAGAGACTGGTAAGTTATAATTTAATTTCTGTTGACGGCATCCTCTATCTCTTTTTATTATAAATTATTTCCTACCTTTTTATTCTTACTTATTTTCCTTCCAACTAAATTTACTTGAAAGTGCTTCAATCAATGATTGATAGATTTTGAGGCGTGTGAGATGATATTTGTTTCATTTCTCAGACTGTAGAATTCTGGCGGGAGGCAGAAATTCTTTCCAAGCTTCATCATCCAAATGTGGTGGCATTTTATGGTGTAGTGCAGGATGGACCAGGAGGAACAATGGCTACTGTTGCAGAGTACATGGTGGATGGTTCTCTTAGGCATGTATTACTTCGCAAGGATAGGTAAGGCAACTAGAAAAAAAGTTTTTTCATTTTTATTCATATCATTGTATTTAAAAACTAACCAGTAAAGTGCTATCATATATCATTTGCTGAAGATTTATTGCTGCCTATTAGAATTCTAGAGAGAAAAATGAGATTTGTATATTTCATTGTAGAATTTAAAAAAGGCACTGAAATCTCTAACAATAATAGTACTTATACTGTTGAGATTCAGTTGTAACTGAAAAGTAACTAAAGCTAACTGTTAACTAACTACAGTAGTAAACTAAACTGAGTTAGTTCCCACCCTCGCAAACTCAAGGGGGCTGAGAAACCAAAGGTAGCTCAGCTACATTGAGTTTGGAACTCAAATATGTGAATTGAGTAGGTGAAAGACACTTGGTGAGTAGATCTGCCCACTGATCTATCCCAGGTATATCCTGAACCACTAGCTGCTTGGTGAGAACCTTTTCCGTGACAAAAAACACATCCAACTCCATGTGTTTGGTTCGAGCATGTAGAACCGGGTTGTGAGCCAACTGAACTGCACTGAAATTGTCACAGAGCACTAGAGGTGTAGTGTGAGAAACTGAAAGTTCCTGAAGAAGAGTTTGAATCAGAGGATATCTTGAAAGTCATGTCTTGAAAACAATAACAATTCCTGTCTCATGAAATGCATTATAGTTTTTACACTTGTGTGTTTGGTGATGATGAATTTCATTTTTTACTGAAGGATCTAGATTTCATTGTAGGTATCTTGATCGTCGCAAGAGACTGATAATTGCAATGGATGCAGCTTTTGGAATGGAATATTTGCACTCAAAAAATATTGTTCACTTTGACTTAAAATGTGACAATTTGTTGGTGAACTTGAAAGATCCTATGCGGCCTATATGCAAGGTATCTAAGATGGAATTTTTTTCTCCAGTTTTCTATAAATACGAAATGTTCTACATTTAAAATAGACGTTTAGTAGACTAAGAAATTTGTTTTTCCAGGTTGGGGATTTTGGCTTGTCAAAAATTAAACGAAATACCTTAGTTTCTGGTGGTGTGCGAGGGACACTTCCTTGGATGGCACCAGAGCTGCTGAATGGTAGCAGCAACAAGGTCTCAGAAAAGGTAGAATTTTTAGTTGTCTGAATGAAATGCCTTTCTATTATCACATGATGAAGAATGAAATTTAACTAAGGAGCTGAGTTGTATTGATCGCTTTTCTTGATGTTAAAATAGCCTTAATCTCATAGCAGAGTCTCTTTAACTAGTTCATATTACCTGGACAGTGGGATTACATTCGTCCATTCTTTTCACTGTTCTGATCTATGAACCACCTCTTTTCTGAATTTTGAGTAATTTTTTTAAACTTCTGAGCATTTATATGTATATAGTATAAATTGTTTAATCTGTATAAAAAAATTTCAGAATAGTGGCCGTCTTGCTCTTTTCTGAATTTTGAGTAATTTTTTTAAACTTCTGAGCATTTATATGTATATAGTATAAATTGTTTAATCTGTATAAAAAATTTCAGAATAGTGGCCGTCTTGCTATGTGCTATCTTGCCATAGCATTTTTGGGCTTGTCTGCTATGTGTTGTTATCTAAGATTGATAACTATGCCTTGGAATAGAAGTTTAAGCAATTTTTTTTTCAACAAAACGTACAAAATTTCCTGTTTTTTTTTTTCTACTTTTGGAAAATTTTCAGAAGAGAATAAGGGATGCTTGGAACTTTCACCTTGATATTTTTTGGAAAGCAATATCTGAAAATTAAATAATTTCAGGTTACCATCCTTATGTATCACCTTGGTGCTTGGAGTTATTGATTTCTGATTTTCAATTTTGATTTGTAGGTCGATGTGTTCTCCTTTGGTATAGTATTATGGGAGATTCTAACTGGTGAGGAGCCATATGCCAATATGCACTATGGTGCAATCATAGGTAGGATCTTTTTCTTATGTTCTTTTTCATGTCTGTGCAACTACATTCTTGCTGCATCCTCCTGAAAATGGTTTCTACTTTTCATTAATTAACAATGTTAGGAAAGTTTCTTCTGTAGTTTCTTTAAACAGTGACCATCATACCAGATTTTGTGAAATTGGTAATCAAAGTTGAGAATTAAGGTGAGGAAGGTTGGACTTTCAAAAGAACTAGGATTATATCAAATGAAAATGTGTTATATCACAGATTAAAGATGAAAAGGAGGAGAAATCCGATGGTTTTACGTAAGCCTAGGATTTGGGGCATGACACTAAAATGTGTTAGGCAACTATGTATTCATGATATATGTGATCAAAATTTTACAGCACTCCGCCAAATTGCTTGTGTCTGCCTTTTCCTTTTCACATTCACGGTGTTCCTATGACAATTAGGCTTCTGCCCCTTGTATTTGGATGGATAGAAAAAGATGGAGTAAAGTGGAATTGAGTAGAATAATGCTAAGTTCCATTGTGTGGATTGTTTAACATAAGGATGGAACTAAATGGAACATAATGAAATACACTCCATTCAATATCCTTCCTTTACTCTTTTATCCCCCTCCAATTTGAGGGGTTTGGGATGGAACCCTTTTTTTTTTTTTCAATTCATTCATAAAAGTATTCAAACAATGGAATGGTAACTTCATTCCATTTCAATTTATTTCATTGTATTCCATTCATCATCAGGTATCCAAGCATATACGTAAGGATTGTTCTAAATTTTACTGCCTCTCACTTGCTCAAGTTTTCTAGTGTGTTTGGATTTGCGTCTCGCAGCTACATTTTCATGTCAATGATATAAAAAAGCAGAAGCAACGTTTTGTTGCTTTGGAAATGACATGCATATGCCGGTCTAATACGGGCATCCAAACATATTATTCTTGTACTCCACTAGTTATCTATTTATCATACTGGCTCTACTAACTAATTTCTTTCTACTTATGCAGGTGGGATTGTGAATAACACATTAAGGCCAACAATACCAGATCATTGTGATTCTGAATGGAGAACACTGATGGAGCAGTGTTGGGCACCTAATCCTGCCGCTAGGCCATCCTTCACTGAAATAGCCAGTCGATTGCGCATAATGACTGCAGCAGCTAGCCAAACCAAAACACAGAAGGCATCTAAATGATTGAAACAGATCCTGATGTTGCTTCCCCCCCTTACACCAATGTTGGTATTGATGCTTTTTCTTGATAAAATTTGATACTGTTAAATTTATTCATTGAATGGTACTCCGAGGCTGTATTTTATTACCAGGGGCAATGCTATCTGGTACACTATTATTTTCTTGATGATTCAATGCTCGCCTGATTAATTTTTTTTTGTACATTCAACTGCTTTAATAGAAATTCAGATTTCATTTTAGTTTGTTTGGGTACCTATTTTTTTCTTTTTAATTTTCACATTCCTCTTCCTTTACTATTGCCACATATTGGAGATCTCACATTCACATCGATTATTGACATGACCAAAGTAAAATATATAATTGGGGGACTACTTTCACAAGCTGATTTTGATAAATAAGTTATCATTTGTTTTATGAACAATGAGTACTTAATTTCAGAAATTCAATATTTTTTATTTCTTACGTTTGTTTTTTTGCTTTACTATCTTGTAGCAATGGCTCAATTTTAATGTGTTGATATCCAATTCACATTTTGAAGTTCAACGATACACAAAACTAACTCTATTTGGACAATAAAATTAGCTTCATTTTGATGTATGCAGATTATTGCTAGAGTAATAATTCTCGTGTTATAATTTGGTTTCAACTTGTGATCCATTTTAATTTGATCAAAACATCCATAAATGTCAGGTCACAGGAAAAGTTAATTATGATCTTAGACAAATCTTACCTATAATTGTACCAATTAATCCAAAGTTAATAGTTTTTTCTTTGAGAATTCTCAGTCACATACAATTTTTTTTTTTTAAAAAAAGTGTTTGTTTCATTACTGTATAAAAAGAACGAAATAAATATTTCAACAAGTTCCATTTTAAAAAAGAATCCCAAAAAACTAAATAAATAAACCAAAGTGTGTAAATTCACCAAATAATAAAAAGTTTGATAATTAATCTGATAAAAATATGAGTTTATTTTAAAAAGTTCGACACAAAAAGAGGTAGAAATAGATCGAAATGTACGTGGAGAAAAATAATTAAACAAAATTTAATGGAGTAAGATATAGATTGACGGAAGATATCGAATAGAGTTTGTTGAAGGATTAGACCCGTTATTATAACGGTCCATTTTTAATTCTTTTTCTCTTCTTTTTTTTTTTTCCTCTTTTCATCCTTCTTTTTTTTTTAATCTTATTTTCTTTTTTTTTTTTTAACACTGCATGGAGGATCATAAGTGAACAAATCAAATTTAACTCAATTAACAGAAAAAGACATCATCAAACACAAAATCACAGCTGAATCATGAAAAGGATGAATCAGAATCAACTAAAAATACCTGACTGATGATTGTTTTGAGCTTGATAGAGCCTTTGGCTAAAGGTTTCAGAGGAAGAGCCATGACTGGTATATGGGGGAAAAACTAAAATCAAACGAAGAAAAGGTATATATGGGAAAGAAAGAAACCAAAAAGAATCCAACTTTTGTCAACCCCATCTTTTGATTTACTTTTTTTTTTTTTTTTTGGAGTTAAATGTGTTATTATTATTGATGACATATCTTAAGGTCACCTCATTAAAATATGAAACTTTTATTTGGTGCTAAATTAAAATATGAAACTTAGTTGTGAACAAATTGTAAAAACTATTTTTTTATTAATTATACGAACATTGTTAATGCAATTATTTTCTTTTCTCATGCAATTATTTGTTAAAAAAAAAAAGTTCAACAGGGTTCTATTATACGCCTTTTAACAACGTTCACCTTCGTCAATTCTAACGTTTTTCAACAAGTTGTTTGTAAAATTTTATTATTTTATCACCATATATATAATAATATAATAATAACGTTATTTTTTTCTCGTTGTAAAACCAACACGTGGCTAACGATTAACGAACTGTTGCAGTAAGAATAATAAAAAAAAGGTGCAAATTTTTTTGAACATAACTGTTTCTCCACTCCTTTGACTGTTTTGCTGACAAAAAAACTTATTTTATTCCAAAACAGGAAAACACAGCTTCTCTGCCTTCTCAAATCCACAGATATAGAGAGAGAAACAAGAGAGAGAGAGAGAGAGAGAGAGTGTGCTGTCATTTTGTTCCAAAAGGATAATTGAAGTTGAAGTAGATTCAGACAGTTTGGAACCCAAAAGAACAGAAAAAAAAAAAAAAAAAAGGTAAATCAAAAGATGGGGTAGACAAAGTTGGATTCTTTTTGGTTTCTTTCTTTCCCATATATACCTTTTTTTTCGTTTGATTTTAGTTTTTCCCCCAGATACCAGTCATGGCTCTTCCTCTGAAACCTTCTTGAGCCAAAGGCTGTATCAAGCTCAAAACAATCATCAGTCAGGTATTTTTAGTTGATTCTGATTCATCCTTTTGATGATTCAGCTGTGATTTTGTGTTTGATGATGTCTTTTTTCTGTTAATTGAGTTAAATTTGATTTGTGCACTTATGATCCTCCATGCTGTGTTTTGATGGGGGAAGGTTGAAGTTAAGACCCAAGTTTAATAATTTGTGGATTGTATAATCATGGGAGAGTTGAGCAACAGTAATCTAACATATGGGTCTGTTTGTTTAGTTGACCTTGATTGTTTATTCACTTTTTCCTCCATTTGATCTTTGCATGTGGTTTGATTTGCTCAAAGAATATCTTTTAACCTTTTTTTATTTTATGGTTGGTGTTGGGTTTTGCTTGGATCCTGCTATGGTTCTATTACTTGACAATATTTTGGGTGATGCATGTTGGATAAGGAATTTTCAGAGCAAGAAGTTCCAATTTATAAATCCTTTTCTTCTTATTATTATGTAGTTAGTGTATGTAATTAGAAGAAGTTAAGGAATGAACTAGGGATTGAAAGGAATAAGTACAAGAACTTATTTTATCCAAGGACCAGAGTCTACTAACAAATGAAGACCGTGAAGAAAATTTAGATCTGTAGTATCCTCAACCTTAAGATTGTTAGAAAGTCGAGTTTTGTGAGATTGTGTTCTTCAAACAATTATAAGAGGCCAATTTTTTTTTTTTTTGGTGAATCATGTATGGCAGGTAAATAAAATTGCTAGTGGTATATGAGATATTGAATATTATGACAATTTTAATATGTTGGTGATATATTTTCTTATTGATTTTATTGGGCATAATTCTTGTGATCTTTTATCTTTTATTCATTCCTATTATGTAGTTGTTTCTATATCTTGCTACATCTCTTCTAAGCTAAGCAGTTTCTAAATTTCATCATGCACACAGGGTGACATATTCTGAAGGTAGTTTGATCTTTGAAGAAAGTAGCTTATTCTTGATAATTCTTAAGATTGTGGAAGCTTCTTCAGTTGTTGATTATGGTGACATAAACATGAGCATTAGCAAAGGTTCTTTCTGACCCGTTGCCATGGGTAAAGAATTCAAAGCTTCAAACTGCTGGAGTTGTTAGCAGTCCTGTTTGTGAGATTTGGAAATTGAATTTACAGTATTAGGTGCATTATTTCTACATGATGTTAAGTGTCTTTCCAGAACTGTGACTTTACAGTGAATCCATGCATTTAACTTTACAAATGAGGCTTTGATTAGACAACCAAGGATGCAGAAACATCAATACAATTCCATGGAACCTCGAAATGAGGAATTCCTTTCTGCACCACCGTTGGTCCCGCAAGACCTTCGTGATGGCATGCATATCAATGCACGACCTCCGGCATTTAATATATCAGAAAATAAACCTGTACTTAATTACTCCATACAGACTGGTGAGGAATTTGCTCTCGAGTTTATGAGAGATAGGGTGAATCTCAGGAAGCCTGCCTTTCCAAATGTTGTAGGTGATCCCAATTATTCAACAGGCTATATGGAATTGAAAGGCATTTTGGGCCACCCAGGATCAGAGAGTGGATCAGATATTTCTGTGCTCACAAAGGTTGAAAAGGGTCCAAAAGAGTTTGACAGAAGGAACTCTTCTCAACACCAGGACAGA
>PYAF01000716.1:1581580-1609518 GCA_007407185.1 Glycine tomentella | reverse complement strand
ACCCAGGATCAGAGAGTGGATCAGATATTTCTGTGCTCACAAAGGTTGAAAAGGGTCCAAAAGAGTTTGACAGAAGGAACTCTTCTCAACACCAGGACAGAAGTAATTATGGTTCAGCTCGATCCATTCCTAGATCTTCATCTAATCAAGACAGTTACCGAGTTCTTCATGGTACTTCCTCTTCTAGTGTTTCTGAAAGCGCATCAATGAAGATGAAGGTTCTATGCAGCTTTGGCGGTAAAATATTGCCACGGCCAAGTGATGGAAAGCTTAGATATGTTGGGGGTGAAACGCGTATTATTAGTATAAGAAGGGAAATACGTTTTCATGAGCTTATGCTTAAAACATCATCAATCTATAATGATACTCATGTGATAAAGTATCAGCTCCCTGGAGAAGATCTTGATGCATTAGTTTCAGTATCTTCTGATGAGGATCTGCGGAATATGATGGAGGAATGTCATGATATACAAGGCGGCCGAGGATCAAATAAGCTTAGGATTTTCCTGTTCTCTATGAATGATTTGGATGATACTCAGTTCGGTATAGGTAGCATGGATGGTGATTCTGAAATTCAGTATGTAGTTGCTGTTAATGGTATGGGCATGGGTTCAAGAAACAACTCAATCCTTCATGGTGAAAGTGGCTCTACTAATAACTTACATGAATTGAATGGACACAATAATGAGAGGGAGACCAACAGAGTTCTCATGGACACATTTGGTGTTAGCAGTTCATCCTTGACTGACAATGTTAAACCATCATTGGCTATTCAATCTTCACAACCAGTGCTTCCAATCTCCTCTAATGCTTATGAAACTCATCCATTGTTTTGTGATGAGCAGGTCATTCACCACGGGGAAGCTAGTCATTATCCACTACAGCATGGCCTTGGTCCTTCTAACAACTCCACTCGCAATCTCGAAGAGATTCCAGTTTCTATGCCAACTCATGGCCTTGTCAACCAAGGAATCATGAATGATGGACAAGCATTCAGTCAGTTGCAGGTACAAATTTCAGCTATGCCAGAAACGCTGGTGAAAAGAAAGGGTGATAATTTCATTCATACAGGAAATGACCCAGGAAAAGTTTTCCCCTTGGAAGCACCATATCCTATTCCTTCTCAGCCATTTGAGGGCAATTTGCATGCTAATATATCAGATGCATCAGCTACAGCTGCTATATCAGAAGGGCTACCTCCTGCATTACCATCAAAGAACAAGGGTAAGCACCAGCAGTCTGAAGATACCTCTTCATTAATTAGTAGTATGAATCCCACACAGACTCCTAAGTCTGTTGAAGATGACTTCTTTACTACAGCCACTGATGCATTCAGCCATGCTCATGTTGATGCTGAGTCCAATGTAATTGATTTCAGTTACCTTGAACCACCTCCACTTCCCAACAGAGTATATTATTCAGAGAGAATTCCAAGGGAGCAGGCAGATTTGCTGAACCGATCTACAAAGTCAGATGATGCTCATGGTTCTCACTTACTCATGTCAGATTTGCTTTCTGACTTCAGCCAGAAAAATTCAATTACAGAATCCACTGACATGTTGCACAATGGGAATACGTCAAATCTGAACATGATTTCCAGCTTAGCAGGAAAGCCTTTGCAAGCAGATGGCCATACCATTGATGATGGATTTGCCCCGCCACAGACATACAAACAGTTGCCTGATACAACAATTAAGGTGAATTCAAAGTTATCACAGCATGTGAATTCTGAGTCGAAGCAAGTGCTAGAAGATAATAAAGTTTCTAGAAATGAGGATCAGGTTCTTCGTTCTGAAAACGAAACCAAAGGCACTGAACATCTTGCATTTCATCGGGTTCCTTCTGTTGAACAAAATCAGAATCTAGCATCTAAACTTCCAGACCTCAATTTGGCTGAGGTTTCTACCAAGGAGTCTGATAATGATACTAAGGTCCAATCCAAGACTTTTCCTTTAACTGGAAACACAAGCCTAGATGTTTCTCAAGATTTTCCCCCAGAGGCTAAATCCAGACCTACTCAGGGTGACATTCTGATTGATATTGAGGACAGGTTTCCCCGTGATTTCCTTTATGACATGTTCTCCAAAGCAATAATTTCTGAAGATTCCTCAAGCATTGGTCCATTACCAACAGATAGAGCAGGTTTGAGCTTAAATATGGACAATCATGAGCCTAAACGTTGGTCATATTTTCAGAACTTGGCTCTAGAAGGGTTTGATAATGTATCTCTAATTGATCAGGATAATCTTGGTTTTTCGTCTGCTGTGAGAAAAGTACAAGAGGGGGATAGTAAGTCTCAGCCATCTGCTCCTCAACCAGCTGGTGGTGTTTTGGCAGGACGCATGGATTCCCACCTAAATATTGGCAAAGAAAATCAGAAAAATGTACCTGTAGAAACTAAAACGGAAGCAAGTATCTTTCCCCAAAAATATGAGCTTTCCCAACTAAAGGGAAATGAAAATAAGAACATGGATGCCATGATGGAAAACATACAACCACAGGAGTCTGAATACCAGGTATGTTATTAGTGGTTCTTTATCTGAAGAGCCTGCACAAATTTGCTCTTTTTGCTGACAACTACTGTAATGAATTGAAATTAGGATGGCAAGAATGAACAGAGGAATGTGGTTGTAGCAGGGGAATTTGACACCAGTACTGTGCAGGTATCATGCTTGGATGTATCATTTCGTTTGCGTTGATGTATTATACCTGTTCTTTCTACAGAGAACAATAATTTGAGAAATGCTAGCAACACTCTCTACTATTAGTTGGAATTTATTGAAAATTATTAATTTTTGTGGTCCTACTTCCTATTTAATGAGTCTTTCTCCTAATTTTGTGGTTTTTAATAATTTTAACCAACAATAGAGTGTGTTGCTATAGCACTCCTCTAATAATTTTAGTCTACTTTTCTATTGCCCATTGTAGAAATTGAGTTCAACTTTCTATCTTGTTATAAATGGATTACTGTCTAACATATGATCCTACACTTTCAATATTAGCATATGTGAAATTTATAGGTTAAAGTATGCTCTGGCAGGATATTTATTCTACCTTGCTTAACTACTTTGATGCTACATCTGAGTTTATTATTGAAAGCACAATGACACTCTTAGGTGACCCTGATGTTAATTGACTCATTAATCCACAAACATTACATAATCTGTTTTTCCCAGTAACATGGACCTATGAATGACTGTCATATCTTACATAAACTTGTTTCTATAAAATTTGACTTGAAGAACATCTGTACTAGATGATGGCTTGGTTGCTTAAAGGACTTTTTTTTCATCTAATGACATTATAGAATTTGAGTTCATAAGATGATTTACTAACATTTAATTTATACATATACTTATAATGCAAATGGCAGTTCATAAAGAATGAAGATCTTGAAGAGTTGCGAGAGCTGGGTTCTGGTACATTTGGGACTGTGTACCATGGAAAATGGAGAGGATCAGATGTTGCAATTAAAAGAATAAAGAAAAGCTGCTTTGCTGGTCGATCTTCAGAACAAGAAAGACTGGTAACTTGCCTATGAATCACCGACAATGATTGTGTTCCTTTTCTCATGTTTTAGTCGCATATTATTGTCAAGCCACTATTTTATTAAAGGGGCTTATATTGATGTTATTCATTTCCCCTCTCAGACCATAGAGTTCTGGCGGGAAGCTGACATACTTTCCAAGCTTCACCATCCAAATGTGGTGGCATTTTATGGTGTAGTTCAGGATGGACCAGGAGCAACATTAGCGACTGTTACCGAGTTCATGGTGGATGGTTCTCTTAGGAATGTTTTGCTTCGTAAGGATAGGTAATGCATCCATCCTCCTAGGGAATGGATCTCATATTGAAATTTCCCATGACTTGCAGACTTAGTCATGCAAAAATTCTCTCTCTCTCTCTCTCTCTCTCTCTCTCTCTGTGTTAAAACATTAAATAGGCAGTGTCTTGTCAAAACGGTGATTTCTTATATAGAAAGAGATAGATACAGAATTTTCATACAACAAGGTCATTGGAAATTTTAACATAAGAGGTTCTGTTACCATCATCTTAATTTATATCATTTCTATAAATAGGTGCTATTATTTTTCGATGAAAGCCTTATATTTTGCTACCTGTTATAATCCTTAGAGACCATTTAATATTTTGTCATCAAGAAAAATGGTGAGATTTTTGCATGATCTTATCCTGATTCCAGGTACCTTGATCGCCGCAAGAGGCTGATAATTGCCATGGATGCTGCTTTTGGAATGGAATATTTACACTCAAAAAATATTGTGCATTTTGACTTGAAATGTGACAATTTGCTCGTGAACTTGAAGGATCCTATACGGCCAATATGCAAGGTATCTGTTCAAGCTGTGGATTATTCATTCTATTATAATTGTCTTCAGTGTGACAAAGCTACGAAACTTGCTTTTCACCAGGTTGGCGATTTTGGCCTCTCAAAGATTAAGCGAAATACCTTGGTGTCTGGTGGTGTTCGTGGAACTCTACCTTGGATGGCACCAGAGCTGCTCAATGGTAGTAGCAATAAGGTCTCAGAAAAGGTAAAACTTCACATCATAACTGGAAATTTAGAATCACAGTTAGTTACAACGAATACAAAAATAGCTACAAGTTGATTCAAGTTTATCTTCTATTAGATATTGAAATTGCCACCAACAAGCTTGTAGTTCAATTGGCACCTCCCTATACATTTTTAAGATTTTTTCATTGAGTTCCAATATAATCTTTCTCGAGATTCAACATTGAAACAAGAAAGAAATTACTTTGCCTATTTAGTGGATAGTCCTTTACTGTCTCTCCTTATATCTATTGTTTTAGAAGCATTGATTATTAATTGATGCTATTATGCTTCTTAATCTTTAGGTTGATGTGTTCTCTTTTGGCATTGTCTTATGGGAGATTCTTACTGGTGATGAGCCATATGCTAATATGCACTATGGCGCAATCATAGGTGCGGTCTTTTTCTCTTCTCTTTGGAACCTTGTTCACAGTTGCTTGAACTCTAGTAGTAGTCTTTCACTTTTCTGAGGAACTAGTTTGCATCAATAGTAGTTTGATTGCATTGATAGAGCTTTTATTAAATTCTCTTAATAATCAAGGTACACTGTGTCTGAATTTAATTAACTATAATAAAACTGATCAAATAGGTAAAATCTGAAGGCCTAGGTGGATAATAGCCACTAGCAATCGAGTTAAAAAGACCCCTATATAGGTTATACTTATAAAAAAAAAAAAAAAAATTACGTACTCCATTTCCCGGAGGCTCCACGATATACGTAGGTTAGGGGAAGAAAAATTGTACACAGCCTTCACCAAGATACAACTTTACCGCTATGTCAGGGCTCACACTCTACCTTAATTAAATAAAAAGTAGAAGAATTGTATTTAAATTCAAGTTACCTACTTACTTCAACTTACAAAAGCAACCCTTAGACAACCTGAAGAGTAGAAACTCATTGGGCAAGCTAAATCATCTTCTTGTCTAATACAATCAACATCAATAGCATCTTTAACCCAAGTTAATTGGGTTAATGTTAGATGAATCTAATGATAAATATGAGGATGTTGAAAAAAAAGATAAAAGAAAAGAAAATAAGATAAAAGAAAAAAATGGGGAAAGAAGGAGAGGGAAGATGAAGAGGAAAAAGACTAAAAAGGAACCATTTAAAACATAGAGATAACAATGATTCTAAACCTCTACTAAGCTTATAGCTTTTTTCCTTTCCGTCCTCCAATCTATATCTCACTCCATTAAGTCTTGTTTAACTACCTTTGTAAGTTTTGGTCTACCTCTACCTCTCTTTGTGTCGAGCTCTTGGTAACAAACTTTTATTTTTACGGGAACATTCAAGGACCGTCTCATTACGTGCCCAAATCACCTCAATCTATGTTCCTTCATCTTTTTACTCACCGGTACTACTGTTATATGTCGTCCAATATCTTTATTTTTTATCTTTTCCATTTTCGTATAACCACACATCCACCTTAACATCCTCATTTTTGCTACCTCTATTTTATGGTCATGTTGTCTATGTACTAGCCAACATTCAGCTCCATATAACATTGCAAGTCTTACAGTTGTTTTATAAAATTTTCCTTTTTGGCTTAAAAGGAATTTTGCGGTTACACAAAAATCATATGCACTCCGTCATTTCATCCACCCCTATTCTAATTCTATGATTTACATTCTCATCAATCTCTTCAACTTGTTGCAAAATTAGAAATTAAATATTTTTCACCACTCCTTTCTTGATATGTAAGTTTCCCTAGACATGTTGCGTCTATTAGTTTCCAATGATATTTCACATCTGTTGATGAGAAAATTACAGAAGACAAATGTTTTTGCAAATATGTATAAACTATAAAGTTAAAAATGACTCAGATTTATTTTTAAATTCTTTGTTGTAGTTTCAGCTGGTTTACATAAAACTACGTTGCCCTTACATGCATGCCTCTAACATCTATGAACTTTTTTTCCTGTAATAATTTGTATAACTTCTCTGGAACTAACATGATCTACTTTCTCACATTTTTCCATATTTTCCACATTCATATTTTGTTCATGCATACTGATCATTAAAGAAATAATTCAGTCTCCCCTCATCCCCACCCAAAAGATATTTTTTCTCACTTCCTTGCACACTACATGCAGGAGGCATTGTGAATAACACATTAAGACCTACAATCCCTAGTTATTGTGATATTGAGTGGAAAACACTAATGGAGCAGTGTTGGGCACCTAATCCAGCAGTAAGGCCATCCTTCACCGAAATTGCTCGCCGCTTGCGTGTGATGTCGGCAGCCGCTAGTCAGATCAAAGGACAGGGCCACAAGGCACCTAAATGAAAACCAGCGGATTTGATCTGATCGCCACACACGGTTCATTCAATTATGCTCCAAAAAAGATATATATTATTGTTATACAAAGGTCAAAAATAATTGTTTGTATTGTAGTTTTCTGGCCCCTGCTCTTTTTTGTATTTGATTGTGAATATGTATATGTGTGCATGTGAAAAACCACATAAATAGGCTGTGCAAATTAACATTTGGACTTGATGCTATTTCCACAGTGAATTTTGGACTTGGACTACTTGTTCTCTCCTATTACTTTCTCAGTATAAGTAGTTTATATATCTCCTAGAGAGATTAAAAAAAACTACAAAAGTATGGGAAAAATGGAATTTACTGAAGATTCAAATAACAATTATTGATTATTGCTATTAAGGTTGAATTAGGTCAAAACTCAATAGAATTAATCTCCACTTATATACTCTATATCTGATTGATGTTTTCCAATAGACTCTGATATTTAGAATCTGAATTTGGACCTAATTCAATTCCAAAAATTAATACATGGGGTAAGGGTTATTATGCACTTACATATTCTATACAGGCACCATCTCTAGTCGATGTGAGACTTAGATTTTTCCCAATATTTCCTTTATCACTTTTCTATTAGAAGTATTAAGCAAGGCTTGTTTATCGTCACTGACATCTCGAGTTGATTGGTAGTGGGGGAAAAATGTTGATTGCTATCTTTTATGCTTTTCTTCTTTTGCCATTACCCGTTTGCACTTTATTTCACAGATTTATTTGAAGCAGCGTGGAAGAAAAAAATTTTCTAATTTGATTTACTATGAAAAGAAACAAGAACACTTCGCAATTGTTATTGTGATTGTTTGTTAATAGTGCCGTGGGTTTTTGAGGTTTAGGAAATGGGAGAAGAGGAAAAAGGGGTGAGATATCAAGGTTTTTAATTTTTTTTTCTTCTCGCAATTTGTGACAATTTTAAACTATTAAAAATCATACTATTGCATTATTAAATTAAAAATCAAAATTTTAAGATAAAAAACGGTCACGTGAATTTCATAATTTTCTGTTTAATCCATACTGATGGCTGGGAGGGACTCAGAAGAGTCATCTTCAAAATCCAAAGACTAAAATAAGCAAATTTAAACTTTGAAAGACAAAAGAATTGAACATATTTAAGTTCAATAAATAATAAATTTTATTTCTTTCTCTTTTGACAGCCCATCTAAACAATAGAAATATTCTACTTTTTTTCTCCATTTATCTCTTCTCTAATTTCATCCTTCCTAATTCACCGCATCCAACAGTCTAAAAGACTTCATGTTGAACGTTGATTAACTTCATTACCTATCACAATAATATAAGACTTTGTTGTTTAATGATGCGAAATTTTTTACTTTGATTTAGAAGTACTAAACTTTATAGTTGAAAATAGGTTTACTCATTGATTGCGACTTATGGTTAGTCCACATGAAATTAATTAGCTCAAATCAATACTAAAAATGAATGAAGTTAAATTAGAGGTTTCGCTTGATTTATTTTATATATAAGAAACAATTTAAAATGTGTCTTGCATTAATATTTTCACAAAAATATTCTGAAATATAAGTCATTTACTAACTTTACCTGACATGTAGAGCAATTTAGAAACCTTAATTAATTTGCCTCCTCTCTTGCATAGTTAATAAAAAGTAAAGTAATAATTATATTTAACATGAAAGAGAATAAAAGAATTAAAACCAATAAAAAAAATATTTGAATAAAAAGAAAGAAAGTATGTTTTATTAATGTTAAGGTAGTTTTGAAAATACATATAAATTTAAGATAAATTAAATGTTATTAACTAAGTTAACTATATCTTTTAGTTCTTATAAATCAGTTAATTAATTCTTATAAAAAAGACAAGAAATAATACTAAACAATCAAAAGAGAGATGGATAAAATTGAGAAAAAATATTTAGGACACAGGGGTGTTGATAGTCACGATCTTCTTGTTGCAATTATTAATCAAAGTCAATGTTTCAAATTGCAGACTAGCCATACATATTCACACATAAGAAAGTATAATAACGGTTAGTATTAAATTAATTTTTATAAGTATAATTTTTATCTAATAAAAATAAAATTATTAACATAATATTATAAGTTTACATTAATTATAACTAGTATAACATATTATCAAACAATCTTATTAATATAAAAATAATATACATCGACATATCAAATACTACTTAGTCTAATGCATTATATTTATATACAAAGAGCCCAAATACAAAGAACAACAAATATTTAAGTAAATGCCCAAAAAAAATCATGACAACTAGAGATATTTATATACTAAGAAACCAACACTACCTAAACATATTTTTCAAAATCTTATATTAAACATAAAAATGTGATATTTTCAATCAGTTTTACTTTCCTGAAAATAAATTTTGATATCTTAAAATAAACACAACCAAAGTGCAAAACAGTAAAGTGATGTAGTTGTTTTCCTAGTAGAGCAACCTCTTATAGTATGTTTGTTATAGGTCTATTTTTGGTCGATCAAGACAAGCAATGAGACAAAAGTTGGGCTGAAAATGTCTCCATGCCTCACATACGGTACATTTTTCATAATCAATTATGTGAAAACTTCCATAGTTTGACTAGCCATATTAGTTGTAGTAAACTACTTTAATCATAACCTTTCCTTCCTTGCTAGTTGTTACTTGAGAATGGAGGAGATGCTCATGTAGTTATTCTTCTCTTATTTAGAAAATTTTTACTATAATTTAAAACTATTTAAAAATTCTAACTCATACCAACCGATTAAATTTACCTCAAATGGTCAACTTGTAATTTTTATGTACATTATTATTGGAAATTCTCTCACCTAATTTTTTAGTACGATAGCAACCTACACATATGATTTTGGAAAATTCTTTCATTTTCGCATTATAAACATAACCGTATACACTTTCATTTCATATTTCTCATATTTTTACTTCTTAAGTAACCACTACATTTAAAATTCTTTTTACATGTATATGCCTTACATTAATAGTTCATAAAAACAATTTTTTGTTGTTATTTACATTTTCTCCTCTGCGTGATACTCTTACTTTCATCATCAATCAATCCAATGTCACATAAATCTTGTGTCAGCCCTCTTGCTTACAACTTCATCCTCAAAAAATTTCACCTACTACCATCCAAACATGATAAAGAGAATGGAAAATAACATGTGTTTTGCGTGCCACCACATGACCATTGGTCCCTGCACTGTCTATTCAAATTCTCTAATAGCATACCCTTAAACAATGAAGTAAAAATGACAAAATTGGATAAAAACTAAGATGTAGTACACTTATCCAATCAAAAGGGTAAACAAGCAAATTGTTTGAACATTTTTTTCTGTATCTTTGTAAATGTTTTTTAAAAAAATTAAAAAAATAAGAGAGAAATAATAGAGTTTAAAATCAAATAATAGTGGACGATAATTAGGAACAAAATAGGGTATAAATATATTTACATCAAAACTTCATATACATTTATATATACTAATAGATATTTTGAAGTTACATACATACGAAAAAGAGAAATAAAATATATTTTAAAAATATATAATATCAAATGTAATATATAAAAATTTTAACAAAAAAATTGTAGTAATATTTAAAATTTATTCATATTCAACCAAATGGATACCATGGGCATGGCGTCCAAGCTTGAAAAGGACAAAGGCGAAAAAGTTCAATTCCCTCCACGCGACAACCACGTGCCCTCTGAAATCCCCACAAAGCCCTCCACCTTTTCCCTCATTTCCCAAACCACCCCTCACGCGCATGCGCCGCTGTCGACACCACGAAACGTCGCAGTCGTCCACACAAAAGCTGCACCAACTACTACCTTCACGCCACGTGGCCCTGAAAACGCCCTTCGAATGTCAGAACTTTCGTCGGCCGCCACGTGTCGACCCGAGATAGATGCACCCAGAAACGCACTCTCTCTCCAGAACACAACACACTCTTCAATTTCAAACGCACACTCTTCAACTTCACTGTCCCTCCCTTTTAATTGAAACCAAAGCAAACCTCGCTTTCTCAGTTTCTCTCTCTTAGGGTTTTCTCCACCGTCCATCCCAATGTCTAGCGCCTAATTTCCATGGGTAAAATTTCTCTCCCACGACTCACTTCGTTACTGCGTTGTTTGCTTTTCGTGAAACGTCTGTGAAAATTAAAGTGGATTCTTTTTTTAATCTGTGTATTGTTATTATGTGTCAATTTTGTGTTTTTAGTGTTTCAAATGCTTGTTTTGATCGTCTAGATTTTTGTGGATCGTTATGGAGCAGAGTTAAATATTTTTGTATTTTATATCATTTGTCTTGAAAAAAAAAAAAATTAGTTTTCAGGGAGATTATAGTTTTTTTTTTTTTTCAATTACAAGAATTACAGGTTGGAAGTATCTGTGTTGTCTTGGGAGAGAGGAAGTGAGGAAACTTCTTTGATATCAACCTTGGACTGTGAGTTACAATTTGTTTTTAAGGAAGGAAAAGGGAATGAACTTCAAGATGCTCTGTTTTCTATGTTTATTTGTGTTAATCCAGGGGAGAGGTTAAGAATTCTGCCATCTTTTTTAGATTTTGATGTTCAGCAACAGAGCAGGCTTTTGCTTCCTGCTTTTGGTTTCACTTCCAGTTTGGTGAATTAAGGTGAAAAGTAAAATATCATGAAGGATGTTTTCCGACCCTGCATGCATAATGATTTTGTGGTCTCTTGCACTTATGGAGTTTACTTTGTTCTCGTTTCTCAAGATTAAAAATGTCCAATCCTAACTGAAAACATAATAATGACTTGTTTTCTCTTCAATCTTCTATGCTTTCAACTTCTGCTCCTGGGTTTGTTGGACTTGAATTCTGTTATGTGCAATTGGAACTGTATTTTTTTTTTTTGCTGTGTCATGGGCGCATCAATTTAGCTTTGTTGAAGACAATATGGACTTGTTTTTGCTCTGTATTTTATTATCAATTATTAATATACCTTCTAAAGTTGGATTCTTGGTTCTTTTCATGACTAATTTGGAGCACACGTATTTCTATGAGTTGCCTTTTGTTGTGTGTTATGAATGCCTTTTAATCCGTTTGTTTAGCTAGCTAAATGCTAAAAGGTTTGGCAAGATCCAAGTTAGATGTTAAGGAATGGAAAGATGTGAGCATGTAATTTATTTGTATTATTGTGGTTGTTTCTTAAATTATGTGATTAACTAGTTAGTGTGCCTTTGTTTTTCATGTACTTATGATTGACTTGTTTACAAACATTATGATGGAGGTAAACTTGCTCATTATGATGTGCCTTCTTAAATTTATTTTTGACATCTACATGGTAATCTCCTTTTATTTCGTTTATTTTTTTAATCCATTTCAAGATGTCTCCATTAGACTAGTTCAATAAAGTATGTTGATCTCCATAGTTTTTAGACCTGGCATATTTCCTACTACAAATTAGTGGTAGAAAGATTTGGATTTTATTAACCATTGGTAATCAGTGATTTAGATAAAGTAATTCAAACTTTGTACTACACTGATGTTTTCACTTTGTACTGATATGCTCTGTATATGAATATACAAAACATATGTCATGGTTGTGGGTAGGTTGTTAAAAGTGGGGTATTAGTAGGTTGAAAGTAGGAAAATATCAAATCTCTAATCTGCTACATGACTATTGTTGCTTTCTTATGCAATCCATTGTTTTAATAATTTTGTTGGGCTCTGTAAAAGTCCAGTATCCTTGAAGCTTGAATACATGTGATATGTGTTTTTCTGTCCATTTTTTTATTATTATAGAACTGTAAAGAGAGGATAGTTAGAAGATTAAATCTTAAAGCAGTAAATCATCATGGATAAATCAGAGCAGACTCAACAGCAGCAGCAACAACAGCATGTGATGGGAGTTGCCGCAGGAGCTAGCCAAATGGCCTATTCTTCTCACTACCCGACTGCTTCCATGGTGGCTTCTGGCACACCCGCTGTCGCTGTTCCTTCCCCAACTCAGGCTCCAGCTGCCTTCTCTAGTTCTGCTCACCAGCTTGCATACCAGCAAGCACAGCATTTCCACCACCAACAGCAGCAACACCAACAACAGCAGCTTCAAATGTTCTGGTCAAACCAAATGCAAGAAATTGAGCAAACAATTGACTTTAAAAACCATAGCCTTCCTCTTGCTAGGATAAAAAAGATAATGAAAGCGGATGAAGATGTCCGGATGATTTCAGCAGAAGCTCCGGTCATATTTGCAAAAGCTTGTGAAATGTTCATATTAGAGTTGACGTTGCGATCTTGGATCCACACAGAAGAGAACAAGAGGAGAACTCTACAAAAGAATGATATAGCAGCTGCTATTTCGAGAAACGATGTTTTCGATTTCTTGGTTGATATTATTCCAAGAGATGAGTTGAAAGAGGAAGGACTTGGAATAACCAAGGCTACTATTCCATTAGTGGGTTCTCCAGCTGATATGCCATATTACTATGTCCCTCCACAGCATCCTGTTGTAGGACCTCCTGGGATGATCATGGGCAAGCCCGTTGGCCCTGAGCAAGCAACACAATATTCTACACAGCAGCCTCGACCTCCCATGGCATTCATGCCATGGCCCCACACACAACCCCAGCAACAGCAGCCACCCCAACATCAACAAACAGACTCATGATGACGATGCAATTCAATTAGGTTGGAAAGTAGCCTGCATCTTTTGATTATTACAAATTTACTTAATGCCTTTCAGTCAGCTGTAGTTTAGTGTTGTGCATTGAAAAAAGCAAAAGATTGTTTTGAGGTTTCTTGCACTCATTTATGATTGTATGAGCTCTTGTGATGAGTTACTTTTGGTTGTGTTTACTATTGGTGTGGTAGTTAAATTACTTGGCAGCTGTCCATAACTAGAGAGCGTAGCTGCTTAATTAGGAGGTTTGAAATGATGAAATAGTTTGTTTTGTTATTGCAGAAGGTAGGTTTAATTCAGTATTCCATTCTATTGCAATGGCTGAATTTATTGCTCATCTGTGTAGTACTAGTTGATGTTTTTTCCTGTGACTCGTTATGTGTTAGTGCGAAGAAGAATGAGTGTGACATTTATTCTTCCCCTGTTCTTGCGCGACTCTTGAAAAACAAATGTTTCCGATTATTTCAATTATTTTCAGGAACATCAATATAGTGGTTGATGTTTCAATTATTTTCAGGAACATCAATATAGTGATTGATGTTTAATGCTGTCCTCGCAAAAAAAAAATAATAAATATTGAGCTGTTCGTGCTTCTTGATTCAAAACCGCATAACGATATGTAAGTTTTTTGGTTAATAAGTTAATGATTGATTTTATCCGAAGACTTATTGTTGCTAGAACTGTTTGTAGATAGCCTTGCATGAATATCCATGAAGGAGAAGCTTGGGGACTTCTTTCTGTTTTGAAGTTTGTGGAATGTATAGGGCTTGAAATGTTCAGTTTGAGCTGGTGATAGTAAAACAGTGGCATGAGATCGGTGGCCCGTAACTCAACCTTAAGATAGGTTTTATCAGGAGACAAACTAATGGAATAGCTCATGAATTAGAGCCCCATTTATCCTAGTCTCCATACTTTTAATCATGTTATTCTTTGTATTCGGCATTTAATTTTTAATTCTTTGTATTCAGCATTTAATTTTTAATGAAATGATGAGTTTATTCCAGTCCAAAAAAAAAAAAGTTAATAATTGATTTTACATGAATTATGGTTTCTAAGTAGTTGGATAGTGCAAATTTTTAGTGAAATGTGTTTAATAGTTTATTTTTTTTTTATGATACTTGCATATATCAATTATGATTTCTCAATTATGAGTTGATAGTGTAAATTTTTTGTTATGTTGAAAGTAAATGATAATTAACACATTCATATATTTTATTACTGTATAAAATAAAATAAAAAAATATAAATAATAGAAAAGCAGGGGAAAAGAAAATTAAACTAATTTGGGTTAATTGGATTTGAAAGTACACAAGTCCATATCCAATGGCCAAATTAATTTGACAGCGATAAAATGAATTACCAGTATTTCTTCTTGCACCCTATATGTCTTAAGTGTCACCTCTTTCCATTTTACAAAAGAATAATCCAAAATGAAAATTACATTCTTGACTATCATTTCTAGAATGGAAAGGGGTTGACACTTGAGATCTACATGATAAGGAAAGAAACATCCTAGAATTAAACTTTATGGTCCACTTTAATATGAAGCCTCAAATTAACTTATATTTTTAATTTAGATCAAATCAAATTAATTGGTTTTACAAATTGGGATTGAACTCATAATCCTAAAATGATACATATGTTTATAACCTGAATTATTCTTTACCATTAACCACTTAAAGTTAGTGTAATGAAAATGGTTTTTAACTTAATTGGACCATTTGGTTGAGAATCGACCAATAAAATGTAAGGCAGTCATGCTTTATAGGTTTAGTGTTTGAAGGTTTGTGGATCGCACAACAGACAAAACAAAGCAATTGTGCCTTAGCTCAATGTTTGAAGGATTGTGAACCGTTCAACTAGGAGGTTGACACCACATAGAAGATAAGGAAAACAAGAAGGAAGAGATGATCATCTGTAAACTCGTGGGAAGTAAATGCTGAGATTCTAGAAGCTTGGAGAGATCAACATTGGAAGGACATTAGACACTTATGCCTTCTTAGTTGACTGAGGTAGCAGATCGAACCACCCTTGGAAACACACAGACAATCATCAATAATATCAAGTGACACTAAGAACCTTTGTGGTGCCCCTCCCCAGACAAATCTTGCTCCTCTTTATAACACCCCTTATCGTTTGAACACGTCAAAAAGGCAAAATGATGTTTCCATATACACCTCGTACCTAGACACAGAGCTGACATGTTGTGGTACGATGATTGGTCTAAAAGGTGAAATCACTAGATGATGCATAGAGGGGTATTGTCGGAGAACAACCACTATAAAAGGAAGAGGGGGTGCAACCCCCACTTCATGTTAACAGTTAGTTAATTTAAATTTGCATGATTTTGATATTGTATGTGTATTAGTGAACTTAGGCAAGTCTAGGCCCTATTTCTGGTTACAAAAACATGTACAAGTGGGGTGAAAATAGAAGAAATGGTGAGTTAGATAGTAAAATGACCAAAGAATTAACCACCCCCTCTTCATAATACTTCCAAGTTCCAACATTGAAAAGAACCCCCTCTCTTCTCTCCGTCTCATTTCTTCATTTCCTCTTGTTCTCCAAACCCCTTTCCCCTCAAGGGCTAGCAATGGTGAGATTTTCTCAATGGAAGCCTTGTTTTTCTGAATCCTCTAGTTCCCTTGTTTGATCTCTAGTTGGTAAGTAACAATCCTTTTCTCCTTTTGGTTTCCTTAAGCTCAATTTCTCCCTTTGCATGAGCTCTCAAATGGGTTTTTGTTAGAATCTTGATTAAAGTTGTTCAAATGATGATTTAGATTTCTATTAGCTAATCTTATAAGATAAGCTGAGAAAGACCACTCAAAAATTCACCAAGGTTCAGTCTTGCACTTTCCCTTTACAAGAAGTTTGGAACCCTAGGGAGATTGATTTACGCAAGGGAAGCTTTAATGTGTAATTTGTTGTTTGTGCTGAGTTTTGATGTTTAATTTGTGACTTTTGGTTGTTGGATGATGAATGTATATGTTGAATTAGTCAAAATTTGGTTTGGTATGGATTTGGGGAAGAAGGTTTACTATGTTTTGGGACTAGTTCACAATCTGCAGAATATGCAAACCCGTTGAGCTAGATATTCTCGCTAAGCAAGCAAATCCCTTTGATTTAGAAAGTTTCTAGAATTTGATAAGAGTCGTTGAGCGAGATATTCTCACTAAGCGAGCAGAACCCTTTATTCTAAAAAAAAAATTAGAACCCACAAAGAACTCGCTAAGTGAGACTAGCTCATTAAGCGAGACATAAATTTTTGGCTTAGCCAGAAGTGCTAGCTGAGCGAGAATGTCAATTGTTACTTTATTTTGTTTTGGCTAAATAGTTTTCAAAATTATAGTTAATAGATATTTTCTCTTTTCAATGATGAATATGAAAACCAATATAGAGCTAGAATGTTTAATACCATAAAACTTAAAAAAGATTTCGGAAATGCTGTGATTTGGATTCTATAACTATGTTAGGAAATACACATTTTATTTTTTAGGATTGATGATGCGTGAGAGTGAGAATTTAAAGTGTAGAATGTCTCATCAAGCTTATGGAACTGCTAGATGGGTTCCTAAGCGTTTTAAGAAAATGGTTAATTTATAACATAGAATGGATTGTGGTACTAGATTGATATGATGTACAGCCCATACATGATATTACATATGGGTAGGCATGTAAGTTGAGGTTGTTTGGTGGGCTCTCAACCTAGTGTTGGAGGTTTTCATGGTGAATAATAGGAATGGACCTATAGAATAGACAAGTGAGCAAAATCCTATAAATACAAGGTCATGCAAACCTTATAAAGGTAAGTCAATGCTCACATTTGTCTATTTTCGATAAAATCACATTTTCTCCACAGGGTAAGCTCAAGGGACTCCTCGAATGGTCAGAGAATGGGACCATGGTAGGGGATGGAGCCTATGGGGACCGCCCAAAAGTTATAAAAATCTCCAGAGTTGTGTCAGCATGATGCATCTACATATGAAATTAAAGTGTGAATTGAGATTATCGTACTATATGTTTTAAGTGATTCAAGAATGATTGATTTATTCAAGTTTCTATTCCAATCTAATAACCTCATGTTTTTACCTCTTTTATAATAAATTTATTTTATATATGAGCTTACCTTTGTGCTTTGTGTTTGTGTTGTATGATTGTGATGATTGTGTGAATGGCACAGGAGTAGATAGTGGTGATGGTGCAGGTTTTCAGATAGTTCATAACTGAAGTGGGCATGGATGTTGAAGATGGGATGAGATCCCACTTTTGATCTACTCTTGTATATTTGTATATAGTATGAGGACCAGCTTAAGACTTATGTATAATACTTAGGTTTGTTGTGGATATCCTTTAAAAGATTACTTTTTTGTTAATGTATGCCTCATATTTTTGTTTTGTAAAGCCTTAATGCTTAATGCCTTTATGTTTTGACGATGTATATTGTGTAATGGATTAAACTTGTTTAGTGAAAAAGAAAAAATGATCATAAGTATTTTCATATTATTATAATAGTTTTAAATATGTATTAGTAAAATGAACCTGAACGAAGGTGAGTCATTACAATATGAACAATAAATAAATAATTGTGAATGAAATAATATAATAATTATTGATGATATTTTGAATCTGTTAAGGAAAATATATTACAAACCGATCATAAGAGAATTTGATTTTAATAAAATGGCTAACAATAAAATAATAAATAAAAATGGTTATCACAAATAATATAGTGACTTAGAGATGAAAGTTTATGTGTTCTCTATATTAAAATTTAACAATAATCAAAATAAACATTTAGAGACGAATTAAGGAACTGTGTGTACCTGATAATGACTAAACAATTCAGAGACGCACCTTGAGACGGAATAAATTAGAGACAAATCATTCCGCTCTAAGTGTGGCCTCTGTAATACATATTTTTTCCATCTCTAATTACTAAACTTTGTCTATATTGTTGTCTCTATTAGAGACGGTAAAGTGTCCGTCTCTATATCTCATCCTTAATCTTTATTATAGACTTTTCTAGTAGTGCTTTGTTTTTATTTATTTGTTATTTGAAAACTTTGTTTGTTAATTAAAAAATAGTATTGATTACTATTTTATGGATTATATTTTTATCATCATTATGATTATTAAATATTTTACATATTTATATGAAGTAAAAATAAATAGTTGTGAATAGAACAATAATATAATAATTGCCAAGTTTGCCATAAAATATTCAAGAATTTATAAGATTATTTAAATAAAATATTTTTAAAAAAAATTATTGTCAAAAATAGTAAAATTATTTATTCTAAATAAAATAGTACAATAGAAGATATAGTATTTTTTTAAATTTTTACAGCAATAAGATATAGTACTGTTAACAATAAACTGGATAGAGTACTTTGACCGATGTACAAGACAATATTGTTTTGCTATGAGGAATTTTATGGTTAAATATCTTTTTCCCGTTGCTTCATCACTTCATAACACTTAATCACCCTATTTGTGCAAATATATATAATCATGACTTTAACCACCCTATTTCTGCAAATATATAACATGGCCCATGAGTTTAATTACCTTTGGTATATATATCATTTTCCCCTTCGTTCATTTAAAAATTTCTTGAACCTTTATATCTCATTAAACAACTTTGCAAGCCAACTAATGACTTTCTTTCCTTGACCTACGATACTTCAATTATTTGGTTCAATTACTTCAGTATATATTGCCCATGTTCCTATTACCTCATTCTCCCAAATTCAACAATAGAATACATAATTTTGGCCAAAACCTTCGGTGCTCTTCCTATCAAAGTGAAACTATTAAAAATCTTCGTTAAATAGCTTATAAAAATATTTCATGCAGTATCTTCTGTGTATCTTTCATTATCTGAAGTACTGGGAAATCTTATAATTTTATTAGTACTGCTAACCGGGAATAATTCACTTAACAAGAATGACAATTTTTTCAACTATGTAATTTCTAAAGCTAAATCAGCAGTTTAACTAATTGGCTACAAAATCAAAGATTCTCTGCCTCTCCATTATCCAATGGCTAGGAATGAATGTTTTTGCACGGTTCAAATCCAGTTATTTGGTCCTGTTTTAGGCTCAAGATCAAACAATCCCCAATAGAAAATGAGGCCAAAATATATCCAATACAGTCAAAATCATATGAAAAAGACAATATACAGAATACCAGGGGGAAATAATGCCTAGAATTTCCTGATTTAAAACCCCAACCACTTGTCTCCATTGGACTATTATAATGTATTCAAGTCCTGATATCTAATGTATTAATCTCACATCTACTTCGACAATCAAAATCTGCCATTCTTGGAAGACGTGAAAACAATAAACCATTTTACCATATCGCTAATATGCTTTAGCTTCTCTCCTCCATCCACTTTAACTTCACTGCATACCTCTCTTCTCTTCAAAAATATGCTTTCTGTACTCAGAAATTATGGTTTAAGTACTAATTCCTTAAATATACTAATTTACTGTCTCTTCTTACTCCTTTTCTTTGGAGTTGCTATATCTGCTAATGCTTCTACTTTCTCTTTTTTCTGTTTTTTCCCTTCATCTGCAAATTCATTATTTCTTTCTTTTAACTTTTTTTTCTTAGACAAACCTTTCTGTGTTCGCATTTTAAGTTTTTGTTTGTCCCCCTCTTCTGCTTTCTCCTCAATGCCATCCTCATCCATCCTCTTCACTTCCGCCACATTCCTAGCAGTGAAAACCTACACAATCATCAAAGTACACAGGTCAATTGGAAATTTTTAAGAATTTGGAAACTTCACAGAGGCTTTACATAGCTCATAATTGAAATAGGCCACAATCAAGAAGCACAACAAAATAAAAACCATATATGCAAGTTAATCACTGGCCAAAAACAGAAGTATATGCAGTGCTTCCACCTCATTTTTTTGTTCGTCCCCTTCCTCTGCAAATTCTTTATTTCGTTTTCTCTTTTTACTTCTTTTATTTAACAATCCTTTATCTGCTAGCATTTTCAGCTTCTGTTTTTTCCGCTCTTTAGCTTTCTCTTCAAAGCCATCATCTATCATCTTCATTTCTGCTACGTTCTTAGCACTGAAAACCTACAATACATCACAGTCAACAAGTCCATTGGAAATTAAAAAGAGAAGCTTTACATAGCTCATAATTGAAAAAAGCCACAATTATTTAGACACAAAAAAAATTAATTAAACTAAATATACTATTCAATCTCTGGAACAAAATGTTACCCAATAAAAACATACCTTTTTCATGAGAGAAAGCGCCTCGTTTTCTTTGTATTCAATCATTTCAAGTTGCTTCTCAACAAGTGCTTCTATTTCATGAATAAGATCAACATCATTCTGCAAATGACAAATTTAAACAGAGATATAATAAGGAAACTAATGCAATACAAATATCAGAATCCTAAAATGATCTCATTCCATAAACACTGCATCAGCAAACAGCAAAACCACATCAATATACAGAGACAATTTACGACAGTTTGTAACATCCTACTGATGCTATTAATTATACCTATTTGCAACCAACGCTAAGTACAAGATGTGATTCCTATCAATATTTTCATACAAAAATATCAAACTTTGGAATTCCAACCTTAACCGAAACCTGAACAATAAGGAGTCTCAATTGAACTTAATAATGACATATGTCTTGATAGTCTGTTAGGGGAGAGAAACAAATATTATCTGAATATGGTTGAGTGATAATTCCACCCAGAGAATGGATTTATTTATATTCAGAGTCCATACAAAACTATGCCATACACAAGTACACAACATATAGAGCTATCAAATGTTAAAAATGGTTCTACATCAGGATACTCAAGACACTGCTTCACACACAAGACAAGCAGGCAACTAATTTTTCTAGAGTTTGAAACACACCCAAACTCAAGTTCAGAAGCCCAGATTTACATTTATACGTCTGGGATCCAGTTTCTACTTAGTTGGATATTAAAATCAATTCATTAGGAATTGAGGGCATTCCCACAAGATCCATGCAGTTTGTATGACTACTGTCCCTATGAATCTCAGGCCCCATTCAAGTCTATCACAACAGTATTATATCTTAGTTGGATACTTGGATTAATAATCAGTGTGAGCTCAATTTAGATGGCAATGGTCACTGTCAGCATCATCTCTTTCTCTCTCTCAGATCAATTGACAATAGGTGTCAAATTTAGCGAAACGACACCTTTAATAACTTCTCCAGATGCAAAAATTTATCAAATCAAGTGCTGAATTATATAACTCCATCTATGGTCTAACAGTTGGTCCCAAGCTTGGGCAAAGGAGGAGGGTTGTGGTAGGCCCTCTATCCATGCATCACTCATGAAGGATTACCCAGAAGTAGCGTGTTGTATGGCTCAAGTACAGTGTTAAATGAGCTAGAGCTGCCACATCAAAGTGATCAAACACTCATATGCAGTGTTTAATGAGCAATAGTCCTCACAATTTATTTAACAAAAAATTATTTCAAGCATAAATTCTAAGGTACAAACAGAAAACATGTAATCTTAGATTCAAATAACAGAGATAATTATATAAGTTTTCATATTAATATAAAAATGTGCTAACCTGGGTGACAAGACTCAAAGCCAGTCCCCCTCTACCTGCTCTTGCTGTACGACCTACACGATGAATATAATCTCGTGGAAACCTGCAGATGAATAGTTGCAATTCATGTAATTAAATGCTTCAAATGGCAATTAAGAAAATACAGAAATTGGTCCAAGAAAAAGTAACCTTGGAACATCATAATTGATAACAAGGTCAACTGTAGGAATATCCAAACCGCGGCTAGCAACATCAGTTGCTAGCAGTATTGAAACCTTTCCTGATTTAAATTGGTGAAGTGCTTCAAGCCTCTGAGCTTGTGATTTGAATGAATATAGAGCTGCTGCTTCTTGATCAAGCACTTCCAGCATTAAACTTAAGCGATGACAATCTCTGCAATTTGGGAACTGTAAGGAACATCTATAAAATATTTAAAAGAGAATGGCAGTAGTCGGGTAGGATAATTTTATTTTACAGATAATTGTGCTACTTAGCTTTTAGAGAAATTATCATTTTAGGATCCTTGTTCAAAGAGATTTCTTTTGCCTTTATAGTTAGTTAGTTGACCCTTTGATTAGGGTTAGAAGTTCAGTACATAACCTAATTCTAAGCATGAATAGGTGTTAGTGCTTTATCTTTGTTTCATGAAACGTCAGAATACACCATATAAATTTAATATCCTATTCTTCTATGTCTATATTCTCACTTTTTTCCTCCTTTCTTATCTATACCCTATTATTTCAACAGGAGCAATATATAAAAGCAATCAGTCGCCGTCATTGTTCCCAAACTTGGGATGTCAGAATTCAGAGACAAAACAACCTTTCAAAAGAAAGCAGAATAACCAACAAAGTCAATGAAAACATATTTGCCAACAATGCAATAACTAATACAGTCAAATTTCATCGTGCTAATATTAGAATGAGAAGGCGGAAAGTTTTAATAAAATCCTAATCACTTATTGAAGAAAAGTAGTCAAAGGTAAAAACTTGATACTAGATATCAATTTTCAAGACAGAAACCACCTAATGCAAACTAGAGTATCAAACAAATGAATAATCCGACAGGGTTGTGTAATATATTAGCTGAAAGTAGCAACAAGTCATCTAGAAAGATACCTGCATGTTGAGATAAATACGATGGCAGACCGAATTCCCATATCTTCCATTTTAGCCAAAATATGCATCAAATATACATCCTTCACCTTTTTAGGGATGAATATAGCCTGTTGCTTAAGTGTTTCAACTGTTTTAAAACCTTCATAAGCCTCATAGACATACATCTTATCTTGGTAACGTTCACGCAACTTTTGCAGATTACTTGTAGTTGTTGCAGAAAAGAACAGGTTTTGTCGATTTTCTGGTAAGCACTGAAAGATAAATCTCAATTCCTCCTGAAAACCAACATCCAAGACACGATCTGCTTCATCCAAGACAAGGAACTACAGAAGCAAAGATCAAATATTAATTCATAGAATAGAATTATGAACACAAATCAAAAGCAATTATTAAGCATATAGGCAAAAAGATTCTAATCAATGGATAGTTTAGTTCCATCTTTGAGGCATAGTAGCTGTTTTTCTCTTTCTATAATTTTAGTTTGGAAGAGTTCGTATCCAAAGACAATATAGATCATACTGGTAGGAAAGCTGCTTCATTTTTTCAGAAGGCCAATATCATAACACTACCATACAATTTCAGAAGGCCAATCGTAAGAGTTTCATGAAATAAAATTTTATAAATAGCTTCACCATAAGATAATTTTGATCATCTTCAATCTAACATTTCCAAATTCTCTTCACAGTGCACACACTTCCAGTTCCAGTATAACTTTCCTCCATTTCATTCAAAAATTTCTCAAATAAACCAAACTTGTTAACGTTTGATAATGAATTATTTTAAAAAAATAACCTTTTTTAGTTCATAGATCACAATCTTTTCATTATATGGGATTGTTAGCGAAACCTTAAATTATGGGAATTGGGAAATAGTCACGTTTCTTTCCAAAAGCTCTAAAAAAAAAAAACTAAAGAAAACACATTATTTCTTCAATATAGGCTATAAGTCAAACACATTTTAAGTTTCTTTCATTGTCACTCTAAAATGAATTAATCCAATTACACAAACAGCATCAATCAATCACCCTCATAACCCTAATCACCACTTACTCAACGTCTCAACTAAAATCCTCTACATTCCTCTTTAAAACAAGAGCAATAGCAATAACAAAAAATACTGAAAAAAAAACTTCATCTCGATTACTCACCTAAGACTTAAAGTGTAATGCATCTAATTAAGAGTGTTTGTAGGAAAAACAGTTTAACCTTATAATAAGAGCTTAATTAAACTATTTAATTCTTAATCCAAACGCACCCTGAATCCAATTATTCATTACCTTAGTTCTGGAGAAAACGGGGGGAATATCAGGGTTATTGCGGAGCAGGGCGTGGAACCTCCCGGGGGTGGCGATGACGAGGTGCGGCCTCGCGGCGAGCTCCTTGGTCTGCCTGAGCATGTCCATGCCACCGACGACCACCGTGATGCGGAGGTGAACGGCGGAGCCGAGGGCGCGGAACTGCTCGGCGAGCTGGAAGGCGAGCTCGCGCGTGGGGGTCACCACGAGGGCGAACACGCCGAAGGGATGCTCGGCGAGGCGGTGCAGGATCGGGAGCGCGAAGGCGGCCGTCTTCCCGCTCCCTGTCTCGTCGATGCCCAGCACGTGCCGGCCCTCCAGCACGCGCGGGATGCACCGCCGCTGCACGGGGCGCGGCCTCCGCATCCCGAGCTCCCGGCACGTCTTCACCGCCCATTCCGCCAGCCCGAGGTCGCCGAACGCCTCCGCGTTTGCGGCATCGGTGGCGGCGGTTTCGACGGAGCGGTCTTCTGGACGATCACCGTCCGAGGTGGCGGTGATGGGAGTGGTTGAAAGGGGTTTGTGAGCGGCGGTGGTGGTTACGGCGGCTGAAGAAGGGGTTTTGCGAAGGGTTTTGAAGAGAGGGAAATTTGGGTCATGCAAGAGTTGTGGTTGGTCCATTGTGTTCTGAAATCACTAAGCCTCTCTCTTTTCTCTCTCAAATACTCAATAATACCAATGGGGTAAAAGCTTTTGTATTAGTTATTTTTAAGTAAAAAGTAAATGAAAATTAACTCGATATTTTATCAAATCTATTATCTACTTACCTATCAACATGATGCTCAAATTATTTTAAATTATTCAATTTAATTTCTAAATTTTAAAAAGAATGATTTTGATCAAGTTTTTTAAAATAAATTAATTTAATTTTCAATTTTTAAAATATTTGATTTGTTCTTTAAATTTTAAAAATAAATTAATTTAATTCTTAAATTTTTAACAACTTGAATATCAAACTAAATCATTTAAAATAATTTAAAATTAAATTTATTTATTTTTTAAAATTTAAAATAAAATAAAATTATTATAGGATCAAATTAAATTATTTAAAATAATTTGAGAACTAAATTTATAATTAATCCCTTTTATTTATATTTTTTTATTTGGGTTTGGTTTGCACACTCGGTGGTTGGGCTTTTGTATTCAGAGCTCTGCTCGCATTTGGACGAAAGGGTGACGTGTTACTATGAGCTCCTATTTACACTAATAAAATACTATTCTCACTTCCATGTGGGTGGAATTTTATGTAATTTTAAAATTATTCTTTTCATGAAATCATGATTTAATTGTATAAATGTATATCGAAATCATGTTTATGTTTCTTATCATTTTTTCACCCCCATATAAAAAAAAAAAAATCACTGTTACAAAAAAGGTATGATTTGTAGTGATTTTAATCATTAAAGAACTTGATTAAATTTTTTAATAATTAGGAAATCCAATTCAAATTATAATTATAATTAAGGAACTAATTATATAATTAAGTCTTTCTTTATGCATTGAAAAAATTACAAAGAAATTATTGAAGACTAGCCTTTTGCAAGAGAGAGTCCAGCACAAGAGAGCGGGTTTAACCTTTTAAATTTCATAAAAGTTCATAAGAATATTTTACAAAATTTAATATTAAATTAATTTTACCCGAAAATATATTCTAGATAAATAGGCAAGATTATAATAGAAATTATTTTATAAATAAAGAAAACAAGAATACACCTTTTGAAATAGGGGGAAAAGATAATGGAAAGTGGACCAATCCCACTAAAAGAAATTAAATTTACCCATTCATAATTAATATCTCACAATTTAACCAATTGACCTAATTCATCATTAAAAAAATCACAACTGACCTATTTAAATAAGACTAAAATAGAGAATATTGATAGTTTAATTTTGTCAAGTTAATCATGTAAAAAAATAGTTGATATTTAACTTAAATCATTTGCCTATGTTGATAGTTACATGAAATAAAACTTATTAAACAATATCATATCATTAAATATAAAAATAAAAATATATTAAAAATCATCATATTTTTAGGTATTCATTTGTTTATATAAAATATTTTTTAAAAGATTAATCCGATAATAAAGTGTAAAAATATTAAATTAGATTGAAAGATAAAAGGCCAAACTTTAGAGTTTCAGAATTTTGTATATTTTAGAATCTTTCAAGTTTGGCCAACCACTGGTGTACATGGCTATATAAACATTACTCATATAAGATAATTACCCGATGTGGGACCGAACCATGACATCCTTCAGAACTTCACTCGAAGAATCCAAAAACCCAACAGGTCCACCCAGATACTGTAACATATGTAGAAATTTACAGCAGATAGTCGCTTATCTAGTTCACTATCTGATATTATCCTTTGTAAATTTAAAGTGATTACCCTCTTCCCTTACCCAGGAAAAGAAATCAACCTATGTACCAGTCTCTTTTGAATAAGCAAATGACAACACTCAACAAATTTTCGTATGAATGAGGATTTGAAACAGGCTAATAGCCAAGGACTCAACTCTCAGAAGAGCATTCAAGCATCAAATAAAATCATTAAACCTATGTTCTTTCTGAATATCAAAATTGACACCACCTAATTCCCAAGCTCAGTCATGACTAAAGCCATGAACACTCCTCGGATAGAATATCAGAATGAGAATTATGAAGGAAAAAAAACAGTATGTAGGAAAAGAACAGATATACTTTATTTGTATTTTTCTCATCTTTATATTTGTCACAAGATAACAACACGATGGATCATGGATCCCTATAAGTGCAGCATCCAAAGAAAAGGTCATGGTCGTATGAGTCATTACTCATTAGTTAAAGCACCTATATACTTAAAAAAAATAAAGTATCTAGAGGAATGAAATTCATTATAATGACTTGGTGAAGTTCTGGAATAATAGCAGCAAGTAGTAACTAGTAAGCAGGAAAACAAAAAAAACAGAACCAAAGAATATTGTACTTGACCTCTAATGTGTATCCTAAGATACTACATTAATTCCACTAAAAACTTAGCAAGTGGATAGGATACCTGCTTAAGCAACTAGATTAAATTAAAATTATTTAATTGAAACAAAATCTCAATCGTTGCCAGTTTCACTCTTAGAGTACCTAAGAATCTCCTCCAATCCACACCCCTTTTATTTCTAATTGAGACAATGTTAGAAAATTCTCCAATTAATAGTGGTTTAGATGTGAATGGAGCAATCAATCTTGGAGAAGCACGAGTAAATTGTTCACTGCAAAGTGATTAGTACTAAAAACAACAAAGAGATGAGGTGGTGAATAAAAACTTCCCTTACATAATTTTGACTATCTACAAAACTCTCCATAGGATATCATATCTCATCTATCTGCAACTTTCTACTTGAACAAAAAACTCATCTACTTGCAGATAGAACAATGCAAAAAAAAAAAAAAAAAAA
>PYAF01000716.1:1558513-1572382 GCA_007407185.1 Glycine tomentella | reverse complement strand
TATAAAAAAGGACAAATAAAATTTTAAAAATGAAAAAAGATCTTATAATTAAGAACGAAGTAAATATGATTTCATTAATGCTTTGTTAAGCATTTAAGATCTTAATAATGTTTTGTTTCTTATACTTATTTTATAGAGAATGTCTTGAAACATTTTTCTAAGATTTATCAAAAGATCAAACAAGTAAAAAAATAATCAAAGATTCATTGAACAACATCTTCTTAAAAAAGACGTGTCTACTACACATCTATTGTGGACAATATTAGAATATTTAATACTTGTATGTAATGCACCAACAAACATTTTTGTATATGTAAGTTCATCTATATGAAAAGAAGATCGGTTAGCGACAGCAAACATTTTTTGAAGAATGACTATGAATACGAAAATTTTTTAAGCAATGAAAAAATGAACTTAGAAGCTTATATTTAAAATCTATTTTTCCCTCGTCTTGGAGCTATCTTTAAAATTTCTTAAGTTGTAATCCATTTATTATAATTACACTTTTGGGTTTGCAAGTTCACATAAAATTTATAAGATACATGTACATGAAGACAATTAAGAGTTTAACCAATAAATTGCAACAAATCCATATATTTAAGAGTCATACAATAATACTTAAATAATATCAAGAGAATCTAACTCAATTAATTGAGAGAAGTGTGAGTTATTATAAGTTCTTAGTACTTGTTTTTGATTCCTGTGAATAAAAAATACTTGAATATTTCACTCAATGCTACAAATTTATATAATCGACATCTCGATATAAAATAATTCAATATGACCATTTAAATTCTTTTATAATCATTTTCAAACTAAAATATGAGTAAATCACTAAATTAAGAAATTCTTATATAGATAATAAAGAATGAAAGCATAAAACTTATTCAAATTTCTTTCATCATAGACTTAGAGTAAACTACAATAATCATCTAGTCTCTTGTTTGAAGAGGAAAAAAATCAATTAATAGCATAAAACATATAAATTTAGTTAAACCTTATCAATGTTAACTCAATCTTTAAAAATTTTATTTTTCAAGATGAATGTTATTTATATATTTTGCAAACAAATATTTTTAAAATGTTCATTTTGAGAAAACAAAATAAAATTTTAAGTGAAAAATATTTATAATATTAGAATATTTTGAGAAAAAAAAATCAAAGTGCTTTCACTAAAAGAATATAGATTGTGTAATCTACTTTACAAAATTGACTTAACTTTATTGATCATTGTAAAGGTAAATATCACAAAAATGATGATTGAATTGTGAATTTCGAAATTTTAAAGCTTTTTTTTTTCTTGAAAAACAAAGTTATCTTCTGAGGTTTAACTTTGCAAAATAGATAACGTGTTTTTGCAAAAAGAGGTCCAAGCGATAAAAACAAATTTTGTAAAACATAATATGTTTTCAGACCAAAATCAAATTCAAACCCTATGACAGTTTAAAACAAACGATAAATAGAGAAATTATAAGACACAAAATTTATACTGGTTCGTCTCTATCATTAAGACTACGCTAAGTTTTTAGTTAACAACCAAGTTCTACTAACTTCAACAAATATTAGTCATTGTCACTTCTGACTCTCACAACAAAGCTTATGTCTAACTTCATGAACTCAATATTATTTGTTTATGTTAAGTTCTTGGTTGACAACCAAGTTCCACTAACTTCAATAAGTATTAGTCATTGTCACTTCTTGCTCTTACAACAAAGCTTTAACGAAGCTTATCTCTAAGCTTCACAAACTCAATACAAATTGTCCTAGCTACCAAGTCATTGTTGACTTTATACAAATAAAAAAATTAATAAATTACACTTGCACCCCCTGTGATTTTATCAAATTGCACTCGATACATCTCCCTTTTTATACATTACTTTTATCCCTTTCTGTTAACGTCGTTAACTAACGTCAATTGAAACATCTGAGAAGACGAACTTTTCCGTTAAAGTAAATTACACTCGCACTCCCTATGTTTTTTCTCAAATTGCACCCTATATCCCTCCGTTTTTATACATTCATTTTACTCCCTTCTGTTAACGTCGTTAACTAACGCTAGTATCCAGGGGACCATACGCAACAGTGATGGTGGCCGAAGCTACAACAAGGGACGAGGAGGTGGTGGAGGCGGATATGGCGACGGCTGCTATGGTGGTGGCAGTGGCTACGGTGGAGGCGGTGGTGGTGGTTGCTTCGACGGGAGTGGGTGCCCCGAATGCCATGTTGGTGGACGAAGACGACAATGAGGAGGAAGAGATGATGATGTTGTGGGAGAAGGAGGAGGAGGAGAAAGAGGTGGTGGTGGTGGTGGTAAGTGAATAGGGGTTGTTAATGAAGATGAAGGTTTGTAAAACACAATATGTGATTTTGAAGAAGAAGATGAAGATACTTTAGATGTAAATTTTCATTAAAAGTTATGTGACGAGCATGTACCTACTTTCAGTTAATTTATTAAATGGTGTTTAGGAGGGAGAGAGTTTGGGTGTAATGTGAGTTATACAATAAAGGAGGATTTTGTAAGGTGTAAAAAAAAGGGGTTATCAGGTGTAATTTGGAAAAAATATAAGGGGTGTGAGTGTTATTTAGTCAAAAAATTTGTTGTTTGATATGCTCACTGACTAAAACTTAATCGTCTTACAAACTAATATGAAATCTAAGCCCTTAGTCTTTTCTCTCAAGATGTTCAAGGTGTTTTGAAAACTTTACAAGAATATACAAACTTTTTACAAAAAGAAAAAGAATGATAGTGCATAGGTTTGTAACCAATTTCTTCAAAGCTTTTGGTATTTATAGGTATTCATCTTCAAGTGTTCATTATCTCTAAATGGATATAATTTTCTTTTGAGCTTGCATCTGAAGTTTGTGGTTGTTGGAACATTAATGTTTTCATTAAATGCACATCCTTCTTCATGCAAGGAAATCACTTTGTTTGGCTTTCGTGTTGAGCACTTCGACAAAAAGTCACTTCCTTTGAGTCAAAGATAGTTTGTCACAGTAGAGTGCGTCTTTGAATGATCTTTGATCTTCAAAGTGCTGAATATTCCTTTGTGATTTTTAGGATTTGATAAATTCTAGGAGAATGTCATTTAAGACATTTCCTACAAATCGAACCTCAAACACAAAATATTAAATGAAGTTCTTAAATGCACTACTTAATGTTGTATCAGATCATGAAGTATTTTTGCTAACATATGGAAATACATTCGTAGATACATGAGGCACAGTCTGATATCTCATAAGATGCAGATTTTAACCTTTGTGTTTATTTGAATCCAATCAAAATAATTAGACGTCCTAATTCGTCACAAATATCTTTTGACTTAACAATCATTTTAAGTAAGTTTAATCATGATGAATTAAGTAATTAGGTCTTATAAATTTATTGATGAGCAATATCAATTTATCTATTAAAGAACAATATCAATTAGGTCACATAATTTTTTTATCTCAACAAAATTTAAGATAAAAAACAATATCAATTTATCTATTAATTATTATTACATAATAATTAGGTAATCTTATATAATTTTACAAATAATTCAAAGCATTTCTTGAGTGAATTAGATAACATATGTGTTGTGCATAACTCATATTATGTGGGCACATTGATGCTGAAGCGTAGTGGAGCAGAGCACAAGCATTTGCCCTTTTGACTTGGGTCACTTATTATTGGGTTATTATGCAAGTTGTGGGTGCATGGCAAAGCCCTGTTATAAAGTATAAAGATATTGTTTTTTTGTGCTAGCTTGTATATAAGTTGTACACTTATGGTGCACATCTTTGTATGAAGCTAATATTTAAAGAAATGAAAAGTTACACTGAAAGAGTTTTAGGCACAACAATCATTTCACGTGCTCTCCCTTATGAATAATGTCTAAGTTTCAAACTTTTTCTTATAGTTGCCTCGAAATTTGTCTACGATTAAGAATTTAGCCATGGATTTGTTTTTCTCTTCTAGTGGTTGAACTTAAAGATGTTATCCTATGTGCTAAAGCATGGTTATGTCAATTTTGCAAACAACTTGCCATCTTATGAATGTTGGGAAGAAATTATAAGGATGCCCTAACGACAACGTCATTTCTATTTCATCTTTTGGTGTTTAAGTTTTCATGTAAGCATAAAATAGGGCAACTCTTCAAGAGATAAAGTGGACAACCTCATGGAGGATTCTAAATTAATATAGTGGATCCTAAGGAGCAATTTAAGGCTATCTTTACAAGGAGTGGTCAAATGATAGAGAAAAAAATTATTGTTGGTGAAAGAAAAGAAACTAAAGAATAGTTTATGATGTCTTGGAGAGGATAGATGGAAAGAATAAAGAATTAGAATTAAGAGGATAAGAAAATGTAGAAAAGAGTGAGAAAATTTTGAAAAAGAATAAAGAATAGAGAGAAAAATTGAATGATACAGACACTCCATTTAAGTAGTATAAGGAATAAACTTTTTATCAAGAGGTAAGAAGTTGTCGACATGTTTTAAACTTCTATCTTCATTTCAAGGAGACTAAAAGAGAAGAATGTGGGACGTTTTGAAGGAACTCCAAATTTGGATTCCTTTTGCTAAAGTTTTGGAGAAATTGTCCATATATGTCAAGTTCATGAATGAACTCTTAACTCACAAGACAAATTTGTGTGGAGAATATAGAGAAATAGTCCAATTCAAGGAAAGTTGTAATGTTGCATAAAGAGTTGACTCCTAAGCTTGCTTATCCAGGGAATTATACTATTCCTCGTGCTTTATGGAATATCTTGGTATGTAAAGCCTTGTGTGACTTATGAGCTAACATTAATCTCATGGTGCATTTAATTTCCATGAAGCTCAATGAAAGAAGACTTCAAACTAATAAGAATAACATTACAAATGGTTGATAGATTGGTGAAATATCTTAGTGAAGTCATTGAAGATCTCATTTTGAAGGTGAATAAATATGTCTTCCTAACTAATTTTGTTGTCCTAGATATAAATGAGGATGTCAACTGTCCTCTCATACTATAGTCATATGCTCATTGGTGTAACCAAATGACAAATAATTGTGAGGGTGGATGATGAGGAGGTTAACTTTAATATTAAGGATGCAATGAAGCATCCTTTCCACCTTGATTAATGTTTTTATGCCACGTCTGGTAGAAATGAAAGAAATAAAATAAATGCAAAAAAAAAGTAAATGAAAATATATGAGAGATAGAGTGTAAATGAAATGTGTTTGGTTGAAGAGAAATAAAGAAAAGATAAGAAAAATGATAAAAAGATGAGTGAAAATAAGTGAAAAGTACTACAAAAGAGTCCCACTGTTTTTAAAATTATCTCCCCCTTTTCTCCCTTTTATAAAACAACAAAAATAATTTCATCATTTCTCTCTCTCTATCTCTCCCATTTTTCTGTAAGCAAACAAAACATTAAGGCTAACTAGTTGACCAAGTGGGGCAACAAGTATAGAGTTGATCACATCCTTTACACCATTTGAACAAGTGATTGCAAATGTTATTGAAAATCTTGATGATGTTGAAAAGAAAAAGTTGGAGAAGTGCATGTCTTAACCAATTAGATAACTATGTCTTTCCAACTAACTTTGTAATCCTAGATATGGAGGATATTGTTTGTCCCCTCATACTACTAGTCATATGCTCATAGATGTAACCAAAAGATAAATCATTGTAAGGGTGAATGATGAGCAGGTTAACTTTAATACTAAGGATGCAATGAAACATCCTTTTCACCTTGACTATTGTTTCAAGGCAGATATAGTTGACCAAGCGGTGCAACAAAGTATGGAATCATTCAAATCCTTTACACCAAAAGTGATTGCAAATGCTATTGAAAATCTTGAAGATTTTGAAAGAAATAAGTCAAAAAAGTATCTTAATCAATTGAAATTTATAAATTCTAAAGTGTTGTTGAAAAGAAGAGAAATGAGAATGAGAAAGATTGCATGAATTGGAAGAAAAAATTTGATTTAAAGAATAAGTCTAGAAAAACAATCTAGGCATTCTAAATGAGCAATCTATTAAGATGTGATACAACTAATAATTTAGACCTTTTAAACATACGTAGCGTTTCAATTTTTGACCATAGGAACAAAATAACATATGAAAAAAAAAATACTTCTTAATTCATACTCTACTTTGTGTTAAAAAAAATTTGATACTCTACTTCTTCAAAATATTAGTCTCATAACTTTCAACTATCAAACTATATTACTTAAAAAATCATTTAACTTTTGACATTAACAAAAACATGCATCAATAATTTTAATCATTATTTTCATAATTTAAAATAATGATGGTCATCATTTGATAACATTAACTATTGTTTTTGTTAATGTCATTTGACTACATAATATTAATTGTTAAATCCAAAATAATGAATGTTTAATAATTTAAAAAATAAAATCCTTACAATGATAGGCATCAGATTAACAAAAATTACAATCAAACACATACATAAATCAATTTACATAAATTATTTAATATATAATTATGTTAAATATTAAAAAAATAATCATCTATAATAATATCACAAAACTCAATAATAATTGCTTCTGGTAAAAAATGACAAATGTGATCTATATAATTATTTTTTAAACCAAAACTGTCAATTTAGAGAGAAATTTATATATTGCAAGAGAAAGTTTGCGCGTAAAGGTGGTGGAATTTATGAGTGAAAAATAAGGAAGATCTTGAACCTCTCCTGCACGATAAGAGAAATCCAAAATCCTCTCATCACACCCAATCGTTCCCCCATTGTACTCCACGTCCACATCCTTTCATCCCCTCTCTCTTCACCAAACATTAAAAACCCTCTTCTTCCCCCACACACTCTAACTCAAACACTCTCACCACACACTCTCTCTCTGTCTCTCTCTACAATGGCCTCAGCCGCAGCCCCCACCACTTTCTCTCTCCTCCACTCCGCCACCCCTTCCTCCTCCTCCTCCTCCGCCACCTCCGCCTCCCCCTCGCGTGTGCAGCTCACCTCCTCCCTCCGCGCCCGCCCGCTGCGCCGCCTGGGCTTCGCCGCAGCGGACCCGCTGCTCGCGGCGAGTGTCGCGGCTCGCGTGGCGGCGGTGAGAGGAGGAGGAAAGGGCGCGAGGGGGGTGGTGTCGATGGCGAAGAAGAGCGTGGGGGACCTGAGCGCGGCGGACCTGAAGGGGAAGAAGGTCTTCGTCAGGGCCGACCTCAACGTCCCGCTCGACGACAACCAGAACATCACCGACGACACCAGAATCCGCGCCGCCATTCCCACCATCAAACATCTCATCCAAAACGGCGCCAAAGTCATTCTCTCCAGCCACTTGGTATGCCTTCACTCTTTCCAACATTGGCATTCTTATCTCTAGATTTGGCCTTGTAATGGTAGCGCGATACTCTCTCTATAATTGGTTGAAATTTGTTGTAAATCACCATTTTTGTTGGGGTCCTACTTCCTAGATTATGCTTTAGCTTCTAGAAAGTTCTATGCAAATTTGTACAAGAATTGTACTTGTTAGTGAGTTGATAACTTCAGTCCGGAATCAACTTGTATCTGAGTATCTGATCCAAGTTTTTAACAACTAAAACAACATAAGTAGTATGTTAGACCATGTTGTATATTTATGTTGATTGCGCAATTTGTCCTCAATTTTTTTCTATATCAATAATAACTAGCAAAATTTTGGCCGCAATGTCAAGTTTTTGGGATCTTCGCGACCTCAATTGCAGCCGCATTTGGCCTCTATTTCCATCTATATCAACAACTGTGATGAAACTGCGACTATAATTTATTTACTTCAGAGTTTTTTTTTTTTATATATATTTTGTTAGGGGAAAAAGACCTTTTTTAAGCAACTTGGTTTGTGGATTAAGCAACTTAATTTATTTACTGTGCTTGGATTAAGGTTTTGGGTCTGTGCCTATGAATGTGGTTACTTTTGAAGGATCAATCAGGGGCAACAAGGGTGCTGCTATTTGTTGAACAATCCAATTTCTTATTTTAGTTGTGAGATTTGTAGTCAAATGTAGTAATGTTTGGACGGTTGGAACATGGAACGATTTAGTTTTGTTATAGTTTTGGCAATGTAGACGATAGGCTTTCTTGATGTGGATGTAAGAGTAGATTTGCATGAACTATTATGGTTTGACCTTGTAAGCTGAATTGTTGCAACTTTTGATGAAATATCCAGGGGCGGCCGAAGGGTGTCACTCCCAAATACAGCTTGGCGCCTCTTGTACCCCGCCTTTCTGAGCTCATTGGTATCCAGGTATGTTTATGTGTTGATCATCGAGGAATATGTAGGAAGAGAGACATTTTATGAGCATTATGATTTTTGGTGGTTAATTACAATGTCCTTGACTTGTCTTTTTGTGTTTGAATATGGATAACTTTCAGGTTGTCAAGGCCGAGGACAGTATTGGTCCAGAAGTAGAAAAGTTGGTGGCTTCTCTTCCAGATGGAGGTGTTCTTCTTCTAGAAAATGTGAGGTTTTACAAGGAGGAAGAAAAGAATGACCCTGAGCATGCAAAAAAGCTTGCCTCTCTGGCAGATCTGTATGTGAATGATGCATTTGGTACTGCTCACAGGGCACATGCATCAACAGAGGGCGTTACTAAATACCTGAAGCCATCTGTTGCTGGTTTTCTTTTGCAAAAGGTGTGTTTGTGTTTTCTCTTTTACTACTTTATTATCATCAGTTAACTCAAAAAATTCTGCAAACTATCTCAATAAAGCTCCTGAACTTCATTACTATGACTTTTATTGCAAGTCGTCTTATAATATTGCCAAGTTTGATCACTTGGTGTGAAATAAAAGTTCATGTCAAATGTCTATTACACTTCAAGGAAACGTCATTTTTTCATTTTTTTTAACGAAATTATATGTATATTTGATCAATATCATAATAACTATTTTTCACATATATGTTCATGTTTTAGGAACTTGATTACCTTGTTGGGGCGGTATCAAACCCCAAAAGGCCATTTGCTGCCATTGTTGGTGGTTCCAAGGTCTCATCTAAAATTGGAGTAATTGAGTCACTTTTAGAAAAAGTTGACATCCTTCTTCTTGGTGGAGGAATGATCTTCACATTTTACAAGGCACAAGGTCTTTCAGTGGGTTCATCCCTTGTTGAAGAAGATAAGTTGGATCTTGCTACAACACTACTTGCAAAAGCCAAGGAAAAGGGGGTGTCTCTCTTGTTACCAAGTGACGTGGTGATTGCAGACAAATTTGCTCCCGATGCAAACAGCAAGGTTTGTTTTCTGATGACATGGTCGGTTGAAGCACTTGAAATATTAATGATATGGAAGGAGGTCCTTTGTAATATGAATCTTCATTCATTCTGAAACATTTGCAGCAAGAACTTAAATTCTGCATTCACCCTTTCAGGTCGTGCCTGCATCTGCCATCCCTGATGGCTGGATGGGATTGGATATTGGTCCAGATTCTGTTAAATCATTCAGTGAAGCATTGGATACTACCCAAACCATCATATGGAATGGACCAATGGGAGTGTTTGAGTTTGACAAGTTTGCTGTTGGTACAGAGGTATGTATGCAAGAACACCCACCTACATATGGAGTTCCATTCAAATTTTATGTTAAACCAAAGTTCGCCGTCAATATAAAAAATGTTCACTCTAAGCGATGCATACTCAGAGGGATATGCAGTAGGGGTTAACCTTCCTAATGTGATTTGCACATCTTGTAAACTACATGCTTGTTCATTTATACACGTCTCAGATGAGGGATGATTCAAATGTCATATGCAGTTACTACAGCATATTCTATTCTGTTTGGCTGATACGTAATGTGTGCACTGTACATAATTTGCATTTTGTACCCTTCTTTCAGGCTATTGCAAAGAAGCTGGCTGACCTCAGTGGAAAGGGGGTGACCACAATAATCGGAGGAGGAGATTCTGTTGCAGCTGTGGAGAAAGTAGGAGTTGCTAGTGTCATGAGCCACATATCTACTGGTGGTGGTGCCAGTTTGGAGTTATTGGAAGGCAAAGAGCTTCCAGGAGTCCTTGCCCTTGATGAAGCCGTCCCAGTCGCTGTGTAAGACAATTTTCAGCTTGGAAATTTTTCCCATCCTCAGGTGTCGGTGTTGTCAATCTTGTAAAAGAGCATATGTTGTAGGACCCTTCGGAGTCTGTTAGTGTAAATTTTATCGTGCTCGAGTTATTATTGGCTTCACACATAAATTGCTTGTAACTGTAAACCATGGCTGAGAGCCATAAATTCAAATAAATTTTAGTTGCTGGCATAAGCTTTTTGCACTTTGCTTTTATCTTATGTCATACTCCTGATCCTTGATTATGAACCTATGAACCAAGTTTTGTTGGCATTGCTTGCGTGCCTCTAGTTTAGCCATTGGAGAGATGGCACTGGTTGTATCCAATGACATACAATTTGTCAATGAAGATGGACACCAATGAATTCTCGTGAATCTAGACCTTTTAGTGGAAGAGTTCAACTAAAAAGAAGGCATTGAATGATTGAAAAAGAAGTGGATTCCATGAGTTCTAGAAAAAAAAAGAAAAAAAACTGAGCTGCATAATCTTTGGCTGGCATTCTAGATGTCACAGCCTTGAACTATTGTTCTCTTGTTTTGATATTCTGTCAAAGATCCTAAGCCACAAAATTAAGAAGCATCCTATCTTTTTCAAACCATGGGCCTGCCACATATAATTGGAACTACAAAAAGAGAAACACATTTCTCACAATAAAGTCGTCCAGTAACATCTAATGGCATTTTGTGGGATTTGGTACATGTTAACAACCATGCCTTTCCTGATTCATATTTTTTTTAGGATAAATTTTATTCATTTTTTTTGTGGCTACATTGTTCCTTGATCATTTATTATATGACATGCGTGGCATCATTTTCTGTCACTATTTTGGAAAGTTTTTAGTTTTATTTTCTTTACATCATCTTCAGGCGGTCCAAGCTGTAGCTCAATATTCTTCTCTTCGGCACCTGTTGTGAGGCTTCCATTTCTGCGTCAGAATTACACGCAGACCCTCTTTTGTGGTTTGAGGAATTGGGATTCTAAAACCTCTCAGCTGGGTTGTATTTAAAATTAAGGCTTAATTTTTCATATTTAGTCCCATTCCCAGTAACTTGTAAGTGCTCATTTTTTTCAATTTTGGTCCTGTAAACTTTTTTAGTTCTTTTAAGTTTGCATTTTTTCAATTTTGATGTCTTATAGTGTGAATTTATAAAGACTAGAAATATAAAAAAATAGAATTTTAAAGGGATTAAAATTGGAAAATTGTAAATTTACAAAAATTAAAAATGAATAATTTTGTTTTATAGAAACTAAAATTGAAAAAATGTGAACTTGTGAGAACTAAAAATAAATAAAAAAGCTTAGATGGACCAAAATTGAAAAAAAATTGAACTTACAAGGACTAAATTCACATTTAAAGCTAAAATTAATGTTTCAATTTGCAAATAAACAAGACAATCTCAAACAGGCATACTTTTTAAACAGTGGAAACTTTATGTGCTTTGGAGTTTGGACTATTAGACAGAGACCTAGCAAAATAATATTTGTTATTTATGAACAATTCAAGGCAGTGATTGTTGGTGTAGGATTTTATAAGCTTTTGCCATAAAGTTAAATTTTCATTTAATGTAATTTCCCTCCTTATATATCATTGAATAACAATAATTTCTATTGTGTGGATGTGTGTCCTTGCTTTGTGATGTCCTCTTTTCTCTTTTCACACTATTGTGTGGGTTTTAGCCATTCATGGGTGTGCCATCATCATAATATTGATCCTTCTATTATTGATATGTTTAACTGTTTAAGGGCATGGAATGTAAGGTTAACAAAGAAGAATTTAAGGGCATGGACATGGCATGTATGTTTAACCGCTCAAGGGTTTTGACTTCTCCGAGTGCTGTGATGGCTTGAATTTTCTTTATTAGCGTGACATTTCTAGGTTCAGTGTGCATTATTTATTATTTAATAAAACTCCTTATTTATTTCCTCATTGGGCTCTTAAGGCATTGATCTGAAAAATCACCCAACAATTCAAACTCGTTGGCCCTTTGTAGCATTCATACATTATTTTGTTTTCATCCATTTTAGTGATTCTAAGTTGCAAGATATATCTTTACATAAAAAAAAAAAATCCAAGATATATCTTAAACATTTTCAGTTGACCATTGTATCAAAGTCTCTAATTACATACACTAATCCATATATAAGTATATTATTTTATATTTTGTTACATTTCGAAACTTATTCAACCATTAATTTTATCAAGCACTTCTAATCTAAGATAACAACTAACAAGTTAACAACTTTTAGTTTTCAACTAACAAATTATAATAAACTTCTGAGTAACTTATCAAATATTTTAAATCCACCTGCATGTATCACCTATGATAATCATATCCAGCTCCTAGCTAAAATTTTCTCCTTTAAGAAGCCAACAGAAATAATGTTAAGGTAATGTTAAGGATCTTGCGTCATGAAGCATGGAACACGAGTCATAGCCAAAGTCAGTCAGTGAGTCAGTCTACACCAAATTGCGTATAATTAAAGCAGCTAATCACAATCACTATATTTTATTTTTTGTTAACTTCAAAGTTCAATCTGTCAAAAAAAAAAGTTCAAAGTTCAACGCAGAAGAATAAAGAGAAAGATGCTGAAGGGAATATCCCTTTGTGAATTTCCCCAATCCCTCATTGTCGGTCCTTTTCATATAATTTTTTTTTTAAATTAGGGTCTCTAAAAAAATATTTTAAGTGCATATTTGATTCAATTTATTTTAAAAAACTCATTTATTAATTTTTAAGGAAACTTTAAAATATAAATAATTATTCTTAACTTTAAACCGAAGTAAATATGTTATAAGATTAATTTTTGAATAATGAGTAATTTAAATCCTATCTAGTATAATACCTTCAGGATTTAAATTTTTTAATATGACTAATCACTCGTTTTTATTGTTACATAATTTTTAGTGTGATTAATCACTCATTCACTTTTAATATTTGAGAAAATTCCCTTTATGTATTCACGCGATTTTCCCCCCTTCAAAATATGATAATTTTTTATATATGATATTTTTGCATTAACTTTCAAACGGTTGCTCCATGAATATTTTGATTCGAAGTTCAATAATTGATACTTGTTGGATTATTTATAGAGCACATCTTCTATATTATTCGATTTTTTTAGATGTTTATTGAGTCATATTACTATATTTTTATATCAATAAGATTTTTTTATATTGTATGAATATTTTCATTAAAATATAATATAATATTAAATATATATGTATTATTAAAACAAATTATAAAATATAAACAATTTGAAGAAATGATTTTGTAATTGATAAAGTTATGAAAAACATTTCAATCAATACATATCATTATATATATATATATATTAATCTGATATAATATATCTGCAGTAAAAAAAATCTGATATAATATATTACATTTTAAATATAAATTAAGATTAACTTAGAATTCATTTTTGTTTTTTTACAGAAACTTAGAATTGATTTAATGTAAAACCAATTTTTTTTTCATTACCGATAAAAGAGCAGCAAGTCATGCCATGCCAATTAAACTATAACAATCAATAATGATAATTTAATTTATATACATCATTAGTATAAATTTTTTCATAAGAATCTAATAATATTTGATGATTTTTTTACTACATCATCCTATTAATTAATGTGGTGTGATTATAGGATGAACTTATACGATTTTAATTTGATGTACATGTAAAAAATAATAGACTCTTAACTCCTAAAAATTTCATGATAAATATAATTTTAAGGTAATTATTATAAAATTTAATAAATTATGATCCGATTATATTGTAAAAACTCTTTAAACTTTCCATACGTAAACTATTTGCTCATTT
>PYAF01000716.1:1539625-1558413 GCA_007407185.1 Glycine tomentella | reverse complement strand
ATTATGATTTTTTAATGATTGATAATGTAAAACTTTTTATATAAAAAATTAAACTTACTAAGATTTTTATTTTGATTCATAATTTATAGATTTTTTTTTACATTGTCAACCAATATCATAAATATGAATCTTAAAATAGTTATTAGTCAATAATTTGATTATACATAAAAATTCATATGTATATTCTAATTGAACTCTTTAAGTTAATTAAAACTAAATAATAATATTAGAAAATATTAAAAAAAAGATGAAATATTTAATAAAAACACGAACCTTAATGAAAAGGAAAAAAAATCCTTATTTTAGAGTGAATATTTGAATTTGTAATATAAAATCGGTATTTTTTTGGTGAATGGAATGGGTAGATTAAATTACATCAATTTTTTTTTAATTACAAGAAGAAAACCAAAACCAGCGGAAAAACATCAAGGTTTGCTTTTAGCTTGGAATTCTAGTTTTACTCACATTATTTATGAAATAGAGTCCATGACAAGTTTGAGTCTCATCACTGGACAGGATTCATCTCTTAATCCTTGTGCTAATGTGATCAACTGCATTCATTGGCAAGTCTTGGACTCTTTCTTTTTGTCATGTGTATTTAGAGGGAAGGAAAACCAATGCGCTGACCAGTTAGCAAATCAAGATTCTATATTCAGAGATAAAAACTCAATGCTAAATTGTTATAAAAATGTATAGAATAAGATTTAAAAAAATAAATTATAAATAAAGGTTTGTGTGAATTATTATAAATTCATATTACCTAAAGTCATTTTTTTTTACAAAATCTAAATTTGATTTTTATACATATTATAAGGGAATGAATACTTTCACATATAATTTATCATAATTTTAATGATTAAGTATTTTAATAAATGACTTTTTAAGATGCACTCCTGTTTGGGAGTCTCAAATTTCATCAAACAATGGACCCAAAAAGGGACAAAAAGTAGGGCAAACAATACTTACAATGTACCAGAAACAATGGTAGACAACAATGATAGTAATTTGTGTTTTTTAATCAATGATTTGATTGATTTTTTAGTATGAAATAAATACTGTTATGAGAAGAATATCCATTATATAAGCGTTTTTTATTTTGACAGTTTATTTATCACTTTTAACATATTAGCTCGTACCAATACTGACAATGTCATGTTTGCCTGGCATTTAACTCTATCCCTCAGGTCCACAGATTCTTGGTCCACTACGCCCACCGTGCCACCCAGTAAAAAAGGTTCCCTAAACAGGGCTTAAACCAAAAAAAGGCCACAACCCTCTCACACGTGTCGTACACACGAGTGCCACCCACCTCTCGCTATAAATCTTTCTAGAACGTTCCCTCACTCCCCAAACCTGATCTCTTTGCCAGTTGCCACACTACACTGAGATTTCCACCAAAACCCGTTTGCGTTGTTGTGAGTTTCGCCCCCTAAAGATTGAATCTTTTCTGCGTTTCCTCATCTGGGTCCTGATCCCTTTCTCCGATGCGTGCAGGTTTGCGAAGAAATGGCGACTAAGAGGAGCGTGGGAACGTTGAAGGAGGGTGATTTGAAGGGGAAGAGGGTGTTCGTGAGGGTCGATCTGAACGTGCCTTTGGATGACAACCTTAACATCACCGATGACACTAGAGTCCGTGCTGCTGTTCCCACCATCAAGTACTTGACTGGTCATGGAGCCAAAGTGATCCTTTCTAGCCACTTGGTATGTTCTTTATAAACCATTTCATTTTTTATCTGTTTTTTAGGTATCTGGGTGTATTTTGTTTATTCTAGGAATGATTTGGAATCTGGGTTTGTGTTTTGGTTGGATTTGATGTTATGTTACTATTGTGGGTTTTTGTTAGATTGAGTATTGGCTATGTGTATGTGTGTTTTATTGATAGTAACTGGGAAAACGATGCCTTTCACTGTCTAACATTTTTATATTTTCAAGATTTGAATCTGAAAGAGAAAAAAAAGGGAAATTAATAGTGATGGTTATTACTATTATAATTGTTTTTGTCCATTTGTCTCCAATGGGATGAGAGGATCTCATTTTATGGTTTTCAGTTTGATTTTTGTTGATCCCAGTTGGGGTGGCATGTCTTTCTATTGAAATTGGGTTTACTGTGATTGATTTAGTTTGCTTTAGTGAGATCTGTAAAATAGCAATTTGAATGAGTGTTTTCTAACTAATATAGTTGTGGTTGTGGGGTTATCGTTCTTTTATTTTATTTAACCTTTCTTTTGGGTGTATTAGTTATAGAGTGTGATTTGAGTGGTTGTAACTTGAAAAATGGTTTTGCCTTGACTATGCTGTTTTCAGGGACGTCCTAAAGGTGTAACACCTAAGTACAGTTTGAAGCCTCTTGTGCCAAGGCTGTCTCAACTTCTTGGAATTGAGGTGTGCCTTCTAAACTCCTCTATTTTGGTTTTGTTTTGTTTTGCTTTGGCATTCCTAGCACCTCCTTTTTGATTGCTGGATTTACTCTTTATTCATTGTCATTTTCTCTTGATATAGGTTACGATGGCAAATGACTCTATTGGGGAGGAAGTTGAGAAGTTGGTTGCACAACTTCCAGAAGGTGGTGTTTTGCTTCTAGAGAATGTGAGGTTCTACAAGGAGGAAGAGAAGAATGACCCTGAGTTTGCAAAGAAGTTAGCTTCTCTTGCTGATCTCTACGTGAATGATGCTTTTGGCACTGCCCACAGAGCTCATGCTTCTACAGAAGGAGTGGCCAAATACTTGAAGCCCTCTGTTGCAGGATTCCTTATGCAGAAGGTTTGTGGGAACTAGGAAGTAATTGTTAGCTTCATTATATATATGTTGGGTAATTTATGTAATTTATGCAGTTTATTCATCTGTTATTTGTTTAATTGTTTCAGGAACTTGACTATCTAGTTGGAGCTGTGTCAAACCCCAAGAGACCATTTGCCGCCATCGTCGGTGGGTCGAAGGTGTCTTCCAAGATTGGAGTTATTGAGTCCTTGTTGGAGAAAGTTAATGTTCTCTTGCTTGGTGGAGGAATGATCTTTACCTTTTACAAGGCTCAGGGTTACTCAGTTGGTTCATCTCTTGTGGAGGAAGACAAGCTTAACCTTGCAACTACACTTCTCGAAAAGGCCAAGGCTAAAGGGGTTTCTTTGTTGCTTCCGACTGATGTGGTCATAGCAGACAAGTTTGCTGCTGATGCTAACAGCAAGGTACTGTTTTTTCATTAGAGTTGAGTTTATGTTCCTTGGTGAACACACAAAAAATTGTGCATTTTTTGTGAAAATCCAAAAGGAGATTGGGGTGTTCCTTGGTGAACATACAAAAAATTGTGCATTTTTTGTGAAAATTCAAAGGAGATTGGGGTTGCTTTACTTTGAATGTGGAAAGTTAATCATCTTTAACGTACATCAAAGACACTATTTGTCATTCTATGGATGAATTGTTAATTATTTTGCATTTTTTAATGAAGGAAATATTAACATGACACTTTCAATACCTTTATGAAATTATCATAATGTTCTCAATAGTAGATTAGTATTGTTTCAAATATTTAAGATACTTAAAGCTTTGTTTTATATGGTCGCAGACTGTGCCAGCATCAAGCATCCCAGACGGGTGGATGGGATTGGATATTGGTCCTGATTCCATCAAGACATTTGGTGAAGCATTGGATACGACCCAGACCGTCATTTGGAATGGACCAATGGGTGTTTTTGAGTTTGATAAGTTTGCCACAGGAACAGAGGTAAGAATGATAATAAATAATAAAAAATCACTTTATCCGCTATATTTTGAAAGATATTTGTAAAAGTACTGTCAATCCATTTATTTGTTTTACTAATTTAGGTCCTTTATAAGCCTGGTTACATTACATCACTTGTTTTACTAATATATCACATTTGCTTTAGTATTTATCTATTTATTTGTGTAAGATTTATTTTATCTTAGAAATATGACATTTTTCTTCGTTTTTTTTATTTATATATTTGCATTGTTCCATGTTCATACTATATTCCATTATATATTTTATATTTATTTATAACATATGCATAAATATTGAAGGGATGAGAACTAAAAATCTGGACCATTCATTGTTCGTGGATGGTCAAGATTAAAAGTTAATGGTCACATAAGCACTTAAAAAAAGACGTCCATTCATCTGAAACTAAATCATGCATATGTTAAAACTCTTTAGAAGCTCTTAAATGTGCACCTATAAATCTTTAGAGCATTACATGCACTAATGAAAAGCTCTCTGATGCTTTTAAAATCTTTAAACTTTTATATAATTGGAGGTACTTGATCGCGAGTAAGTGATGACTAAACCCTTTTCTGCACAGGCCATAGCCAAGAAACTGGCAGAGCTGAGTGGGAAGGGAGTAACGACCATCATTGGGGGAGGTGACTCCGTTGCCGCTGTGGAGAAGGTTGGTCTTGCAGACAAGATGAGCCACATCTCCACTGGTGGTGGTGCCAGCTTAGAGCTTCTTGAGGGGAAGCAACTCCCCGGTGTCCTTGCCCTTGATGATGCTTGAGCAAACATCACTCATTCCTTTGTAGTTTGTGCTTTATATTATTATTATTATGGTTGGATTTCGGCCAACAGTGGATTGAGGTACAGTGAGAGAGCTCTTGTTGCTCTTGTAGAGGCTTAATATAGGTTAGGTTTCGAAATAAGAGGATTTTGTGGCATGCTTGGTGTTGCATTGAGCTTTGATCTAATTGTTCTTGAAAAATGTTCATTTCCAAAGGAGTTTTACTTTGCTAATGTTCCTTTAGTTTTATAGTGACCGATTTTCGTCTTTTCATTTTAATTTCCAATTTGGTAATGGTCTTCAATGGTTTGGTTAAATTTGAGTTTTATTTGTATATTCACATGGCTGGACATGAGTTAATTTGGGATGCTTGGATAAAATTACGGAAGAGATCAAAGGTTGAAATGCAGCTTAGCTAATATCAGAATTAGGATCAACAATTTAGCGTAGCACTTGGGTATGGCTGGTCAGTTAAGGTTTTTTTTTTTTTTTTTTTTTTTTTTTTTTTTTTTTTTTTTTTTTTTTTTTTTTTTTTTTTTTTTTTTTTTTTTTTTTTTTTTTTTTTTTTTTTTTTTTATTTTTTTTTTGGGTTTTTCATTGTGTTATTTTTTCCCTACGATAATTTTTCATGTGCAAGTAAGGCATAGACTGATGAAAAGTTTTTTTTTAATTTATTTTTATGTTTGATAAAAATCATTAGAGATATAAATTATACATAATATTTGATAAAATATTAAGAGAGTAACACTTATTTATATTTGATAATATTTACAAAAGTTTTAGTAATATTTTTATTTAAGAGTTAGACAAAAATATCGTTAAAGATTATATGCATTTTAATGAACATTTGTCATAGGATGAAAAAGATAGAACAAAATAATTTAAATCATGTAAAAGTTCATCTTTAAGGTTATGTGCATGCTTTATCAAATGTTGAAGTGAATCTATATCTTTATGATGCATTCATGGGCCACATGAGTATATTGTTGCGTGTTTAACACCCAATGAGATTTTGTCTCATTACTTAGTTTTCATGTTTCAGGTTGACCACATTAAAGAGAATGAGGATTTTTGGCCATGAAGATGTTTTTTTTTTTTTTTTTTTGTACTAATGACTTATATATAGATATTTGATTATATAACTATTCTTATGGTATAAGGTCCTGTATATATGCTAGAAAATACCCATTGATATGCATATGATAAAGATTACTTGAGATTACTTGAGAATGTAATATGACTTTTAACATTGAAATTCTTGAATAATATCATATATGTTTTGTTATTCACATTTGCTGTTTAAAATGTAAAGCTCAGGGTATTATAGTTTTACCTCCATTCAAACATACACCTATTAGAATATTATAAGTGTTAACCTACACCCATTTTTTAGTTTTTTTTTTTATTTTTTTTCCGTTAGAAAGCGAGAGATTGGTTCTCATTTTTTCCAATTAATCTTTAATTTTTAGACATCTAGGTTTAAATAGTATCAATTGGGCCCTTTAATTTAGGTATCACAAATGTATAATTTTAATCATCTAAATTCCAATTATACCAATTGGGTATCGTAGGTAACATAATTGCATGATTTTAGCCCTCTAGTATCATGCACAATGGTCAATTTCAGTCTCAAATTTCATAATTTGTACGACTGGAATTTGGAACTATTATTTTGAAAAAAAAAATCACATAATTGCAATATATAAGAGATCAAAATTATATAATTGTGATACTTATATAATTGGGGGACCTAGTTGACACAATTAGAACTTGGGAACAACAATCACAAATTTACAATGTCTAAGAGAGCTAATTGACATAATTGAACCTTGAGGGTTTAAAAACTTAAAATCACAATTGCGATGCTTGAGGATAACAAAAATGCAATTAAGCCTTAAATATAATCTTACAACACCCTTGTTTATTTTTAAATCCAAAAATTAATTCATATACAATTTTCTATTATGAATTTAATTATAATCTAATTTGTATATTTAAAATATTATTTTATTTATATAAACGTAAACATTTATTTTATACAATGCACAAATTAAAATACAAGTTCCATAAAATTTAAAAAGTTGAGCAATAAATTATGTGTAACGGAATGTAAGTATAACATGTATATTTAATTTTTTCCATTTAAAAAAGTCTTGATATGTTAAAAAATATTGTCTATACAATAAAATAAATGCTATAGTAGGAAAGCAAATATTATCATTTAAATAGAAGGACTGACTTAGAGGTATAAGATTTCATTAAGTTCACATGAGTGAAAACGATCTATTTTACTATAAAACTTGTATTTGATCCAGTAGTTATAGGAAATCCTTGATTTCTCAAGACAAAAAAAAGAATAATATTATCATTTATTGACATAAATAAATTAATATTTATTGCCAAATGCATTAAATGTTGAATTTTTAACTTTTTTTTGTTTACGATTATTTTGCTTATAGTGGAAATAAAAAATATCAACTAAATCATTTTGAGTAAATTATACTTGCACTTCCTATTTTTCACTCAAAGTTCACTTAATACCTTTTCCTTTTTTCACATTACTTTTACCCCTTTTATTAATGCTGTTAACTAACGTCAATTGAAATATGTGAGCAGACGAAATTGTTCATATATTTTAATTGTGAAATCCAAATTATCCCTTCTCAATTAATTTCAGAACTTAGGATTCACATTTCATTCTTCTTCACTTTTCTTGAGTATTATTTATCTTCCTCTTGTTGACGAGTTCTTCTTCAGCGTCTGGGGGTACGAGTTCCTCTTCCTCTCATGACGTTCACGTTTCTTTCCTATTTATCATTCACGAGTTCTTCATCGTTCTTCTTCCAGTTCGCGAGTTATCCACTGTTCCTCTTCCAATTTGCGACTTCTCTATTGTTCCTCTTTCAGACATGCTTATAAGTGACCACTAGACGTTGTATATAGGTTAGTTTTTAAGAATATTTATTTAAGTTTCGTTGTTTATTGTTGCATATTTCTGAATGAGGTTTCAATGGAGATCAGTTTGGGCCTACTTATGATATTTTGGTCATGTTATATACTCAGTTTTGCATTGTAAACATTATTAACAATTTATTAGTATAATAATAATTAGTTGCAAGGAATTTTCAAGAACAAGAGGAAAGATAATGGACCAATAATTAAATTCCTAGTTAAATATAATTTTGTCTCTATTTCATAATGAAAATAACATTTCTCCTATAGTCTATTATTTGGATTATTATCAATCTCCATTTAAAGAAGTATCTCATGGGTGACTATCCAACAAAATTGATTTTGAAATTAAAAAATCAATGTGTCAAAGCAATTTAATTCTGCTTGTTGGTTTAAATAGTCGTGTCTCTGTTGCATCATCAAGGTAAATGAAATGTATAATTTTCCATATGAAATTGGATGAGTGATAAATAAATTGAACTGAATTACTCAATCTTTTCAGTTTAACATTATGATGTGTCTTGTAGCTCTTGACTGAGACATTATATCAAACACATTTCCATAAGAAAATATTTTAAAGAAAGGAGTTAAAAACACAAATGCATGAGCAAAACACTAAAATTTGAAGCAAAGAGCCATATTCAATTAGAGAAAAAAATTGAACTAAACAATTGAAGAAGAAGGAAGAGTATAAACACTGCGTACCAACCAAGTGAGTTCATTTAATTACATAAAAAAACAAAAAAAAACAAGAGTCTTAAAATATGTTGTTGAGAGGAAGAAGCTGAAGGTATTAATTTTAGACATAAAATTTCATTAAAAGTCATGTGATCAACATGTGCCTAATTTCTATTAAATTATTAATTTGAGCAAAACACATGGGGTGCGAATATAATTTATTCAATCATTTTTAATGTTAGAACTTTTTATTTTCTATGCTAATTAAATTTTAAACATGATAACAAAGATATTAAAATTTTGGAAACTAATGGTGTCTATTACACTATTTGGTCTTAAATATAGGATTTTTTTTTCCAAATATAATATAAGAAAATTTTAACTAATTTTATCTTATTTAATGTTATTATCTCTAAAATATCTTTCATTTAAATTGAGATTTTAGCTTCAGTAACTCTTGTTCTTGATACCAAGTTCCATTGAATGATAAGTTGAGATTTTTCAATAGTCAACTAATTTTCTTAATTAATATGTCATGTTTTTTCATATATTTGAGATGAGAGGAGTAAGTATTAGAACATCTTTAGTGCAAGATCTTGAGTAAAGATTTTGAACTCAAGATCTGATCTTCACTAGATCTCTCAATAAAGGAGTTGAAGAGATCTCTAACAAGGAGGATGTGTTCTTGTAAGAGATCTACACAATGTTCAAAAAATAATAAATTTTATTCTTTTTTCTCTCTTTTCAAGATTTCAAAATGAGATCTACCATTAAAGAAAAAAAAAATGGAAGAGATCTTGAGAGATCTTTAATTCTATTTGATACTATGAGATCTACCAAAAAGTAGTTAAAATTTCAATTTGAGATCTATCACTAACGATGTGCTTAATATTCACACCAACAAACAAATTAAAAATGCATGTGCCAGTCACGTGTGCTTTTGTTGACGGAGTTAAGAACGTTTCGGATGAGGGATAACAGCTCATATGAAAGCTAATAAACTAGTGTGTGTGGGGTGGGGGAGGAGGGATTGTAGGTTGAAAAAAATATAGGAATATCAGGTGTAGTAAGTCCAAACTTCATAGGAATAAGTGTAATTTATTTTATAAATAATTAATGACATTAATTATTAAATTAAAACTAGGAAAAAAAATCATTAATTGCATTAAATAATATTTTTTCAATCTTTTTAAAACTTGAAAAACAAATCATTAATGACATTATTAAATTAATAATTTTTCAATCTTCTTGTTTTGATATTCCTCATAAAAATATTAATCAAAGCAATCATAATTTGTTTTTAAGAAATATATAGTTAATTTTATGAGAAGATATTAAAACAGCATTTGATTTTAACTAGACTTGAGATTTTTTTTAGCTTTTGGTTATTATTATTATTATTATTATTAGTCTAAACAAAAAGCTTTTGGTTATTTTTAACAGTAGAAACAAACACCCAAAATATTGAAAGAAATAATTATGTTTATTTATTTTTATAAGATCTAAGTTTGAAATTGTATTTATTCCTTTATATAAGACTTGATTTATAATATTTCTTGCATTAACTATTTTTAAATTAGAAATATCTCTCATTAAAAAAAGAGAAAATATATTAATAAATAATTAAAAAGATATTAATGAATTTTTAAAAAATTATAAATTTAAAATAAATTTATTATTATCAATTAAATAAATTATTATTTTAATCTTAATAATTAGATAATTAAATCTTATATATAAGAGTTAAGCGAATACCAATTTTTCAATACCTGGAGAAAGGAATAAATTTCAGAAAAAACACATTAATGACATGCTGAAACAAACATGATTTGAATTGACTGTTGAAAATGTACTTGAGTGCATTCTTCTCTCTCTCTCTCTTAATTTATTAGTTACCATGACCAATAAATGCAAAGAAGGGAAGAAGTGAAGGAAAAACAAAATCCATATAAAGAAGCGAAATGGCTATGACAAAGCCAAGCGTGAATTCCCTTCTTGCCATTCACCAACTCATCACTATATGTCACTTTTAATATCTCCCAATTGATCTATTTATATACCAGAGACTTTCTCTTTGCCTGTTTCATCTTGTGTCTCAATATCCTCATTCTTTTCTTTTCTTTTTCTCCTCTCTTAGTTGTTTTTTCCAAGGTTAGTTGTTCGTTTTCCATGCTTCAGTCACCAACAGGCAACATGGGCATGTTGGATTTGTTTTTTGTTTTTTATTAGTTGATCACGATGTTGTTCGATCAGCTTTAGATTTTATTTTCATTTAATTCTCTTTCATAAATTTTCTTTTCCTTTAATTTTCCTGTTTTCGTAAACATGTAGGTTTATCGCAGTTTTGTTGGTTCATCGTTTATGTTTGACTCAATTTTATTTATTTATTTTATTTTCTGTTTTTGGTCTAAATATTTTGTTGACCATAATGGACTGTTTTTTTTAATGTTTTTTAAAACGTTTTTTTAATTACTAATTAATCTAGTAGAAGGTTAAAGATGAAGAATTTTTGTTGTATGGGTTGAATTGGGTTATGAATCTTTTTTGCTCAAGTTTGAAACTTTACAATACTCAGTGTTAGATTAGTTTCCTCTCTTTCGTAAACCAATAATTCCCTTTCATTGGGATGAGGTAAATATACCATGAGGCTTAATTAATATATTTATTATTTTTTGGGGGGCTTGGCTCTTTTAATTTAATTTCTGTGTTCTTTTTTTTGTTGTCTTAGATCCTCAGATTTGACCTCTGGCCAACACGTTGGATAGTTCTTCATTGTCCCAAATTCTTTAGGTCAATGTAGTGCACATGCCTTTGGGTAGTTATAGTTTGTGTATATGCTGATTGGAATATATGAAGTGAAGGTGTGCCAAACAATGTATAGAGTGAGCACAAGAATTGTTTTGATTTTTTTAACTGTACTATTAAGAATTAAAACCATTTTAATTTCTTTTACATGGCTTGATTAAATTAATGCGCAGGACTATAGTAGAACTTGTTTTGTCTAATCTCTATCTACCTTAGATTTAGACAAATTCTCATGATCTGGTTGATTATCTCCTTAATTTTCAAATTTTCATTGCCAGGATATTCTATTTTGTGCATGGGGGAAACCAATTTGATTCTTGTGAAATTTGTTGGATGTATATAAAAAATTAGCCTTTATACTTTTTTTAATCAGACATGCCTACGATTGCATCACCTTTTTTTTAGTTACTGATTTTATTAAACATTGTAGTATCTATGTTTATTGTTATGCTGGATTTGTGAATCTACTCATTAAGCTCCACTTAAATACACTTTGCTAGTCTAATGTGTTATTTGATGCATTATTTCTAACCAAGACTGATTAGATGTGCATTTAAATACTTTACTTTCAGCTTCTATTAATTTCCCCAAGTCCCCAACCATTCTTTTTTATCAATGGCTGTAGAAAATCACACTTTCCTTTCAATACTGATGTGGATGATCATTCTCTTGGTAGTAGTAAATAAAATAGGTTAAGAAGTTTTAGTAAATGGAATCAATTTGAGTTTGAGACAAGAAATCAAATTTATCTGAGAAATATCTCCTGTGGTTTGGTTAATTCGATCAACTCATTATGATTAACATGTTCCCCTTTTGAAGGATTATGCCCAATAACTTTATTTGTCTCGTCCACTGATGCCTTCTCAAATTCAACTCCTCAAGTAGTTTCAGTTTTATGTTTTATATCGAGTTTCAGTTGAGCAAATTAGTGATATATATGCTTTACACAGATTTGAAACCTAGTATAGAACTGGACAAATCAAAAAACACTGTTTATATTTTTTTTTTCTGGCAGTAAATTATTTCTCCTGTTGAGATATTGTTTTGAAATTAGAACACAGTTTTACCAGCTAGAGTTCTATATTGAATGAACCTTTTAACCCTAATTTATATTAAATGAATGTATTTAAATATTCATATATTAAATGAACGAGAGGATGAGACTTACTGTGCTTAATCAATTGAATGAATCTGATAACCCTAAATTTCAGTTTTATTTTGATATTTTTTCTATCAAATAGGATTAAATTTTAATTTATACACGTGATTCTCATATGATATTGTGATTGATATTACTAATAGTTATAGTACTTTTTTTTTTCATTCATAGGTCTGATTGGTGATCTTCTAGTTAGATTAATTACTTCAACATTTAGAATTTTATTATATGATTTCACTCTTTCCTTTTGTAGATAAATACTAAAAAATAATATCAAGGATCTTTTCTGAATTTATTAAGGATGACATCGAATAATCGCAAAAGCAAAACTGTTTCTGAAGACATAACTTCAAAATCTGAAGCTACTAAAGGAAGTGTTGGTGACAATTCATACAAGCTAGAACATGCTGTAGAAGAGAATAGAGTAAGCTTGTTTTTGCCTTTTGATTCTCCTGTGCCAGATTTTTCTATATCCTCATCATATATAAGTATCCGTATTATGCATATGCTCATTTTAGCATTACTGTTTAAAATTATTTGTTAGGTGACAAAGGTCAAAGCTTATTAGTATCTCCTCTCCTTTGTTATCTCATCAATAAAAAAATCTAGAAGAACGAGAATTTAATTGAAGAATACTCTGTAAGTCTATAGAGTTCGATCTACAATTACTTCACTTCTATATCCTGCTTGAATATAATTTTAAAAGTTTCATAACAATATACAGGAGGCTTGGTTATTGTTTAATAATTGGTGACCAGGAAAAAGTAGAACCAGGTTCCTTTCATTTCCAAATATTGAAGTCAATATAAAAAATGCTTTTAAAATAACTAAACGTAATTTTAGAAAGGTAACTAGCATGTGTAATATAGATGAAATTTTCGCCAGTGCTATTGTTATGCAAACATCATATAAATACAATTGTTTTAATATAAATGTTGAACATGGCTTAATTAGTTTGATTTCTTTAAATATATACTTGGTGTTTGATTTGATATTTGTTTCATTTGAAGTCTATTCCTGAAGGAGAATTGAGATGCCCAAACTTCTCTCACAATGAAGATATTTCAAACTCAACAGAGAATTTAAAGATACATCAGAAGCCAAAGTCCACCTCAGCTGATGAGGTATGCCATAAAATTAAAGTTTCTCTTCATTTTAAACTGTAATGACCGAATATTGTAATTAGCATGATAACCAAGGTTTTCTATCCTACTTTATAATCTTTAAAATATATAGTATCATGGTAAACATATGTTTTATTTTTTCAAAATTCTAAAATCATTGCTTGGAGTCAGGAAAGGGAAACACAACAACCGATCAAGAAGAAGAAAGAAATATGGAGACGACAATGGGAAGGAGAGGTAGCGAAGAAACAAGGAAAAGAAAGAGTTTTTCACCAAGATTGCACAAAACATGCTTTTTCGGTAATTATAATAAGACTTAAATATAATTTTATTTTCTATAATTTAATGTCTTTTCATTTTTAGGCCTCGCACAAAACACTGGTACTTGCATGCAGATATTATCTAATTCACTGTGGTTCGTTATCATGAGTGATTAGAGTTTTGATTTTATATATCATTTTCTTCAACTTAGGTCAACCTATCTATCTGTAGTGATTTCATGATTTGATTATTTTTTTCACTTTCTCTTTAAAGATATTGTAGAATAGGTCGTAAAAAGAGTATGCATTTGTCTTTTTTTATTTTATCATTATTTTAATTTTATATATATAGATGTGAAACCATTTGGTCACACAAACTAGTTTATGTACACTTTAACTTCATATCCTCATTAGGTTTTCCAAATGTGGCAATTGTTTCAAAATAAGTGTGGGGTTTCATCACTCATTTTATCCAAAGACTTGATCCTATTTATTGCTTTGCACTAGTTCTGCTGGAGAAAATTTTGTTTTACAATTCTTCTTTGCACATTATTGTATACTTTATATTTCAAAACAAGTTAGAAAAGTAAGATATTCATGATTAGAAACACTATAAAATAAAATGAGTGAAATCTGAAGTCTTCAGTTAAATTTCTCATAGAACATTTTTTCACACGGAATCAACAACTCCATTATTATTTATCTATTATCCTGAAAGTGTTACCATATATTTTCCATTGATAATATTTGTTGCTGCTATATATGCCATTTGATGATTTTTATGCTCCATAATTGCCAGCCCAATGCATCAGCTGAATTAGGTAACATTGAAGTTAGAAATAAAGGGGGAGCTACAGTCAACAAAATAAATATGGAGAATCTTGTGCTTCTTAGGTACCATTCTCCCTTCTCTTAATGGTCTGCAGCTTGATTTATTTAGTGGTTTATTATTATTATTATTATTATTATTATTATTATTATTATTATTATTATTATTATTATTATTATTATTATTATTAACTTTTACTGGCACTTTGAAATATTTGTGTTTTCTTCCATGATTTATGCCATATTATTTCCTTTTTTTTTTATCAATCCCTTTAATTTAACCGTGTCATTTATTGACCTTTTACCATGTCCGCTACTTAGAATATTTTAGCTACTTTGATGTTAAAATCGTGCTTTACTTAATCCTATCTTTGTCAGTGTAGAACCTGTTTATTTATTTGCAGTGATAAATTCTTTCCAAACAAATTTTATGATTGGACAAATGTATATGACACTTGTGAAATGTTTGCTGTTTGATGAGGTAAAACAGTGAAGTAGGCAGTACCATGGAACCAATGAATAAAAATACACCCTCAGACAAGGCAAGAAATGAATAAAGCTAATGCTCTATGTTTTTCATTAAATTGTCAGTTTTGTTTCGTTCTGACTTGTCCTTTTTGTTACAGGTCAAACAGGATGCAACCATGCAGCAAACAGAAGAAATATATGCTGATCAAAAAGACCAAGCCAAAATAACGAGACCGTAAGTCCACTAACTTAAGTGTTGGTCTTGTTTCTATCCTGTAAATTTTTTACCTTCATACATGAAATATTTTCTTCAAGCAGTGAAAAGCTTCCAATAAGAGGTGGAAAAAAAGTGGCCTGGAAGAACACGCAGAAGGAGCTCATAAAATGTTTAGGACGAGCTGCACCTATGAAAACTACAGAAGGGACAGAAAAAGAAGCTTTCAAAAACACAATCCTTGAATGTTCAGGATCTGATGCCCTAAAGCATCTCTTTGATCTTGAGAAAAGCATGCACAATCAACTTGCTGCAATGAATGCTTTCATAAAAGGTAAGGAATTAATACACTGGCATGATGAAACATAGAAACATCAAATACATAGACTGGTGAGTACATGATCTCAAACCTTGGCAATAACTGTGCGATGTTTTCTTTATTCTAGGTCAAAATGCTCAATCTTCACCTCACATGGAATGTAATAATCTTCAGGCTAGTTCCACTTCAAACCCTTCATCAAATTTACAGGTACTACGATTTCCACACCTTATTTTTCTTCCCTTTTTATGGTACAAAGATTACTTCTCATTATATTTTAATGGAAAACTTTCATCATCGTGCTAACTATACCAAACTCATGATTTTTATTAGATGGTTTTAGCTTCTGGTTCTACATCCAGACCAGAAAGTATTGGCACAGAAGGCCCAAGAAAACCTATCCCTAGACTTGGCATTCCTCCATTCCATGTTGGTGTGGGGAATGAAGAAGGCCTCAACTTGGGAAGGTTCATCCCCTCCTCAAATTGTGCATTTCGTCCTTACCATCAAGGATCTTCCTCAAGAGGTTTTAATTCAGTTCAACCCTCGACTAGTGCTCATAGGGAAGTAATAAACGCCAACTTGAACACAATGACTCCACAACTTCATGGTCTAAATTTCAATGAGAGGCCTAATCTGCTGGCTGAAAACTTTATGCCCATGAGTATGCAGACACTACAAACTCTACCATTTTCTCTCAGTGCTCCAAGAATTTCTCCTCTAGCTAATGTTGAGACTGAAGCTCGACCTCAGTTGCTGTTGGGTGGTCGATTCCTGCTCTCGAATGATAATGTTTTACTGAAAAAAAATATAAGTCATGACACTGACAATACCGAGTGAAATCCTATTCAAATATATTGAAGAGCGTGAAGGTTCTTTGTATAATTAAAACTTAGTCGATCTTCTTCACTCGACAGATACATGGTTAATATGAGAACTTTCCTGACTTCAGCAACAATTATCCAAGTGTTGTCTTAGTACTTGAGCATCACCCCAACATTTTGAAAGGGGGAACAGTGCGATGGTACAAATTAGCAATGATTTTTTTCAGGGTCAAACTCATAGTTAACTTCATCTATTTCTATTTCCAATCGTGTATCAGTTGTTTCAATTACAAAAATTACTAGTGTATGTTATCAATTAATTAGTTTTGGAGCAAAGCTCAGACTAAAATGGTTTGTTCGTTTCTTCATGGCTAGTACATATGCTATTATCTTGAAGAAACCTGTTTGTGTATAAATTTCTCATTATCTTGAATTAATAGATATTTTCCTAATAGGTGTTCGTGTTAGTTCAACCACTGAGCGTTTGAATAAATTGAGGCTGTTATTCTAATTTTTTGAGTTCGGAGTTCTTAATATGTAACATTATTAAATATCAAAAAAAAAGTTTTATGATTTATAATAATCTTACCAGATTATCTATTAGAAGGAGATACCTATAATCTAAAAAAAAAAAAAATAGATATAGTGCACAAATATAATAATTGAGAAGTACAAGAAAATATAATCAAACTCAAAATTTTGTGTCCGGCCAGTCGTGGTGGTGGCTTAGTCCCAAATTTTAAAAATTGAGTTCTTCTCTATTATTTTGTTGTCCTTCAATTAGGTAATTGAATAACATTTATACTTAAAGAAAAGCACTTGTACTCTTGGGATGTCCCAACTTAGTGTAGGACTCTCACAACAACTAAAGACATCCTGAAACACGTCTATCATCGTTTCATCTAAGTCCAAAAAAATAAATATTATTAGATTTAAATATAATTTTGTTTTCTATAATCTAGTATTTTTTATTTTTAGTTTTTGAAAAAAAAATCAATTTAGGCCTATAATATTTTCAAACTTTTCTTTTTAATTCTACTGTCAAGTTCCGTTACAAAAACATTCAAGATGACATCAACATATGATGTCATTACATGCCACATCAGAAATGTCATGCATCTCAACAATTTCATGTCATAATGGTATTATAAGAACTAAATGAAAAAAGTTACAGAATTTAAAAATGTATCTTTTTATAAAACTAAAAATGAAAAATAAACTTACAATGATAAAAATGATAAAAAAAAATACATAGACTTATAATGAAAAAATGAAATATTTCTAGCCACAAACAAACATTTAAGCTTATATATAATTATAAATTAATTTAAAATTAATATAAAATAAAATAAGGATTTAATGAAAAGATTTTAAACCATCAAATTTAATTAAAAATGATAGAAATAGAGAATGAAAAATAATGTTGTTTGGATTTATAGAAATAATAAAGAAAATACTAGGGTTTTTTTTTCTTATTTAAACAAGTGAAAATAAAAAAAAAATTGTAAGAGAATTCTATATCTACAATAAATTGTAATAAAAATTATAAATTGTACGAATATTGTTCCAACCAACGACTATCATTCTAAACCTTTCGCTCTAAAGTTTAACCCTTGTTATATTAATCAAGCCAAATTCTGTATATAAATTATATACATAAACAAACAGAAACTTTGGTCAAAATGTCACTGTAGACAAAAAAAAAAAAGGCAAAGTGCCAGGCGGGAAAAAAGAATTGCCGAAATGCCACGCGACATACATCGCTACGAGCAAAAGCGGATTACGTGCTGATGTGGCGTGCCCGGATTCGCTGCATGGCAAGCTCCTGACATGGGTATACGTCGCTGGTGCTGGCTGCGAAATAGGCTAACTCGCTGGGACGGAGGGCGAGATATAATCCGCTGTGTCAGAAGGTGAATTCCGCCGCGTCAGAAGCCAGGACCTGCAACTGGTATGTCGCTATGTCAGAGAGCGGGTTACAGACCATATTAGCTTGGACTGATAGCGAAATAGGGCTGTACCGGTGGGCCAAAATCGACGGTTTATGGGACCACTATTTACAGGGAGTGTTCCCTGTCGTCCCCCCTCACACACTCCGCTCTCTCAAATTTTCTCTTCTCCAGTGCCTCTCGTTGTCTCCTCCGATGAGCTTTTTTTTTTTTGTTCTGCTTATGTTTTTTTTTTGTTATTTTATGTAGTTTTACTTGCTAAATATTATTTATGTAGAGATTTAATGCATTAGGTTGTAGAATATTTTTAATATTAATTAATATTTATTTAGTTAAAAAATATTTTTTTTCTTCTGCTTATTTTTTTTTTCTTCTATTATTTTGTTTATGTAGTTTTAGTTGTTAAATATTGTTTATGTGGGAGATTTAATGCATTAGGTTCTAGAATATTTAATTTTAATTAATAATAGTTGTTTACTTAAAATATATGAAATATTAGAGTGATTTTTTGTTATTTTAAAAAAAGTTGATATGTATGTTTGACGGGAAGAAAAAAATATAAAAGAAGGAAAAAATATAAAATTTGAATAGAAAAAGTAAATGACAGTAACACAAAATTTAAATTTTTAAATGTATAAAAAAAATTTCGTTTAATTTTTTGTCTTCAAATAAATAATATTTAGCAAGTAAAACTACATAA
>PYAF01000716.1:1514788-1539525 GCA_007407185.1 Glycine tomentella | reverse complement strand
TTATATTTTTAATCTTTATTATATTTTTGATTTATGTAGTTTTGGCTTGTTAAATACTATTTAGATTGGAGATTTAAAATATTAGGTTTGAGAATATTTGTTCAATATTATTTATGTAGTTTATTTAATTATGTTAATTTGAAAAAATATATATTATTTATGTAGTTGTGTGTTAAATAGTATTTATTTGGAACATTTAAAACATGAGGCTAAATTATTTTTCGTTTTGTGTTTATATTTTGTATGAATTGGTAATTTATATTTGATTTGAAATATATTTTTGATTTATGTAGTTTTTGATTTAGTTTCCATTTTTTTTTATTTGGCTATGTAATTTTTAAACATGTTATGAAATTTAGTTTCCATACATAATTTATTTGGTGCAGTTGCATCCTTTTTTTTCCAGAGTCTTGGATACATTTTCCGGCGATAATCAAAAACCAAATCTGGAAAACTATGAAGCTTTGTTCTGATTCCTAATTAGTCACGCCCCATGCAGGCGCAAGTGGTTAAGCCCGACGTAGGCGGGGCTTAACACCCTTATATATACACCACACGACACTCGGGTTTAATCATCCCACATAACATAACTCTGCAAACTCCCTTAATCGCAATTCCATGGCCTTCTTGGGTGAAACAGGGTCTCAAAACATTGGTAATTCGAAGTTAGCATTTATTTTTCTGAATGGATCAATAACACACAACGAAATCGGTGTTTCTTTCGTATGTGATACTCCTATACCAATGCGAGTTCCCGATGAATGTTCCTTTCAGTCACTGAAGAGTAGAATGCACAACACCCTTCTGCTCACAGATGATCAGTTTGTGGATGAAATTTACTATCGTCAACCGGCAATCAATACAATTAACGGAATATTTTTTCATGCGCTGCAACTGAAAAATGATGATGATGTTTGCACTATGTTGGTGTGCCATGAAAAACTCCCGACTGTTGGTCCTATAGAATTGTTATGTATGATAAGCAGAACACCCCACGGTGTACTGAACCTACTTCAGTCCACCATGACTCCTACTCATGATGCCCTATTGTATTACAACGGCAAGTGGAACATACCACGACGAGGCAATTTTTTGGGTTACTCGTTTACTGGAACAAATCCTAAAAGATTTGAAATTCCTTCCGGATGCAATATAGAAACACTGAAGCATATAATCAAGCAAGTTGTTCTGCCAGGAGTTCCCCCTTACGAAATTGTTGAATCACACGAAGTCAGACACTTGTTCTTCCGACAACCAGGTCACGCAAAGTATTCAGATACCTTGCTCAGCTACGAAATAAAACAACTGAAAAACAATGAAGATCTTCTTAAGTTGTTAGCAGAAGCTAATTATTAGAAGCGTTTCTGTCCAATAGAAATTTTAGCTACTTTTCACAAACCAGCAATCGAACTACTCGAAGATGACATGTCCGCTGCACAAGATATACCAAATTATGAATAGTTGCGTCATTTTGATGTTTCACTTGTTGTTCTTAGTAGGTTACGATGTGTTGCTTTGTAATGTTCAACTTATTGTGTTTGTGTTTGTAATTCGAACCCTTTGTACGTTATGTTGTTTGATTAGGTTTCCACTATTGCCTTTGACTATGTAAGCGTATATGAAAATTCACAGTAGTGTTTAATTGCAAGTTTAATTTGACAACAAAAACAAAACATTGACAACAACATTAAGGTTGAGAATATTTAAGATTAGTTTATACTTACTTAATAACAGGATACACGAAATTAGGTATAGTCAATTAAAAATGACAATGTTGTTACACTAGGATATTAATTTGCTTGTTAATGAACGTATAGAATTTTATAATTTTACATGGGCAAATTTATATACAATAATGGATGACGAGCAACATGTTCCACCGACACCATTGGATGCATTGAGCATCATTGACCCAGGTCCATCCATACGGAGTCTCCTTACACTACAGGAGAAACATATATCCACGTATGTGTGGAATTCGCAGGCTGATCCAACCATGCGGGGTAGTATACTTAATGTTCGACATGCCGCGACACACAACCATATGGCTATACCTGAGGATATACACCCGTGGCTTATAGAAGTTGGCTTTTATCACGTTGCGCGTCTGCGCAATCACGAGGTTCGTATATTCAGTGTTGTGTTAATTTCCTATTAGATGTATTGATTGTATTGTGATGTATACGTAACTGTTGTGTAATGTATGTTTTTAGATCGACCATCACCTTGTCTCCGCTCTTGTTGAGCGATGGCGTCCAGAGACACGTACGTTTCATATGACGATGGGTGAGGTCACAATCACCCTGGAGGATGTACATCATCTGTTGGGTCTGCCGACCGATGGTCATGTTGTTTGTGGTCGTCACGGACGACATAACTTTCGGGCCATCATTAGTGACATGTTAGGGGTTGAGCCGGCTGCTGATCGTGATTTGCAGGGCGGCTTGTTAAACCTTCATTTTTTGCGTGAGCAGTTTGATGTTTATGAGGTCCACTCAGGCACTGAAATAGGACGTCGTAGATACACTTGTGCTTTGATATTACGCATATTAGGCGGGATGTTGTTTGTTGACACCTCTTCGAGCTTCGTGCCAGCTCGTTATTTGTTATATTTGGATGATTTCCAGCGCACAGGGACATTCAGTTGGGGCTCTGCAATTCTTGCAGCATTATATAGGGAGTTGTGTAAGGCCACACGTGCTTCACGTCGTGAGATGGGTGGATGTGCTTTGTTGTTACAGTTGTGGGCTTGGACGCGATTCCCGACCATCTCTCCTAGCCTTCCTACTGTGGAAGACCATCATGTCATACAGCACGAGATATATGGCCACAGGTTTTTTTTATTTGATTATTAGTATTCCTCATTTTTTTTGTATTTGCAGTATATATTGCTTATAATTGTTGTTATTTTTGTTGCAGATTTAATGTATACCATACGCGACAAACTGTATATACCAACATTCGCAGATATCGCCATCATATTGATGTCATGCGAAGGAGAGACATACATTGGAGGCCATATGAGGTTGTAGACGCAGTCCATCCACCGAATGTTCAGATGGCGAGGAGATGGTTGGCTGTATGTCCTCTTATATGTTATGAGATTGTCGTATACCAGCAGTCGGATAGAGTTATGCGTCAGTTTGGGTTCGACCAGCCAATCCCAGAGGCTCCTATTAATTGTAGTGAGCTGCTGACGATTACTATTACCGGCAAGACAGACTTGGATTGGAGTCGGCGTCATGTTTTCTTTATTCAACAATGGGAAAATAAAGACACCCTTGTGTTGCAGGACGTGCAACCTATGCGGAGAGATGGGCACCTATCTGTCAACAGCGAATACATGCAATGGTACTACTCAGTTACCCGTCGTTGGATGACCCACAAAGCGGCTTTGAAGGCACATGTGGTATGCATGTTAGTTATTATTGTTTATGCAGATTAGTTTACGTGTAATGTTCACTAATAATTGTTCATATGCAGACCGATCGAGCAGAGACTATTGTCCACATGCTTTCACCTGAGGCACATGGAGCATTTAACATGACTCAGATGTACGAGGAGGCGGTTTGAATGCTGGCTGCATGCGACGATATAGACAGATTAATAGATCCTGGAGATGCTGCACCGCCACCAATACGACGTCAGACTGAGGCCCCGCCACCAGTGGTTCGGCGTAATCGACGTGCGCGTCACGAGGGGTTACCCCTTCACCACTCGACTCCATCAGTTACAGATACCCTAGTGGTTGTACCACCTATTCCTCCACGTCCTCCTGAGATGTTCTTTGCTCCTGGGTACCCTTCGGGCCGCTCACAACAATATTGGTGGCCCCCCTAGTCTGTTCCTGGATCACAATACCCCCCTTGGGGAGGTGGACCGTCGATGTCACATGCCGATGTCCCACATGCATCATACCCCATGCATTCTGCTCCCATGCATTCTGCTGGCCCCAGTACAGCTGGGCCAAGTTCATCAGGGCCGACTTCATCTGGTTTGCATTACACACCCAGATCAGACGCATATGAAGACTGTTATAGGCCCGCTGCTCCGACTCCAACATTACAACAGGATATGGTTTTTGGGACTCCTATTGAACGGTCGTCTCATGTGACATATTCTCCGAGTTTCAGACAGTATTCTACAGATGAAATCATTGCGGTAAAGGATGAGGGACATGAAGACAACGTGGACGATGGTTCTTATGACCTTTAGCACATCATTAGGCGGAATCCGGTTAGGGAAGCACGCTTTCGATGCAATCTGTCACCATATGAACATAACATGAGCCGCTGTGGAGGATTCCATGAGGGCCACCAACAAGATGACCAAATAATTTTTTTCCCTATTAGTGACAGTACGATGCTCTTTAATTTTATGGTAACAGACTGTTATATGGATGACTGTATAAACTTTTATGATTTTAATGTATTATGCAAGACAATTGGACTCTACTAATATTCGATAATTATTGTTTAAAATATTTAGCAAGATTAACATTAGTATAACCACCAACTACATTATTGGTTCTGGTTGCGTGATGAGCAATTACGCCTATTGTGGCCACAACCTTACAGTAGCCGCATGTTGTTCGAGTCGTCGAGCCTTTCCTGGAGTCCATTTCATTTCATATGCGTGTACTGTTTGGCCTTCCTTTTGTACGTCTCAGCGACACATCTGGTATAACAATTGGCGGTACAGCTGGTGGTATGAACTCCTCATTCCCAATGGGAAACCACTGCGGTGCATACACTTGACATTGATACGCAGCACTGTATAAAGGATCAACATATTGTCTAGGATCATGGTGTGTGGATCGACATGCTGCAATAACATGGCTACACGGGAACCTATATGCAGTGAACTCACCACATTGACAATTTCGTTCAGCTAAGGAGAGCGACCATTTTTTACCGCCCGAATGAGTTCGTATATTGTACGTTTCTTGAACCTCAAATCTCGTCCTAAGTGCATCAAAACAAGTGACGTAATGCGTTGCCGATTTAGCAACCATCCTCATATATTTTTGCCATGCTAATTTGGAGAAATGATTACCTGTCGCCATCTCCTCATGGGCTTCTTGACCATGTGCTACAAAGTATGACACTAAATGCGCGTATGTGAACCGCATAAGGGACGTAATTGGGAGGCTTCTGGCTCCTTTAAGTACCTTGTTAAAGCATTCTGAAAGATTCGTTGTCATGTGACCAAACCTTCTTCCCTGTTCATCATATGCTATACTCCACTTCTCCTTTGGGATTCTATCAATCCATGCTGCTATTTGAGGGCTTGCTTCTTTAAATGTTTGTAATCCGGCATCGAAATCTAAGCGCGAGGTTGTATAAGCTGCACATACAAACATGATGTAAAGAACAACGCATACGATGGATATGGTAACGACATGTATAAACATTATGTTGCAGGCTGATAGACATACCTAATTTCTTCAATTGCTTCTTCAACATGACGTTGTTGAATTTGTGATTAAAATTACTCGCCAAATGCCGAATGCAATACACATGGTACGCCCTTGGTGGATTCCATCCTAGTTCGACATTGTTTACTGCGGCAATTATGCCAGCATGTCGATCTGAAATAAGACAAAATTCGTCTTTTTGCGTAACATGTATACGAATGAGTGCCAAAAACCATGACCAGTCGTCGATATTCTCCGCGGAAACAATCGCAAATGCAATAGGAAGGACATAATTGTTTCCGTCAACTGATGTTGCAATGAGCAGTGTTCCCCTATATTTGCCATACAAATGGGTTCCGTCGATGCTTATGACTCATTTGCAATAGTTGAAAGCATCGCAACATTGTTTGAATGTCCAAAACACCCTGTTGAACACCTTAGCACTTGCATCTAGTTGACCATCAATAAAATGGTCGTGCAAATCCAACTTGTATGCAGACCCAGGAGAAAAATGTAACATGTAACCCAACCACCTTGGCAAAAACGCATAAGACTCATCCTAATCTCCAAAAATATGAACAATGGCCTTTTGCTTTGCCTTCCATGCCTTCGTGTATGATATATGAAATCCCAACGTTGTTGCTATCCTTTCTTGAATCAACCCAATTTTAACACTGGGATCTTCCCTAATCATTTCTGCATTTCGTCAAACAATAATACATTAATAAATTATTTAATCAATAATAGGACTTCAATTTAAAATATTTAACATACCTAAGATCAACGAACATATGACATTTGAGTCAAGTTGCTTGTGATCTTGAGAAAGATTATGACTGACGCATGTGTGTAGGTTGTTCCGTATGCCTACAACCCATTCGGTGCCACCTTTTTTTTGATATGCCCTCATCCTCCATGGGCAACCATCCAAATGATTTTCACAAACCATAAGAAGTCTTTTCGTATCACTTTTTTTTTACAACCGTTGTGCGATGCTCGACCATACAGTATTGTTTTATTGCCAATTGAACATCCCACTTGCTGTCAAACACCTGGTCCTTATATAGCTCCTGTCCCATCTGCCAGTTAGGTATTCGCACCCCTTGCATATCCTCAGTCTCCTGATCTGGGTATTCCCAATTAATATTTGTGTAATGACTAATGTCATACCAAAATGGAACGTTGCCCCCTCCTATATTATGCGACACCCCCTCCTATATTATGCGACATTAGCCACATTGTTCATTAAACCTGCAAAAAAACTTAACACTATTGACAAAAAAACAATTTTAATCCATACCTACAACGGGAGGCTGCTCCTGCATTCCCACATTGCCCGGAGAAGGAATTGGAATAGCACGATCGAAATCACCATCTACGTCAGTATCTGATGAGTCACTGTCTGGAACAACACCTTCATCCACCTCTTCCTCAGAAGTATCCGTAGGCCATGATGGGTCATAGGCCGCCACCATTTCATTCTCCGCTGCTTGACTTGGTGGTGCTGGTGTGTCGGATATATCCCTATGTCTATAATCCATTTCTTAGGTTTGTTGGGTTGGTACTGGTGGAGACAAGGAGACATCTCTGTCTTCGGGATTCACCTGTGGCTCTCTATTAATGTCAATGGAACCAGTCGGTTGCACACATTGTTGACTGCTTGATTGACCACCACAATTTAATTCTGCATACAGTTCGATAAATCTAGGATTTTCTCCATCGGATATGCATGCGTCAGTAACTAACGCTACATCGTCATCATCTACGATATCTACAGCAACCCACTGCACCGGATTGCCCGATGCACAACTAGCAGTCAATCGAGAGACACATTGTCCGCGTTGTAGTCTCAACTTCTTGTAAATCATTTTCATTAGATCACGGTGGCTGCATCCTGGGGGCATGCGAAACATTTTACTTTCTCCTTCAAAAATTTGACCATTAGGTCCAAAATATCTACTCCCATTATAATACACAATCGTGATTATACCATTTCTACTTTTACTCATTTTGCCGTAAAAAACTCAAAAATAACAGAACAACATGTCTTCTAGACCGAAGAATAAAAAACAAAAATAATAGAAGATGGCTACTGATGTAAAAATAGCAGGTGTAAATAAGAATATATTCCCTATGATATATAGGAAAATATATCACCTATTTCGTTGTGCCAAAGTATTTTGACTTCAAAAATCACAAAGCAAAATAACATGTAAATTTTTTTTAAAAAAAAACTATTTGAAGATGACTACTAACGTAAAAAAAAATGTAAATAGGACTATATTCCCTATGCCATATAGGAAAATATATAACCTATTTCGTTGTGCCAAAGTATTTTCGTTTCAAAAATCACAAAGCAAAGTAACACCTAAAAATTTTAAAAAAATAAATATAAAATGACTACTTATGTAAAAAAAAAAAAAAAGAGTCTAAATAGGACTATATTCCCTATGCAATATAGCAAAATATATCACCTAATTTTTTGGCCCAAAGTATTTCGGTTTCAAAAATTACAAAACAAAAAACACAATATATATCGACTCATGTAAAAATCAAATACAACTAACACACAATTTTCAAAAACCAATGCTAGATAATATTCTTCGAATGCAATGTCTGTGAAACTGAGGGGGTATTTATAGATTCATCAACACTAAATTCGCTGATGGGTAGAGCTAAATATTTCACATACTCCGCAGCACATCTCACCAAATTCAAATCAACAGTAATAGCATGTTGCATAACTGTACCTAGTTAGCTATAAGGCTTAGCGGATTACACCTAGTTAGCTATAAGGCTTAGCGGATTACACCAAGCTAGCTATCAGGCCTAGTGGATTCTACACCTATTTAGCTATGAGGCCCAACGAGTTTCTCACGAATGTGGCATGTCAGATACACATATTTAGCTATTGGGTATAGCGGATTAGCTTGGCCAGTAATGGACTGCCAACTCAGCCATTAAAATTCGCTGGATTGGCTTGCGAGATGTCCACCGTGGCAATTTGACAAAAAAATTTTACGGCCTAGCACTTTAACATTTTATTTCTCCAATTGTGGCATTTTGGAAGTTGTCTCTAAACAAACACTGGTGCGCGCAGATACTATAGGAGAAAATTTAAGCATATAAAGATAAGAGAAAAATTTCCCAAGAGGAATGGATGAATAAATTTAAGGTTGCTATATATTATTCTTTATTTCTTAAACAATACATCTATATCGATATAAACTACATGATATAAAATGTAATGATCCAATGTTTCCCATTTAGCTAGGAATTTATTTTGTTTGATATATTTTAAGCATAAAGAACCTAATTCCATCAATACACATTATGCATGAATCACTAAGGGTTTAGAGATTATCTTTGTAACACATTTTTAAATAAACAAGAGTTATCTCTTGATCATCAAGCGACAAATGCATCCTTGTTACCTAACCCATGAGAAGATCGGAGATCCAATTTTAATCTTTTGGCAACCATATTTGTTGTATAGTCAATGTTCCTTCATATAAATGTTTTGGTCAAACATGAGACATAAAAGTGTCATCCTCAAGATTCTACCATTGATTCCGCGATATTTCACTGGATGTGTAAACACAAATGGTCTCATTATCTCACATTAACCCATTTCCACCTGGCAACACATAATCTGTCACACTATATCAAAAGGTCCAATAGCATAACTCCTATTATATAGGAGAGACAGACGAATCCTATCTACATCTCTCTCATCCCCCAACATTCGCTATAGAGCCCAATTACTACTTTTATGACCATCCTAAAATAAAGCTTGATAGCATTAAAGCTTAATTAGAACTCTTAAATGTAAGAATCGTAGTGACTTGAAGTCAAAGGACTATTATCACATTACGGTTGTTATGAGTAGCTCTTATGACACTTATATAACTATTATGAAGTCTTCTCATAATGAATTTATCCGGTATAAATATTACTCTTGATATCTATATCTATGTGTCAATTTGATATCTCATATTCATGACCCGTGAAATATGACTAAATTGGAATTATTGTTTAATTATATGTTTGGTCAAATTAAGATGTGATATGTGATTAGAAAGTATAGTTGATAATTGTTATGCATACCTAATTTGCGCATTTAAATTACATAACAATTATCTAATTTCTTCTCTTTTGATGCTTCTTTTGACTTAAAAAGATAGGAATTTAAATTACATAACGGAAGATGTATGAAGAATTGGAGTAGTCAAGTTGTATTGTGCATGTGCGCTAAGCACACATTTGGAGGCTTAACACATGGTCACTTAAGCCAGTTGTACTATACATGCGTGCTCAGTCCGCACATGTAGGCTTAGCGCACAATGATTTTCTGAAAAATAAATAGTGCAACGTTTTGAAGGATATTAAAAAAGGCACTATGATTTTTGGAAGGAGTTCATTTAGGGCATGCTCTGAAGCAAAAAATTCACTTTGGGAGCTCTTCCATTTTTCTTCCATTTTCCTGGTTTGATCTTTTTTTTTTTTAACCTCTCATAACTATGAGGGACTAAATTACCCATTGTTGGGGACTTGAATACCAAACACTCTTTAATGTAATGATATTTATTGTCCATATAATGTTGTTCAATACTATTGCTTCCTTTCTAAGTTTCTTACCTTGTTTATGGTTTGATCATCCATTCATATGTATGTTATAGGGTTTTAATTATTGAGAAATATTTTTATCCAAAGAACTTGAAGGAGCTTCTAGGTAATCCATATCTAGGGATAGAATGATGTTATTTAGTCTTATTTATGCATCGTTATTCTTAAAACAAATTATTTGGTTTAACTCTTAAGGGATTAGGAGTGAAATTAGGTGATTTAGACTTTTTCACATGAGAAATCATGGTTTAGAGTAATTTAGTTAATGAAGTTAATAGTTGAAATAACTTTAAATGATAAAAAATCCTTAACATATTGTATCACAAGTATTTTCAAAAGACCAAACACCCAACACTTCTACAAAAATTTGCACTAAATATCATCTTCCACACCCAAGTATTTGTTTTCTTGTCCCTTGCACCTTACTCTGTTTTTATGTCCTTTATCATTGTTGCAGTTTACATTTATGCACTTTAATTCTGAGATATATCCGCTTTTAGTCATTATGTTGCTTAAAATTCAGTATATACAAACTCTAAGCATAACTAAAGTTCATATAGATTCGACACTTGATCTTACCATTTAATATAACTTTGAAAAATTAGTACATTTGTCAGAGTTAACATTAATAAATTACACAAACACCCTGAAGGTTGCCCTTATTACACCTGGTACCTATCCGTACTAGAATTACACAAACCTCTTAATTTTTGGACTTTCATTACACAAACCACCCCCCTTACGCATATAAAACATTACACCGACCCCCCCTTAAGGGACTTCAAGTAATGTAAAAATATGGACAAATGTCGGGTTTAATAAGACCAAACCTTAGGAAAAGTCTGTGTAATTTATTCTAAAAAGTATTGTTAGTTGATTGTTAGTTTTTTTATGTATTACCTTCATAAATTCTTATTGAATGAATTTTAGCTCGATAGACTAACATGCAATGGATATATGATAATAAACTTAAAATATTATTTTTTAACAAAATAAGAAACACACATAAACTCAAATTATAACGAAATAAAACAAAATATTAGTATACTAATAAAGAACGAAAATATATGTAAGCTTTAATATAAAATGATATTTTTTCAATGATAAATAATAGCAACCAAATTAAACCATTTTCTTCGATAGACAAAATATAAAATCAAATTAAATTATAAATATAAAAATAATATTTTAAAAATATATTAGTAAATTAAAATTATAAAAAATTGTGATGAATTGCTCACATATTTACACAAATTCAATAAAATCCAATCGAATGGGGATGATTTTAAAAAATATGAACCTGTCTCTTTTAAACTTGATCAACTTAACCTTTCTTCTATAAGGAAGGGCACAGGGTGAGTCAAATCTTTTCCTGACTCATTGTGTTGTCATGATTATCTTTTTTATATATATATTGATGTTATGTAATTTGTTTTGAGAATAAATTGAATAAAAACGAGATATATCTTTTTGACATTTATTAAGGTTGTGTTATTTGTTTAATGTAACAAAACATCTAATATTAAATGAAATTAATATCTATTTTTATATAATATATATTTATATTTTCAAATACTTAAATATAAGTATAAAGGGTCATATTTATTATTTCTCCTCCGATCCATAAATTCTCAAGACTGATCCTATATATCTGCATTGTAATAATTTTGAACGAATTGCATTTGATTTAAAAGATTTCTCTGACAATCGGTTCTATAAATTTAAAGGAAGCAAGTAATAAAATTAAAGATTTCTTGGGTCATAATTTTTTTTCTTTATTTTTTTCATTCTCTTTTCCCCTTCTTGTTTCCTGCTTTCCTATAGCATCAATCTGTTGGTTCCACTCTAATTACAAAGTTCTGAAATGAAATACTAGATCACTGGTTGGGATATAGAGTCCTCGTAATCATAATTTGATTGGCATGTCGTCGTTACCTTACATGATAGAGCAGCTGTCACTGCTCCTGTAAAAAGAAATCCATATGATTAGATTATCCTATTATAATTCACGCTAAAAATATGAAGATGAAATATATTTTTAGCTCCTATAAATATGACTTCATTTAAATTTAGTCTTTTAAAAAAATGTTGGTTTTGATCCCTACGATTTTTTTTTTCAGAATAATCTCCATTTTCACTTGTTATGGTGACATATCATGCATATAACATGTCACATTAACCATTTTGAGGTTACATGTAACGCGACATGACTGCATGCATGTTACATTTTTGGAGATAGGAATTATTTTTAAATATTTTAAAAATTTATAAGGATTAACCAAAAATACCTTGAAACTAAAACTATATTTTTCCCAAATATGATAAGTGTCATGTTCTGAGAGAAAGAAAAGTTGTCTTTGGTCAAGTTCAGTTCAATAAGTCCGGTTGTATCTATATAAATTCCTATGAAAAATGTGAGCATTCAAAATTTGTACCTCTTTGTTTCTTCATATTTGCTGAGAGTTTCCTCAAATTTTAGCCAGAGAGTGCTTGTATCTTGAGGGTTCACATTTTTTGGCCCTACAAAATATGCTTGAACAAAAAAGTCTGGTGGCCTTTCCCTGAATTGCAAGACAGTAATGATTAAAATTGATTTATTTTCTGTCCTGTAAACATACATTTTAGTTCTCCAAAATGCGAGTGTCATCAATTTAGTTTTCAAAACACGTCAAGATGATCTTTCGGTGTCAAATTTAAACTTTGACATCAAATTAATTAGTTCTTCCATGTTCAATTTTGACTTCAAATTACTCCTCCAAAAGGATCAAGTTGATATTGAAATTTGACATAGAACAACTTATTTCAATGTATTTATTATTAAAGGACCAAACTAATGCTACTTTGTCTTGAAAGACCAAGATAGATGCTTTACTCTTTTCTTTGAGAATAATGTTACAGGTCACAGTGACACTTAATTTCTAATATTTTAAAAGGTTGTTGCCCTCTATATACCAACTATATGTATGTCCCAAAATAAAGAAATATTTGCTTATTTAGTTTCCTATTGGTTTTTAGTTTCCTTCCAAATTTTTCACTACAAAGTCTCCTATTCCAAAATCTAAACTCCAGGGATGGAGACAAGGGGAAACTAGTGGTTTCATGGCTCCTTTAAGCCTCAAAATATTTCTTGAAATTATTTAAATTTTCTAAAATAGTTTAAAATTATAAAAACAAGTGGTTTAGCCAAATAAAAAATATAAATTAGTTTCCAACCCCTATCATGAAATTCTTAGCTCCACCAAACAGACCATTAGAGTCAAAGGGATTGGAATAACACATGGACATGGAAGGTCATTCATGCAACTAAATGATTAAAAGTGCAAATTATTTGCAGACTAAGGTAACTTTAACCCAAAAAGTAAAATCTTTAGCGGGGTAATCAAATTAGACATACCTTCCTTCATATTCTGATAACCATGCTACATAAGCAGCACCAAAGTACATGGACACAAATGGATTGTTAAGATCATCAACAGATTCAAGTCTATAAGCCCTATAGCCCAATTCCCTGCAAAAAACCAAGACATTGAACACAAACATCAGTGTAAAGGAAGAAACAAGGGCATTGCTCAAATACTACCATGTCCAGTTTTGGCAAAATTAAGATACAATCATACAAGTCTATCTTTATAATTGCAAATCTACAGTACTTGCAGACTTGCAGTATCTAAAAGCTTTCTGAATGATAGAGAATTGAAACAGATAACTGAACTCTAGAATTTGGCAAAGTAAAAAATAAATATTTGCTAAAAAGAATGCCATCACAGTAGTCATTAAAATTGATGATAAAATAACTATTGGTCTAATGTCAAAATTTTACAAATTTCCAAGATTAATAAAGTATATTACACGCACATAGATACATTAATGTTTCATCAATATATATTCTAGAAGGATAATGTTGGATATGTGCTATACATACAAGTAAAGCCAGTAAGCAGTGGAATAGTCAATCGCCATTATTCCAGGTTGTTCTCCAACTCCATGTAGAAAACGCTTGCTTAGAACCTCCCCAATGGCACAAATTACTGTCTGTGCACCAAACAATATTCCAGAAAAATCAGAAGGAATTTATGTATTACTATATATTAGAAATAAATGCATGTCAAAAAGACACAGTATTGAATTTGAAAGTATCCTCTTTTTTAACCAAGTTAAAGAAAACCTGAAAATACCAGAAATCTCGTTTTAAGGGCGTTTTTGAATATTTGTTAAATTTCATAATCTCATAATGGTGACTCAAAAAAGTATTGAAATTTCCTTTGTTCTCTGAAGATTAGTTAGCTTAATCACCCTAAACTTTATATTAAGATAGGGTACAACATCAAGCTATAATAAGATTATAACAAATGTCCCTATACAATTATGTTAAACTCTAGTGAATAGTGTCAAAGGTGTATGGAATTCAAGCCACTAGAATTGGCTAGTGGTGAGAGATTCAGATAGTTTGCATGAAATTATAAATCCAAACCACATTGTCAATTTGCCATCTTTGTACCAAAAAACAGTATGCTTGGACTTTGATTTATACACATATTGCTTACTACCAAAAGAGTTTTCAACGTTTCAACCTTCGAAGTGTGTAATAGGTATGCTGGAATGCATTTATCCTAATCATTTCAAATTTATAGTAAAACCAAACTCCTCCAATTAGACATACTTACGGATTTAATTTTCACTGTGCTGAGGTATTTGTATAGAATTATATCTGCAATTGCCTGTAAGAAAAAAATTAAAATGATAATTGAGGACTCACATACTACATACTAATTTTATTTCTTAAACACTAAATATTATAGTGTATGCTATCATTAAATGGACAAGACACAGAAACATGATCCCCATTTTTGCTTGGTGTGTGATAAAAAAATAAAAAGAACAGAAAAAATCCGTTCAGTTATTAGTTACTTCCCACTTCACATGTTGTAAGATATTTTCACTTGAATTTTTTGCTACTAAAAAAGATGCATAAATGATGTTTTTGTTAGACTCTTTATATTGAGGATTAAGTAAAAAATTTCAAAATAAGAGTCTATCAATATTTAGGAATTGTAACTTATAAATTTCAAAATATTTTCAATAGAAAAGGAAAAAAAAAAGAGGATAAATATGTTTTTATGTTAAATAATAAAAACAAGTACAAGGAATGAAACCTAAAAATAGTTAAAGCCATCTTGTAAAATCCATCCAAAAGAGTGAAATCTTTACAAAAAAATGCCAAACAAACTTCTGTCACAAAATTATGTATTGAAGTTATAAGTTTGGACTAAGAATTTCAGAAAGTAGTAAGCACTATTATCAATCAAAGTTATCAAGACTTTCAAAATGTGCAACTTTGGGGAAATGCATCAAAGAAGAAAACACAAGGTAATGCATAATTTATTCATTACTACTCCCTTTGTTTCTTTTTAATTGTCCACTTTGGAAGATAACCCAAATAAGGAATGGAAGCAATAATATCCCCATATAAGTTAAAATTGATTTTAACTTCTTAATTAATATATCCTTGCAATGCTATTTCTCTCCCATTTATAACATTTGTGTAAAATATTTATGAATTAGCTATGCATTTGATTTATTCATGTGTACCTTTTTTTGAACTTTTAAGTGGATATGTAATTACTCACAGTAATAGATTCATACCTTCATTTCCACTCGGGATAGATATGGTCTCTTCTTTTCATCATGTGCAAACCGCACCTTTCCTTGTTTTTGTTTGGATTTATTCCACTCTTTTCGAACCTCAAGATGATTCCACATAGCTTCCATATCTTCTGGGGCTACTCTGGAATCCCAATATGTGTCAACACTTGCATCTTCATTTAAAATATAAAAAATTAGTCAGCCAAAATAGAAATACAAGGCTGATTTTAAGCATATACTATTATAAATTTATAATATATATAATTAAAATCACAGAAGAGAGACTGGAAATATTCAGATCTATAGCTATATGACTTAGACACAGCATATGGAATAAAGAAAATCATTAATATTTTATGATAAATATCAACTTAAAAGCAAAGGCACAATCCAAGAAAGAATTAAACTTTCGACTGTCATGTCACTGGCACAATCTAAACATGTGACAATGTCATTCATAAGTGCACATAGTCAGCTAACTACTTAAAAAACTCATTTTTCTCTTCATACTTTTGTAATTATGCCTCCTTCAAGTACTTCTTGATCTTATAGTTTTTTATAGCATCTACAACCAGCATTCCAAGACTGGATGCCAGAAAACTAAGAAAATTTGAACTTACGATTATCCAATGTATTTAAGTATATATTAATTGGATTTTTAGGCATAACTATATGACAAAATGACTACTAATACACGTTTGAGAGATAAACTTTGGGATTTCACAGCAACCTATCATCCCATAGGAATATTTTTTGTTTATGTTCCTGACATTGTGAACCAGAAACTACATTAAGGAATGAGCTTAGACTGTGTTGTTGCTTGTAATTTATCTTGACACGGGTAAAGTTAGAGGAAAATTGTGAAGGGGTCTGGATAAAAAAAATTATTCGAGGGGGGAAAGTTTAAAATTTAAAGAAATCATAAAATTCAAATTCTAAAAATTTGGGGAGGGATGACCCTTGAGGCATAAAAAAGAGCCACCTTTTTCCTGAGAGAAAAGCTCAATTTGTCTATTTGTTTGGTTTTCCTTACATTCTTTAAATTCTTGTGGAATTTTAAAAATAAAATGAAAATTTCAAATATAATTAAAGGTAAACTGCAAATTTGTCAGAAAATATTACTTGAAGCAATTTATTTTTCTGCCTAATAAACTAAAATGAACAAAAGGATGATGCTTAGCCAGTCAAGTATAATATTAGAATGGAGCCCGAATTCAAATTCAAACCAAAATAATGAGATCACACCCTTGAGAAATAACATGCTAAAAATGGAGAATAGGGGGAAAGAAAGTGACCTTTTGAGTTTTCTAATGAAGGTATAGGATGAGAGTGAGCAGGAGGTGGAACATTGTCATCACCAGATTTTCTGAACAAGGACAAAGTATTAGCATTAAAATATTCTGAACAACACATTTTAATTAGAGTTTTCCTTCTAACCAAGAAAAAGACTATAACTCATAATTTAATACACTGTTGTTGATATTATCTGTCTCCCAAAAGTGTGTAGTAGCATGCACGCAAAAATTATATAATGAAAGTTTAAAAAAAAAAAATCTATTCACTGAAATTTTTCAATAAGGAAACGGAGGAACCACCTGGATCGAAAACTTTGTTTAACTGAGAGATAACAATTCCAATAGCGCAAAGTCGATTTATGAGTTGCCTTCTTTGTACCACCTTTATATGCCCTTACAATAAACTCTTCACTTCTTTTTCTGCAAGCATTGCCCCTCAATGTGATAAACATTTCAGAACAAAATCTCATGGTAACCACTTGGCAATATTTTTTGTCAATATACACTGTATCAGGACCGACTCAAAAGTAAAACAATTAAAACATAAGTTTTAGGTCCACCAACAAAAATATATTTTCTTTTAGTTTTTGTAAAGGACAAAACACCACATTTATTAGCAAAAATATCACATGTTAGACCAAAAAATTTAATATATAGTTTTTTCATTTAAAGTAAAACATTGTTTCTAAATTTTGCTTTAAGTCCTACTTTTCGTTCGGCCGGTCCTACACTGTATATATTCATCATGTGAAATATACGTGACTTACTTGTTCTCAAAGTTTGACAGCCATTTAATATAAGCAGCACCAAAATATACATTTACAAAGGGTTTGAATAAGAATTCTCGATTCTCATCTGCTTCATATGAACAATAACCTAATTCACTGCAAGCTGTAGTCAACCTTGGTGAAACATAATCATTAAATAAGGTATACAAGAAATAAGGTATCAACATCTAGCCAGTACCTCATCAACCACTCTGTAGTTTTTGGCAGGAGTTGCATAAGCCCCACGGCAGGCTCTTTAGATTTGTGTCTGGAATTCATAACAAGTAGTTGTCTATCACTTTCAAGTTCAGCAATAGCACATATCATGTCCTGCAGCAATTAATTTTAATCATAATAGTACTGCAAATTTGTAAGAGTTAAAGAGTCTAATTAAACAGAAGATAGTTTTGAGTTATGATCGCATTATTTGTGTGCTAGTCGCACCCTTCATCATGGAATAAAGTCTATTTGCTCTTGACCTTGTCCCTATAGTACTTATCTCAATGTAACTTAAAATTCTATCAGAGAATAACAATGTGAAGCTCTTCCATATGATCTCATAATAATACTTCATAATAGACTACATTTAAACTTATAGGACATCTTCTTTCATCCCCCTTCTCAGCTAGGTAAGATTGTGTACTTAACTACCTATTTATGTTTTCAATATTTTATATCAACCTCAACAATTCCTAGACTATATATATTATTTTTGGAACAGAATTCAGAGATGAAAAATACAGAAATTCAAATGCTCTTCTGCGAAAAAAAAAGAATTCAATGAATAAAAAGACAACGATCAAGAGTTAAATTGGCTTGGGTGAAAATTAATATCATTCATGTTTTTTTTTCTTAAAAGATTTTCATTGATGGAGCAAACTGCTACGTTGGGGATTACATATTTATAGTTTCTTGTTGTCCTTGGCTGGAAGGAAAGAGAAAGTAACATCCGAAACCTCTAACCCCATTTTTTTATTATAATGAAAATAGTATCAGTCAACCTTATTTGGGACATGGAAATACATAAACTAAAAGAAGACTTACAGGATCTATCTCTGACTGAAAGTGCTTGGTAATAATGATGTCAGCTACAGCCTGAAAGTACACAAAATGATGTAATGTAAAAAAAAAAAAAGAAGGAATAAACAATCATCATCTGGCAACATATTTTAAATCTATCATCCACATTTAATGGAATTAATAACCTTTCATTGCTTCCCATTTTGATAATTAAGAAGGCTTCATAATCATAGAAGGAATTAAAACATTTAAAAAGTTAATAACCGAAAAGGAGTGCAACTTATATTTCAGAGATTAGAACCATAAAACAATTATTTCACTAAGGGTGCATATGCATACTCTGAATTTGTGATAATTATTTATTTTAAATCATTATTATGATAGACGTAGGAGTTCGAACCAACAACCAATCAAGAATAATCCAAACTTTTTAAGCTTAGCATTGCCACATCTTACAAAAGCTTAAGAAGCTACCGTCAGTAGTGTTTGTTGTATTGAGAGTTAGTTTGGATAAATTTCTCAACAAGTACTCATTAAAAAATGAAATAAAGAAATAAAACAAATCAAATAAGTTAATTAAAATTAACTTATTTTAGAAGTTTCCTCATTTAACTTCTGTATAAGCACTATGCACCACTAAGTTGTAAACTTCACAAAGCTCAACATTCTTGCTTTAGAGAAGTCTTAACAGTAGGAGTTTAGAATTGAAAAGCTCCCACATGTTAGAGGCTAATTATCCAAATTAGGTCAAGGTAAAAGTATTAGAAAAGCTTATTTTAGATGTAGTTGAGTGTTTAGTATTAATTAAAAGCAATTCTACTACTTATAAATACCTAGTTGGACATGCAGATGACAGATGTTACAACTTACAACAAACAAATATTTCATCTTCATTTTGTGAACAAGAAATTTACAAATTTTGTAAATTAAAGGGTCAAATGTCGTCTAAGAGTATATATCCCTACATCATGATCAAAAACCTTTACGAAACAATTCGACAATTTACCAAAAATATCATAACACTTGTGTTTATTATAACTTATAAGTAGAAGCCAGCCACCTAGAAATTTGAAACTTGGTCAAATCCTTAAGATTGAGAAATGTGTTTACCCTCATTTCAGTTTGTGTTAAATATGGCTGCCCATCGGGATCACGTGAGAGGTGAACCTTTTGGCATCTTTGTTCTCCAGCCTTTATCCATTCGGCACTCACTTCAGGTACATTCCACATTGCCTCAAAATTCTGAGGGTCAACACAATCATCCCAATAGCTGAAACTAATAGCCATCCTAAAATATGAAATTAATGAATGAATCAATACTGCTGATACCAAAATTTATAAAAGTTAACGAAATTAAATAAAGATAACAATATAGACACTACTTCAATACTATGTGTTATTGTTAACGTTACATGTGATATGGCCAAAGACCCTCAATTAAAAGTAATAGTGGAAATCCAGTTGACATAGTTACACCCTTTCATGTGTGGTGAAACTACAATACACAAGAAGCTCCAAAATTCACAAATATATCGTGACTGCTCAATAATTTCTGGGGGAAAATATATGTAAGTGGCAAGATGAAGGTGACAGAGGAAACAGAAGTCGAAAGAGAACAAAAATGAAAGACTTGTAAGGTAATTAATCAAATCCAATATTCATCATCTGAAAGCACAAGCTCTGGATTCAAAATGACAAATTCTTACAAAAGTAAAAAAGTATTCTCAGTTATATTGTTCAACCAATATCCTTGTGGAATGAGTAAGAATATGATTTAAACTCATTTACTTTATGCTTATATATGTTTCACCACAATAGAGAAGTCGCGACGCATATCGGCATATTGATTATTAATTAATAACATTATACTATCTACTTTAGAATGCAAACCATGATAGAGATGAAAAAAATAACTATTGGAATGAAAATTTCCGCTTAAAAAATATCCAGTAACAGAGAGCTAATTATATATGATTAATTATGATATGAACAACTTCACCGAGGACAAAATAACAATTGATATTTGCTATTTAACAAAATAACATTATCTATTTTCAAAAAAGAAAAGAAAAATGCAGCTCAACAAAGTAAAAAATCAAAACACGCAGAGCTTTTGCCCAGTCCCATTTTATTATTACATTGATTAATTAACTTCTGTGGCCCAACATTTAGGCCCTTCAAGATTGACATTTGAGACACCATGTAGAAAATCATTTAAACACTGAAAGGCGTCCTTAATTCCAAATTTCTCCCCCCAAAAGAACACAAAATAATTATATTATTTCCAGATGTTAAATGAATTCCCATTTGCCACAAGCATGATGCAACAACAATTTTTCAATTCAACCATCCCCGTACTACACAAACAAATTAAAATCATATGCATACTTACAATATAATAGCAAGGTGAGAGAGAGACAAAAAGGTTTTGCAAGAAGACGAAATAAATTTTCCTTCTAAAGTTGACAATGGAGGAATTGATAACATAAGGTGAACAATTGTTGGCCGGAATGAGGTCTGGGATAAATCTCATTAGGCCATTAACAAATAACAATTTTTTCTAACAGTTTATCGTTGCAACAAAAGAATATGCCAAACTATTTTACCGCAAGGAATTTTTCAGAAACCGACACTCGACATGCCCCGGTGTAATTGGTTGACGCCTCTTGCCTGAAAAAGGAAAACCTCATTCATACTTTTAAAAACTCATTTTTCTTGTCACAATTTAAAAACATTTAAAATTTAGTTAGTAAATAAAAAATACAATTATATATAAATAACTTAATTATAAAAAATATTTCATTAAAATATTTTAAATATCAGAAGTACATGTACGTGTTTAAAATATCATATTTAGAGGGTTGTATTGGATTAGGATTTCAAATGATTTTAAAATATATTTTTTATAAAAAAACTCTTGTAGTATTAAAATTAAAATTTTTAAATGGTATAAATAAGTCTTATGGTATTTAATTAAGGCATTTAAGATATTTTAAGGAAGACAACAGAATTCGATGATATTCAATTAGAATTTTTTATAACTTATATAAAATCTTTTGTATTAAAAAATATACAAATTTCTATAGATTATTTTTAATATAATTTCATATGACTTTTTAATATAAAGCATCTATAAAACAATCCAACTTAAACCCTTGGGAGATTTTTCAAGACTCTTTTCCATAATTTTAAAAATCGACTCTGACGAAATCATGATATTGGATCACTAAATCAGTGATTAAATTGATAATTATTAGTTGACCCGCAGTCTGTAATAAAAATATAAAAATTTTATACCTATCTTAAAATCTTTCTTCTCACACATTGAAATTCACAAGTCTTAAAAAATACAAATAAAATATAAAAAATATAAGTTAAAAAAATGATTATTATCTCTAACCTTGCATGAATGTTTTAATTGAATTCTTCTATTCTTTATGATCTATTTTTACTTGGATGAATATTAAAAAATAGTTTAGTTTTGATACATTTTTTGTGTAAGATTTTTAAGAAAAAATAAATAAATGTTAATGATACTCTTTTTTGTACTATCTTTTTAGCAATATCTATGTTACGGTGAAATTTATTAGATATCATGCATTTTGACGGGACTTATTTTTAAATTAGGAGATAGAGTCATGAGTAATGAGTCATACTAAAATTAATGATTTCTAATCAATTTCATCTTATCATAGAGAAAGTATTAAAAAAAGAGTGTTTAAAAAAAGAGTGTTACAAGTGTTTTAATTAATTTGCTGATTTGGTCGAGTAATGACGTCATTATGGACACATCTTGTGTTCCACCTTGGTGAGTTTTAAAAGTTGGTGAATTGAAACATACAGAGGACAGATCCAGTTTTTTTTTTTTAATATTGGATACGTAAAATCTGGATTTTAATAATTTCCGTATTCATTTGACAAAAAAAAAAGTGTTTTGCTGATTTGGTCATTAAGGACAAACCTTGTGTTCCATCTTGGTGTGTTTTAAAAGTTGGTGGTTCTGAAACATAAAGAGGACAGATCCAGTTTTTTTTTTTTTTTTTCATACTGGATATGTAAAATCTGGATTTTCATAATTTCCTTGTTCATTTGAAAAAAAAAAAATGTGTTTTGCTGATTTGGTCATTGTGGACACACCTTGTGTTCCTTCTTGGTGAGCTTTTTTTAAAAAAAAAAAATAATTATTATTAATTTATTAATTTTTTTTAGTATGAAGAATTTAAATCCATGATCTTTTTGTTATGTTAACCTTATAACTTTGAGTTAACAAAATTTGTCTTAACCTCTAATAAAAGTGATTTGAAACATGAGACCTCGAAAAGGCATAAATATATATAATATACTAGTTGTTGGAAAATTATTTCGCTATATACTGAAATGCTCCCCAGTTTTAATAACATTGACCACATATTTGCCCCACTTTTTGTCTCTTTCATTTATTTAAAAGTTAAAAGAAAGATAAAGAAAATGATTTTATTTTGATGAATTTTTATTTTATACTAATACTATTATTCAGTTATATATTGTTACAAATGTAAAGTTAAGTTGTTGCCTGTACAATGACCTGTGATGCTCCATTGTAAAACATGCATTTTCAGAAGCAAAGACTAGAAGTCTCTTGTCTTCTCTTATGTAATTTTACTTAATTTGAGTTTCTTTTAGAATAGTGCAGAAAGCATTTTGTTTTATAACAATGGTTATACTCGATCAAGTTGTTAACTGAAGTATGGTAACTTTATTCCGCTGTATTTATTTTATAATGCATGTTATTTCCATCAAGACTTATAAAGGACCTGATTAAGGTGGTTACAAAAAGGAACTCATCTTTCATAAAATGTTACTTTCACTAGATATGCACACACACACACACATATATATATATATATATATATATATATATATGTATGTATATGTATGAGTGTGTTTGTGATTGATTTGAAATTTACTTTCCTTGATAAACTTTTAGAACAACTAAGTTCATCGATATCAATTACATTACCTTGAAAACCAATTCAATGGGGCTGAATTATGAACTAGAATATTATTTAATGGCACCAAATTATTTTATTATGCATCACGTTAACCATTTTGATTGAATGTTGATTATTGCCTACCATCTATATCAATGTTTTTTTTATAATGATATTTATATCAATGTTTTAAAAATAAATTAATTACGAAATGTAATCTTTTGGGTTTTAATTAAGTAGGAACCTTTCACTATTTCAATTTTAAATCAAAATATTTGTTATGATTTTGTATTATTTGACTGATTCTTAATGTAATTTTTATGCCTAGAAGGAATTATATATATATATATATATATATTATTTTTTATTTAATCATGTGTCTTAACTTAGTTATTGTGACACTTGTTTTGAACTTTTCCTATTATATTAATATTTTTAAAAATTACTTAACTAATGAGAATGAATGTGTTCATAGTATTAGAGAGGATGTTCCTGTGTGTGCATGTATGTATGGAGAAAACTTTGTGTGAAGAGATAAAACCTATGTCAATGTTCATGGTCTTGAAAAATTAGTTTCATGACTTTCAGTTATATGGATGTGTTGATTTTAGCATAAAGAAATAAAATAAAGAAGAAGAACTAGAAGAAGAATAGAAAGATTTGGTGTTATAACATTTCTCCTATTGGATTAATGAAACCATTTCTCTTATTAAGAATTTGGTTTCTTGCATTCAATATTTTATTAAATATTATACAAAACTCACATTAATTTAAGAACATATCCAATGACACTGAATTAAGGAATTAAAAAAATATTAACCAATATGTTGGTAACCAAATTTTACAATTTCAGAAACATACCTCATGTGTTGGTTGAAGATTGATCATTTAGTAGGAAGTATTACTTGTTTAATTTCAGTTCTTAAAATATTTTAAATAATATTTTTCACTATTCAAAGTCTTTTTTACTGTTTAAAACACTATCTAAAGTACTTTAATG
>PYAF01000716.1:1494020-1514688 GCA_007407185.1 Glycine tomentella | reverse complement strand
TTCTTTTTTTCTAGAGGAACATTTTTTTTACCTAATTTTTTTGATACATGTCTTTTATGTTTTCATATAAAATTAAATGAATATTTTCAATAATTTAGTAATAATTACATTTTATTAATATATGAAAATTCATACATCTATAAAATTTATGACAATTTATTTAATATAATATATTTAATAAGTATCATAATTAATATATTATAGGTAAAGTTGACTGTTGAATAACATTAAAAGCTATGTTTACGAACTGTAATATGCAGTCAAATAATTAAGTATGGAAATTAAGAAACAGTTAATTAGTATAATATATTTAATATGTATCATAATTTATATGTTTGAATTTGTAACAACTGGAAATTATTATAGTTAAACAAATGAAATAACTACTTATTTATAAATTATTACACTATATTTTTTTAGAGGAAAATTATAACACTGTGTTAATTAGCAGGGACTTTACTTTTTGCATATTGGTGCGAAATATTCATGGTCTTGTCTATGACTAATGGGAATAGAAAACTTGGTTGGTTATCATTTTACTTTTTGGGATTTCATTTCAATTGTAGAAAATCTTGTAATGTTACAATTAATGTCATTTATTATAATCATTAAATACATATGTTATGAAATCAGATTCAATGGACATTCATATAATAATCCTTACATTAATTACTGTTTTTTTTATATATATGATTAAAAAACAAAACTAGACTTTCCTATATATATTCACTAGTTTATAAGGATTGACCATCCATTTCAAATTCATTAGAAACTCTTCACTTTGGTGACCATCAACAAATCATGGCAAAACAAATTTACGCGTCAATTTTTCTCATTGTTCTCTTTTTTGCTCGTAAGTGTCTCTGTCTCTCTGTAAGGTGTCTGGCATTAACATTGGTTAAAAAGATATGTATTTAAATCTTTGAATGCGATAACATTTTCTTTTGACATGATTTGCAATTGTAGATGAAATACCGATACAAGTTGCAGCATCAAAATGCGTACCCCAAAATGAAACTATCGTAGGCCCATGTACCTCTAACCTAATTTGTCTTCGACTTTGCCGCTTACATGGTTTTGATGATGGAGAATGCAATATGACAGACCTCCATTGTATATGCCATAAAAGATGCTCCATGTCGAAGAATGTTCACTTGGGTGAAAAGGAGGCTCAGGTCAAGACCTCTTCCATGAAAGGATAAAAAGCATTGAGGAATACTTGTACTAAGACTTAAGATTGAATCAATAAAGATTATTTGCAACTGATATTTTAGAAGAATTATGCGTATATTTCCGGATAAAGACTGTTCACAAACATATTCATAAATTGTCAATGTTTATTCTTGAATAATGATATCACTTTATTCCATCTTTGGTCATTTAAATTTTTAATTTTACAAAAATTCTAAGTATAATTAATTTAGAAAACAACATTCAAAGGTGAAGGGGTTCCTCTCCGTAAAACCCTAACCCCACACCTAAATGGGGTCTAACAAAAATCAAAGCATGGATCCTGGAGTGTGGGAGAGGGGCACCGGCCCTATTAGAGGGTAGAGGCGGTCATTTTGCTTTATTGAAAGCTACTTTATTCTTTTTATTTCATCATATAATTAATTTGTGGTGGGGTGCCATAGGATAGTTTGGGTAGTGGGTGCCAATCTAGTTGAGATTTTCTATTCTTTTTTATGCTTTTCACTTCAGCTTATTAAAAAAATGTCATTTTCTTGATTCAAATGCATTTTATTTATTCTAAATAACTTTAAATATGAATTAGTAATTCTAATGTAAAATATATACTTTACATTATACTTAATGATACGTTATGAAGTTGTTGGTTAACAAGTTTCATATTTCATGTAACTATCAACATATATAATCAAATAATTAAGTTTGATATAAATTTATCATATGTTTAATTACATGATTGACATGAAAATTAAAAATTAAACTCTTAATATTCTCTATTTAAGTCTTATATGTGTTTAGCTCAATTGTTCTTTTATTTTTCGACAAACCAGATCAATTAGATAAATTGTGAGATATTTATTATGAATGTGTAAATTTATTTCTTTTATTGTTTAGTCCCTTTTCCATTATATTTTCCCTCTTCCAAGAGGCTTGGTATGATTTTCTTAAACAAGTTTCTATTATAATCTAGCTAGTCAGGGTTGTCCTATGTGTGTGTGTGTGAATGTGTGGGCATTATATATTAAATTTGATTGAAAAGTTTGGATACTATACATTTTTTATAATGTGGTTTAATTATAGGTTATTATATTATCTCTTATGATAATTATTTAAAAATTTATATTGAACATAATTTCTAATTGATTGACAATATAAAAACATCACACTAACAATACATCGAAATCTATCTTCTCTCTATTATTCTAAATTAAAATTCTACATAAAAATGAAGAATTTATTTAATCTGACTTTTCAAACTTTCATTCATTAGAAATGTGTAAAAGAATTAAAAGCTGTGACTTTTATTAATTATACTATGAAAATACTATGGTAAAATAAGATTTCTATGTATATTTTTTAATATACCATACACTAATTAGGTACTTCTTACATATATGTTTACAAAACAAAACTAAAAATTTCTCCTATCTTGACTATTTTGATAAGGATTGACCATCAAATATGCTATCATATCCTCTTTTCTTTATTACCGTATTCAACATTGTAGCATTATTTTTATATGTGTAGCAGTCGTCTTATATAGCCTCAGGTGACCTCCTAAGTTCATGTCATGAAATAAATGTTCATATCATGTAATCTAAATTTAAATATTTAATTCTTGATTAAAAGTTTATTATAGTTGTGACAAAAATTAAGATTCAAATATTCTTATGAAAATATTAACATTATATAAAATATCATAAAATACCAACAATATTTATTTAAGAGCGTTATATAGACATATCCCCTTGTGGAAATCACCCTCTCAACATTCTTGTTCTCTCTATCTTGTGACGATCTCAGTCTGTCTTGCAACATTCTCCCTCTTCACCTTGTGACGCTCTCAATTTGTCTCGCTCAATGCAGTGATCCCAAGTTCCTGATCCATCAAGTCTGCACGTTCAAGTCTCTTATATCTCTCTCTGACGCAAATTGGAGTGTGATCTTTTGGTTAGTTTTGTAATTTTGTTTTCAGATTTGAGTTGTATTACGAGTTTAAAAATTCTGTGATTTTGAACACATGAATCTAATCTTTTTCTTCTTCAATGTTCATTATCCTTTTTACCATGAGCAAACTACCAATTTTCAGAACACTTGAAAATTATGTGATTTTGAACACTTAAAATTAAGCTTTATGTCTTGGAATGACTAATAAAAACAAATTTTCAATTTGAGAAACTAAAAACGTAATAAAGTCTTTCTCAAATTGTAGACAGCCACAAACTATGCATACCAATATCCTGTCTAAGCTCAAATTCCCGGAAAAAAGAAAACACTTGAAAAAGCATCCAACTCCTAACTAAGTACAAATCATCAAAACTCTTAATATATATATATATATATATATATATATATTAATAGGTTAAATTAGTTTTTTTATTCTTATAATTTATTTTTTATTTAATTTGATTCTCTAATTTTTTTATTCAATTTGATCTTTTAATTTTTTTTAAAAGGCTTAATATCTTTGTTGTCTTTATAATTTAACATTTTTTATTTTTGTCCCTTGCAAAAATAAATTTCTCCTTTTACTTCTTGTAAATGTATTTGTTTTATTTTTCGTCTTCAAAACATTTTAGATAACTTTTTTCATTGTTCAAAATAACTTTTAAATTGTTCAAAGCACTATCTAACACACTTTGGATGAAAAACAAAACAAATACATTTTGCAAAGACTAATATGAAAAGAAAATTTACAAGGACAAAAAAATGTAATAACCTTTTTTTAAATCTTTTCAATTTGATCCTTTTATCTAAACTAAAATAACCGTGTTTAAAAATCGTAAGTTGTGACAGTTTAAAACCACCACTAAGCGGTTTTAATCACCACAAAATGCATGTTTTTCAAAAAAAAAATTGATTTTAAAAATTAGATGACCAAATTGAATAAAAAAAAGGACCAAATTAAATCTAAATAAAAAATTAAAGGACCAAAACTAATTTAACCAATGCTAATATTAATCCTAGTTGGGATGTAAATTAACATTAACACCAAAAAAATTGAACAAAAAAATTATTGAATCTTTTATTTTTTAAAATTTAATTTAAGAATATTATCATACTTTATCATTTAACTTAAAAAATAAATAAAAATCCATATATATATATATATATATAAGAGAAAATCATTGAAAATACAGCTGAAAAAAGATTTATTTTTTGATTAAATGATAAAATATGATAATATCCTTAAATTATATAATTATATATATATATCCAAAATTCAATGATAATAAATGAAAAGAAAAAAAAAACCTCGCAACATAGTTGTAAAAGCCCGACTGATCAGACCAGTTCAATCGGGACCCAATGGCATAATCATCAGGACCCGAAATCTGATCTATTTTGAGGAAATCCGACGACCCGATCGATTTTTATAACTCAGACTGGGTTATGCACGTTAAATGAAAATTATGGTCAGGACCTTCAACTTCTCATCGTCGATGAGCGCATTGAGGGAAATGCATCACTCCATCTCCTCCATCGCACGGTTATGCCTCGACGACGCCTGGTGCAAAACAATTGACCACCTTTTCATCACATCGAGTTCGAGGTCCACCTGATCTTGTTGTGACGACGACAGCGACTACGTGTTGTGCCAATGGACAGCATCGAAGCAACGGGGAAGAGGTAATTGTAGTGACAGATTCGGCATGTGAAAGACCAAGAGTGCAGTAAAGAAGACTTGTCTCCATTATCGACATGGAAGAGTTTGCCCTTGTGTCTTAGGCTCATTTTGTGTAGTGAAAACTGGACTTGTGTTTTAATTTAGGTAGTTAGTATTTATATTCTCTTTTATTACTAATATACTTCACTTGTGTTTTAATTTTGGTATATTTATACTCTTTTATTAATAATACACTTCACTTGTGTTATCAATTTTAATACTTCAATTGTTATTTGGATTTTAAAGTATGAAATATGAATAAATTTTTCTTAAATAAATAATGTTAATAATATATTTATATATAATAAATACATATATAATTTTAAATTTTTTAGTATAAATCGGATCAAACCGAACTAATTAATGGTCCATCAGATAGACTACTGATTTACTGATCCACTCGACTAAATCAATAACCAAACTGAATTTCATAACTTTACCTCGCATATTGTCCCTTGATGACTTTTTTTTGCTCAGCAAAGATAATATATATATATATATATAAGAGAGAAAAAGGTTCAAGTATAACATATAAAAAATACAACCTATCAATCAAGCAAAACAAAACTGTGGCTAGCTAATACATGCGATGAACATGGATTAGAAAGCCAAAGATCTTGCTGAAATAAGGCTCGCACCCCTCCAAAAAAGAATACACTTCTGTCAAACCCTCCCCAAAGTGCAGAAACCTTCCTTAATATGACTAGACCAGAAGTGGAACGGGATATTAAATCCTTTCTCAAGGTTAGATACCCATGACCAGCAGAAAAATAAGACATCCTCCAATAGCTTTTGTTCATTAAAGCTGACACCATGGAACGCAATCCGATTTCTATGGTGCCATATGCACCATGACAGAGCTATCCACCATATCTTCCACCTCTTGATCATGAGATCATTGAGACCACAGTAGGCATGTTGTAGGAAATGTTCTTTTGGATTTATCCGGAATACCCCTTGAATGTTTATCCAATTCATCAACTCCCACCATAGCGGCATAATCTTAAAACAGCTGAAAAATAAATGTGGCACATCCTCTTCATCATTCCTACAAAAAGGACAACTATTATCAGATATTGGTATATTCCTTCTGCTTAGATTCTTCTTAGTAGGTAAATAATCCCTCAGCACCTCTAGGCAAAGCATGAGGCTTTACTAGGGATATTTAGCTTCCACATATCTTTGAACACCACCTCCTAGTTTTGAGTGCTTGCCTCCTTATTCAGCAGTCTATACGCGCTTCCCACCATGTATTTCCCACTCGGATCTCCCTCCTAACTCCAAGAATCCTGCAGCTGGTCATGTAGCTGAGACCTTGTAGCTCCTCTATAAATTTTATGGTTGCTGCCATCTCACCCTCCACAAAGCACCTCCTCCACCTAAACTTTCATTCCCATCCTGCATGGGATAAAGTCCCCATCTGTTGGATACTATTCTGTTGTTGCTGAGAAATGAGGAATAATCTTGGATATTTCATCTTCAAAGTGACTCTAGCATCCTTCCAATCATCCTCCCATAATAGAACCCATAATCCACATCCTAACTTCCATTTAACACAATTTCTAAACCAACCCTCCTCTACATTTGAATTACAAATGCTACTCAAGTCCCTCTACCATATTGACTCACAAACAGATCTTTATTCATCCAACTTCCTCCATCCTCCGTACTTCAATTTCAACACTTGTGCCCATAATTCCCCATGATTGTGGAAAAGGTTTCACCTCCATTTTCTGAGCAAAGCGATATTGAACTTCACAAGATCCCGTATTCTCAGTCCTCCTTTCTCCTTTGGTTGACAAACCTCAACCCAACTCATCCAAGCAATCTTCTCCTTATCATCACCACCACCCCACAAAAATCTTTTCTACATCCTCACCAACTTGTCCACAACATTCTAAGGGGTCTGAAAAAAGAAAAAAAAAATATAGGAATTGAATTAAGGACTGACTTTATGAGAGTCACTCTGTCCTCGAAAGAGAAATATTTTTGCTTCCACTTGAATAATTTTTTCTCGCATTTCTTGAATAACGAAAACCATGTTTCACACCATTTGGATTAGCTCCAATAGGGAGCTCCAAGTAAGAGAAAGGTACAGACCATACTCTACAATTCATATAAGTAGCAGCACTAGTAATCCATTGGGAATTCACTCCAAAAGCCCCAAATTAATATTTTCAAAATTCTCCAAAATTTTAAGATGACAAAATTTTAAATATCCAAATAAACAACATACCATATTATAGGAGCATATAGAACCGATATGCAAGGTATTGCTTCTAAATAGTTCAAAGGAAAACAGACCCACATAATAGTTATTTTTTCCCCTTCTCTATTTCATGAATGTTTTAATAATTTGGTGCCACATATTTTACAAGATGAAAATAGACCAGAAACAAGGACAGCCAATCACAATCACATAAGTCTCTTATCTTCTAACAAGACATCGTTCAAGAATTAATTATTAAATTAAAAAAAGACCAGAAACTATAGCACCGTGGAATTAGTAGGCTTCCATTACTAATTCCGCAATACTTCCCAAGGAAATTCATATGCCATATCAACAATCTCACAAATGATGCTACTACTTGTCAGCAAGAATGAGTTTGCTCTAGCAGCCATGTCCCCTTTGAATTTAGACCGAATCCCACTTAATAACAAAGAGGAGTTCAATCACAGAATAGCACAACTCATCACAAGAGACTCATCAAATTCTCTTAAAGAGCAATTTATTGAGATCCGAATACATCATCGTTTTAGACTAGAATCATTGATCAGATCATTTTGGATTATGCCATTCTCATTCAGATACTCCACAAATTCATCAATAAGATATGGCCAAGCACCTTCGGCATCATAATCAGATAAATTTGAGCCAACAGTCTGCAAACAGCATGGCAAATATTAGTGGTTTTTGTGTTACTTCGTAAAGCCGAACAACATACTATCATAAAAATACCATTAAAAGATTCACCAGCAATATCATTTGAGAAACAGTACAAGCAAATAGGAGTTCTTGTCAATCTATAGGTGGGTGACCAGAAAATGAAGTTGACTTATTACATCTCACATGGCTTAAAATAATCTCAATACACCAAACACTAAAAGCCAAACTAAATAGAGACCCTTAAGCCCTTTATATTTTGGCTATTTTCTTAGGGTCGGGGGTAGTAGGAAAAAGCACTTCCAGTACTACTGAAAGCATATTTCGCCATATCCAACTGATCAGGTACTAAAAGAAAAAAACTAACATTTCATATTCAATATCTTTCCATTTTTCCAAGAATTGCAGTAAAACCAAGGAACAATGAAAGAAAAATATTTTTTTTACATCACACTTTTAAGCATGGATATATTACAACAGCAACCATCGATTTAAAATGTGATCATGTTGATCAGGGTTTTGATTGAAAAGTTAGGGGTCTGGAGAATTTTTTTATTGTCATTTCAAGAGTTTAACCTTTATAATATTCGCATGGGAATATTCATATTCCAGTTTATTTCATGTTTGGCTCATGCCACTTTATACCCAAAACATAGAGAAAGGTTATAACCCTAAAATAAATCCCCAGCAGTCAAGATAGAAAGAAGACCTTAATGATTTAAAATGAAGTAGCTTGGATACTATAACTAGCACAAGTGCAAGATGATCATACGCAAACAAAATGAGAAAAACAGAATAAAAGACAGAGAACCAGAGATCAAGCATGGATATAGATATATTCATGCAACAATAAATCCCTATCAAGACAGGAAGTGTTCATTCATATTAAGAGGGCACCATTGACTATGTTTACTGTAAGGATGAATAGTTTATTATTTTACCTTTGCAAACTCCAAAAGCTGAGACCATGTGTCCCTAGATATTGCTTTGTTATGCCGAGCCTGAGTATGTAGTATCAAAATAATCAACTTAAGTAAAATGATCAAGTATTAACATATCCCACTGAAAGCCATCCTAATAAGAAAGCTTCACAACATAACTCGAGAAAGTTAAAAAGGTGTATAATAATCAAGTGTATTACCTGCAAGAACTGGCACCAATGATCAACCAGCGGCCACTGCTTCTCAGCAAATAATAATTGCCACATACCAATAGCAGTATCCAATGCAAGAGATTTTTGACCCTGCAAAAGGTAACTTGAAAATTACTGTTACATACACATTCAAAATGAAAAGAATCAAAACAGTACTGAAATCAACAGTGAATTTACACTCAAACCTAGATGCTCAAGGCAGTCATAGATCTCACAATTGTTAACGTATACCAAAATACACTAGCATCAAATCATTCATTGGAGGCAAGTAAATCATTTGCATCCTACTTTGATGTTCCTTCCTTTCGAGAGTAAGAACGCTAACCCTTTAGCACCAGATATTTCCAACATTTTGCACCATTATGCAGAGAACTTTAACATAATGCAATTAGTAGTCACTGAAATACAAACCCCATGACCCTAAGACAGACTTTAAAGTCATTAATATAGTCTTGTCAACATAAGATAGACTCTTGAACATATATATTTTTGGTTACCTAAACTTTGAAATTTCATAAATACTAGATACAGTAAGTGGGTCCACCAAAAGAACGAAATGCAAAGCCATTAATCATAACTAATAATAACAAATACATCAATATGTTATTTTAATTTTTGAAAATTGGTGAAGACCATGAAGCAACCCTAGCGTATCCATAAGAATTGGATATGTCATCAGTAGTAATGAATATTCCACATACAACTAGAATGAATATAACCAATAACCATCACCAGACATTGAAAATGAACAATGTTTAAAAATTTAATTCAAAATTAGTCCTTATATTTGATATAAAAAAAATTTGTTTTGGTCCCAACATTCAAAAAACCTCTACAATTTGGTTCTTACATGAAAAAGATGTTTAAAAATCAGTCCCTACTTTTCCAAAATTATAACAGCAAGGCTGATTTGTAACTGATTTTTATGAAGGACTAAAATGAAGGGAAAAAAAAAAAGTATATAGGTGCAGGGGACCAAATTTTTTAATAACCAAAAAAAACATATGCAAGAAGCATGCAGGGGTACCAATATTTACACAGCATCTTGAACCTCGGAAGCAAGAAAAAAGAAATTGGATTTGACTACATAAGAGAGAAGATCTCAAGCCCTGTTTCAAACTTTCAATGACATTCAACATACTGCATTGTTGAAAATCTAGACCAAAAAATTCCAGACTAAAGGAACACAAAATCAATTTTTAAGAATAACTCAAAAGTAATCAATTAATCAAATTTGTTATCATTTGACTCAGTTTCCCAAGATATTCCCTGTTCCATCACAGTATGAACTAGTAGATTGTATTATGTCAAAATGCATTGTTTAATTTAGGTCTTGGCCTTAGTTTATCACTTACAGACATGCAAATTAGTTAAGCACTTAAGCTACATTACAGAGGAGCAGAGGAAATAACAAGTAAACATGAATGCATACCTTCTCCTTTGCCCAGCCAAAAGCAAAATTATATATCTCACGGAATTTCTCTGGGCAATCAAAAACAGTGAATATATTTCAGAGAGCTTATCAAAATATTGCTGGAGATAATTTCTAGTGACAAGTGAATTATAAATTGTATGACTAAAACTAGTTTTGATCGGTAATCTAAATACTGTTGCCCATACGTTCATCTTTCAGCTCAGAGCGCATATAAGGTATCTTTTCACGGAACTTTTCCAGAGAATCAATCCTGCAACAATTATATAAGGTTTTCATCTGAGACTTAATCATTATAGAAAGAAAAATCATTTCAAAACCACAAAAAAATACACACCCCAAAGATTGTAAACCTTCAATAAACTCCTTCTTGGAAAATTCACACATGGTGCCAGCCTTCATGTGCCATGAAAGAACTAACTGCAAAAATTCCAACATTCCCAGTTACCTAAAGCATTCCCTTGTCATCTAAATACACTCTCATGGTGCAGCTGAGTTCACACTAACACTAGGAATTGTAAACAGATGTAAATTTTATGCTCAACAACTAAAAAACTAAAAAAAAAAAAAAACTACGTACCCCATTGCCCAGAGACTCCTCGCTATGCGAAGGTAAGGGGAAGGGATATTGTACACAGTTTTATCCTTGCATATGCAAAGAGGCTGTTTCTGGATTCGAATCTATGACCAACAAGTCACAAAGACACAACTTTACCGCTGTGCCAAGGCTCACCTTCAAATTTTATGCTCAACAAATCACCAAGACACAAATTTATCCTCAACTATTCATTTAAAATTGCAAACCCTTCATTTACAAATATTGCATATTTCACCATACAGGAACCAATCATCACCCACTTACACAAATAAGTCAGAGCATTATTGTTCTTTATTTTATTTCCTTAAACAGAATCTTATTAATATTTGTCAGAAATCATAAATTTAGAGCTTTTACACTAAGGAAATGACTGACTGATGGTGAAATGTAGACATCTCTGTGCCATCTATTATAACTTATTATCCATGTATATCTAACTCTGATGAAAAGAAAAGCACCCTCAAATAACCATAATTACTTCCAACTAAAGTTAGTTAGCAGCCCCTGTATCTTTAGTTTTCACATTTAATGGGTGTGTGTAACTTATGTAATCACTGTTTAAATAGCAGTTTTTTAAAGTATAACCTTACACATAAGATCATATCAATGAAGGAAAGAATAAATCACCCAGCAATTATGCATGATTCAGATTTGAAATATTGTTTAAAACATATCTGTACCATTACTATATCTTGAGGATCCACCTGCAAAAGAAAAGAAGAATCAAGCATCAATTACTCTTCGAACAAAAATTATCTTCACCTTATGAATGAATTAAAACTAAAGAACACTGAATAGATAGATAAGATATTTAAACATCAGAATTCCATATGGGCATCAAGACCTATGAAACTGAGATGTACTAACCAACATAAACATGATACAGGAAATGAGTATCACATCTGATATATATATATATATATATATATATATATATATATAACACATTCATTTTCATGTGGAGATAACCAACCTTCATTTTTCTGGTATTCAGATTTGACTCTTATTCTTCTTGGAAGAATTCAGTAATTATGTTTAAATTGATGAAAAGAGATGAAATAAAGTGGAACTAAATGGAATACTTCTAAGTTTTATTATTTGAATTATTTAAAATAAGGTGAAACAAAATGAAACATCTTGAAATACATTTGATTCCATTCCATTCAAAAGAATCAAAACTTCTCTTTTACTTCTTCCTAACCACAGCCCAAAATGACACACTCCTAGGCATAACCAAATCCCTTTAGTAGTTTACATTTTCAATTTCCCTTAATAAAATACTAATATATTCCTATTGGATTCTTTCCATCTTTTTAACATTAAACTTGTATCTTAAGTTTTGACTTTTGAACTACATGTTCCAATTTCTCAATTAATCTTAGCCAAAGCTATACTTCAAGACTAAATAAAGTTCATCTCTTAGGTGTATGCCTAAGAACCCAAGGTATGAACTCTATGTTTTCTTCTTCTTTTCACTTTATCTCCACTACTCTCATTTATTCTGAAGAACAGTAATAAATCTTTCCCAGTTTCCCCTAATTGGATGCCTTAAAATAATCCAATTCCAAAAGTCATATAGCATTTATAGCAATTCAGCTCAAATTCCAAACATAATCTCCGGAATTAGTGCTTGCAACTTGCAAATACTGTTCACATCTTTACAGCAGGCTCCGTGACTACATACAGGTAAAGAAATGTAAACTATAAAGATAAATGAATCAGACATTTTAATTTGCATTCAGAAACAGTAACCTGGATATCATTGCAAAGGAGAGTGATACCATCTGCCAAAATCATATCAACATATGCATCTGCGTAGAAATTAGTGCAATAAAGGATTAGCAGACAGGCATAATGTACATAGATTTGATAAATGATAGCCACTGATCAACAGGTATTATCGAATAACTTAGAAATAAACAACTAGAAATGTTCATATATGCTGCACCTCAGCCAAAATAAAAATGTCCTTGATTAACTTTTTTAATGTAAAAGCTCACATGCAAAAGTTATTGGATCTCATATCCAACATATCTTATTCTCATACAAAGGAACAAATACATTGGTGAATCAATTCTAACTTCATGACACTCCATCTTAGAATGCTTCCAAGTTTAATTGACATGTGCAGTAATTAATTTGAAATAGGGATGAAACACACATGCTCACTTAAAATAACAAAAAATTGCGTAGACAAATTTACTTCTTATTCACCAAGGTGAAACCTCAAGGATAGAAAAATTATGCCATAGTTGATAAGCATTTTACATGTATAATACTGTTTTTTTTAATCATTTTTCATGTTTCTGCACCAATTGGTTGTTGTGCTGATCAGACTATTTTAAAAGCTATCAGTGTCTCAATTTTATTTTCACCTTCATTGCTAACCTTTATATCTATTGTATAGCTCCTCCAAGTGCCTAGAATCAGTAAATGTTTTAAGCTGGGGTTGGCTGTAAAAGAAATCAAATGCTCCTTCAAGATGCCAATCACTAGCCTTCAGAGCCTGCAGGGCTAGTTTCTCGCTGAAAATACAAACATTGTTTTTAAATGTCAGAAGTTAAAGATGCAATTGACTTGCATGATATAAATTCAAAAAAATTCGCCCTCAAAAATAAATATCCAGCTGTAGTAACAGACAAAGTACATGAACCAGACTAATATACATTAAGTATCAACAAGGCATCTGAAGCAAATCATAATCATAATTGATGTAGAAAATATAACCCTTCCCAGAATGATCACACACTCGTCTGTCAATATCAGACAAAGTAATCAATCCAAGGAACATCAAAAAATTTCAGATCAAAAACAGAAAATCACAGAGGCTTTCAATCCAAGGTTGAATACAAAGATCCCAAATCTCTCCCCCCACCCCAAACCCATCCAAATTCAACACACAATACACACTAACTGGATATCTTTTTTAATTTGTAATATAATTCGTAATATATATATATATATATATATAATAATAAAAGTAAAATTCAGAGATTCAAATGTAATGGGCAAACCATCACATGCACCCTAAGGACATGGGAAATCAAATTAAGCATAGTTTCTAATTGTGGAAAGCAACCGCAACTGAGGTTGCAATATTGAGGTTTTGGAGGTCTCCTCAACCATATTAAAACCACAGCTGCAGTCACATTTGCCCTCAATTATATACTAATTCAAAAACCACAGCGCAATCACAATTTAAAACCTTCAAATGAAGCAAATAAATCATAGGCAACTATGAGATCACCTGGCTCCAGTTATTGTTATGAACTGCTGGAGTTTGTCACGATGACCTCTTCCCAATTTGTGCTGTAGCTCAAACCAGAACACTTAATTAGCATATATTATCATAGCCCATATCATAATAAACAGCATAAATACACCAAGAACAAATCATTTAATTTAACACATCTCAGTTTGAGTATCTCATCAATTATTATAACATCCAAGTCGTTAAATTCAAAAAAGAAAAAAAAAACATTCAAACCGATTAAAAGGGAGTTTCAAAAGTTACGATAGCAGGAAATTAATTGTACATGAATAAAAAAAAACAAAAATAAAAAAAAAATAAAGCAAAAATTGAGAATTGCTAAACTGTATAGTAAAAAATTGAGCCACAGATAAATAAATAAAATAATGAAATCGGAAGCGAAGGGAAAACACTTACCATTGCGGAAGGTGGAGAAAACCCTAAAACGTGAAGATCTAGGAGTTGGACAGAAAGGAAATTAGGGTTTTTGGTGGAACTGAAATTTGGTTCGGAATGGGATTGAGGGCTGAGGGATGCGAAAGGTGTGAGCTTTGGTTTTGGCTCACTCGGAAGTGGACCCTACTTACCACGGAGAAGATAGAATAATATATAGCTTGGATTTTATTTTATTTTTAGGAAAAATAACTTCTATCTTTTATTTTGATTTTGCCTATATTTTTTTCCCTTAAATTTTGGTATTTTTGTTTTCGATTCCAAAATTAGATTTACTTTTTTTAGTCCTTGAATATAGAAAAAGAAACACTCCCTCTTAACTGATTTTTGCAGCTTTTATCCATAATTTATAACCACTTTTTTATCACAAAAGGAATTAAAAATATATTTTTAAAATTTGAGGGACTAAAAATATAAAATTTAAATTTGAAGGATCAAAAATAAAACGAAACCTAAATTTGACATTCTATTTCTAATACTCTATATATCACTATATGATTTAAAATTTATTAAAATTCACTGAATTGAAAGGTTTCATATATAAATCAAGATAAAATCATTGATGTTGTTCAGTTGAGTGAAATTGAGCGTTTCAACGAAATAAGTGGAAAGCGAAACTTTCATTGTTGCGTACGAGTATAATCAACGACGAAAGTTGTCCAGAAATAGAGGGACTCACACTTTAATTACACTCTAAAAATGACATGAAATAAGTTAAAAGTGTACAAGAATATCGTGACTTTTATATGTTTTCAAAACTATCATTTATCTTGTAACAGGATATAAATTGGTGTAGTCTAACCAATGCCAATGAAAATAAGTTCTAAATGCATCTTAGAAAATCCAAAAACAATTATATTGCATGCATATTCAATTAAATTATGTTAAGCATAATCAAATATCCTTTCTTTCATAATAAAATATGGTATTAAAAGCATAATTGAATAATAGACTCTTTTTTTCTCTAATACACAACAGCTGTGTCAAAACATCTTCTTGCATGGGCATATTCGATTATGCATTTTGACATTATTAATTATGCACCTTCCTTTTTAATAACTGAAAATCAATGTATTCGTAAAAGTGAAAAAAAAAAGACGATTTTTGTTCTAAAAAATGGCAAATACATGAGTAAAATTAAAATTATAAAAATATATTATTTATTTTCTATTAAATCACTTTAATTTAAATCTTTCATTCTTTTTTATACTGCTATCATCTCTACCAAAAATCTTTATTTTTCCGCTTTCTTTCATCCTTTTTATTCATCACAATCTTATTCATTTTAACAACCCAACAAGTGTGAATGAAAATATCACTAATATTTCTCAAAATATATTTAGGCCCTCCTAATTCTCTCTCCTCTAACTCTCTCTCCTCTAACTCTCTTCACGATGTCGAAATATACAAACATTGAAATTTTGTTGATGTGTTTCTGGGTCAATAAAAACCCAAGAAACAAATATTTTCACATAAAACCAGACTTAAAACCTTGAAAACTTGAATTTAGGCCTACTCGCCTAGTGGGGTGGGCTGAGAAGCTTGAGCACGAGATATATCAAACTCAACTCACGTAAATGCTAATTTATTTTAGATTTAGATTTAGATGTTAAACACAATTTAATTTAACACGTTGACGTGTTTCTAAACTCTAGATGTAACATCATTAAAAAAATAAGTCATATTAAAAGAATATAAAATCTTAAAATTATAAAAATTTAGAAATATCTCTTGTATAATAAATAAAATCAAATAAATAAGTCTTAACTAAAATTATTATTTTTAAAATATGGACATTTAAACTAAATAAACATTAAAAATATAATAAAAATGATCGCACATGGTATGTTAGTTTGAAGTACTAATCAAATTAAAATAAATATAACTAAGAAAATTATGTTTTCAAATTTCTTCAAACTCAATAACTTGTTCTTCATGGGTTGAAAATAACATTTATAATGATATGATAGTTTCATTAAACAAAACAACTAATAGGAATTCGTAAATAGTGTTATTTTTAACCGGCACGATATTCCAGCAAATCAATCATGTAATCCGCAATAAATTTAATATAAGATTATATATGTATATATTTACACACCAAGAAAAAAATATACTAAACAATCACAATTCATGAAATTTTGAATAAATTAAATATGTAAATAAATAGAAACACCTCTAGACATCCAAGTAAATATAACATACATAACACCTTAGTGATTCCCAGGATCACAATACTCAATTTTTTGGTTTCCAAAATTAGTGTAGATCTCATATTTTTCAAAGAATCTTTGAGTTCATATTCCATGCAATGATATCAAGTGTCTTCTCCATCATAAATGGTCGTATCCATAATCTCTCCCTCATCTCAAATGAAAATATTTATAATAATTTCATTATCATCTTAGATGGAGATATCTATCATATAATCTCATAATAAAATATACATCATCGTCCCTTACAGAAGATGATGATCAACTCACAAAATTATAAAAATATTATTCTAAAAAAAACTACCAACAAATTCTCTAATTTAATGCATTCAATAATAATTTTCAAAATCACACCACAACAATAGAATCAACTAATAATATGAAACCATATATATAACAACAATTATATAATAATATAATAATTAAGGCATAAAATATTTAGAATGACTAAAACATATATTCATTAATTCAATGATAAAAGTCCTTTAGATAATGTATCTCTCTTGTTTATCTATTATTTCTATTATCTTTAATTATAATTATTTTTAACCAATCTAATATATTATTATACTAACATCTTTTTAAACTAAAATAAGAATTTAATGTTTTAAAACAATTTAATTTATTTTTTCTTTTACTAAAAGATATATTTAGATATTTTTATCTAAATTAGTTTTTTTATGTTACACTGGATAGTGAGATATTTGTTTTTTGGTTATTGACGAAACCATAATTGGGCTTAATGCAATTGGTCAAAGAGTGTTATTTAAATCGGTTCGGATCGACCAATTGGACCAGTTGGACCGAGAATCACTTGTAACTCCGGACGGGGTTAGGTGTGAAACTGGCCAGCAAGTGGCCCGGTTAGGCTCGGCAAGAATTAGTCATTTTTGAAGAACCGGCGACCCAAACAGTTTTTTAAAACCCAGACTGGGTTGTGCATGTTGTCGTCACCACTCAACCATTGCGAGCAATCTCGTCGTCAATAACGTGAATGAAGATGTCAACGACCTGGAAGAGAGAAGAGGAAGATGGTAGCAGACCAATACGTAGAGAAAGAAGAGAGAAAATGAGGTGAGGCACGATGAGGGGCAAGGAGAAGCACAACGAGGGGCCGAGGGACGAGAGCGAGGCGCGGCGGGGTGCAGCACAAAGCGACGCATAAGTAGGAAGGAGAAAGGAGAAAATGAGGCGCATGACTTTAAAGATAGTATTTATAGTATTGGGATTAAGTTTTCGCTTTGGGTCTCCAGATCCACATTTGCTTCTTGTACCCTTTTATTACTTTATGTACTCCTTCTAGCTCATTTTTTTAATTAAAAATTGGGCTTGTGTTTTAATTTAAGTAATTACTATTTACGCTCTCTTTTATTATTAATATACTTTACTAATATTATCAACTTTAATACTTCAATTGTTATTTTGAATTCTTTAGTATATTTTTTTTAATCAAATAATGTTAGTTATATACTTATATATAATATAATTTTAAATTTTTTAATATAGATTCACTGATTCATTATCTCAATCGAATTAATGATCAAACCGATTCTCACAACATTACTAAAAAAGCTTGATTTTGCTAAAAGAAATAATTTAAATATATAAAAATCAAGACTAAAGTTCTGCACATTACCTTAATGAAAAAACAAATTAATAAAAAATAAAGAGGACTAGTTGATGTACAGGCAATCATATCGTTGGCACTTGCCACCATTCTCCACCACACACACACACACACACACACATATATATATATATATATATATATATATATATATATAATGATGAGTGAGAATAGATCAATGTATAGATTATAGTTTTTGTGAGATTTTTCTAGGAATGTATAGAACTGAAAACACGTGCACTCGGACAAAACAAAACTGCGCAAACATGAATATTCTAAAGTCAATTTAATTTAATTAATAATATTAAATATAAATAAAAACTAATAAACAAAAAGAAGAAACAAATTAAAACATTAAAGTGTATTTTTTATCAAATTTGATTTAAATTTTTTTAAATTAAAAAATTAATTCAAATCTTTTGCAATTTTGTTGGCTCTTGAATCGTCATCCTGTACCACATATAAAATATATAATGAGGAGTGGGTACTGGGGATAGATAACTTTAAAGTATAGATTATTGTCTTTCCCAGATTTTTCTGGTTACGTGTAAAACTCAAATCACAACCACACACAAATAGGACATGGCAAGAGAACAAAACTGATGGGGACCAAATTCCTTGTTAGCATTGATGAAACAATTTAGGAATATATATAAGGTCAAATTAATTTAATATAAATTTATTTCTACTTTTATATTATAAATAAATTAAAATACAAAACTTAATAGGTGAGTTCACTTTATTTTTTGTGTGTGAATCTTATTTCTATTCTCTCATTTGGACAAGGGTTAACCAATTTTTTTTCCTGTCAATTATCCCAAGCTAACCTCTTTTATCATTATCTATTTTTATATCTATCTATAAAATAATTTTCAATTGGTTTTGAGATTAATTTATTAACAACATCTTATATTACAATTTAAATTATTTATCACAAACTTAAATAGAATTTATAATAAATAATTTAAACTGTATATTATAACTAAAACTTATAATAAATAAATATTTTAATATATAAAATATAATCTATATATTAAAAAAGATATTTATTATGAGTTTTTAATTATATATAAAAATATTTATTCTATGCAATGCACAAATTAAAATACTAGTTAAATTAAAAAAAACATGATGAAAAATAGAATTTTTATTAAATCAAATTGGATTTTGATTTAAATTTTGCAAATAAATTTATCCAAATCCTCACTTTAAACTATAGAAGAGTCATGCCTTTATCTTCCTGTTTCTAATTTAAATTTAGTAAGTAACTTTAACAAGTTTAATCTTCATAATTTTTTAACTTTTGATGAAAAAATCTACTTTGAATATTTTATTTGATTGAATCTATTTTTGATTTTGTAAAGGAAGAGCTGATTTTTATTCAATAATAGAAAGATCAGATGCATCATTTTCCTAACACACTAGGGACCTCACCTATATAACTATCACGTGTAACAACAATTTAATTTGCTAATATATCAAAAAAATTAATATTGATAATATATAGAAATTAAATTTAAAGTAATAAAAATATGTAATCAAAATACATTAACACTTTAGGGGAGTGCAATTGGCATACACATCATAAAGGAACAAAGATTTGAGATAGAGACATCCAACGAAATAAAGATGGGAACGATTTGCAGTTTCCCTTCATTAACTTATTCCTTAAGAAAGACGACAACTTAAGGTGATGGAAAGTTTCCACCAATATCCTTTCATATCCAGAAATCAAAATCTTATTTAAAAATTAAGACATACTAGCGTTAATTTAGCTTTAATAGATTGTCGCAATAAAGTAATCCATTAGGCTTGATTCTAAGTTTATCCCATAAACAATAATTTTTTAATACAAAAGTTGAAAAACTAATCTTAATAACTTTAAGCAGATATTGGGTTGTGTTATTAGCTTTTGGGAATGATCTTAAATATATTTTTTATTTTAAAAAAACATTTTTGATATATTCTAAATTAATAAATCTTTTTTAATATAAAATTTTATTTTTAGTTACTTCATATTAATCTAAAAATTTATGTTGAATGGGGGCGTGGGAATTTTAAAATTTAAGTAACATTTATATATAAAAAATTAAAATAATATATTTTCATTATCACTAATGTATACTTATTTTATTATTACCAAAAAATATTTTTTTATTAGATAAAATATATTAAAGATATTAAACTTTAAAATTAAGAAAAT
>PYAF01000716.1:1465753-1493920 GCA_007407185.1 Glycine tomentella | reverse complement strand
GTATGTTAACATCAAATTTTAAATAGAGGAAAAATTTCAATTAAAGTTAATTACATTTAAGAAATACTATTTAAAAAATTATGAATAAAAAATAAATTGGATACTCAAGTCCAAAAAAAATGTTAAACAAAAAAAAACTTTTTAAACATTTTTGTTTAAAAATCCTCGAATTTATAATGAGGAACAAAACTTTAAACTTAATTATATATTTTAGTGATAAAATCTTAAAATTGCATGACATGTTACTTCAACATTAATTGTTACATGAGGAAAAATTCTATTAATAAAATTCTTTTTAATTAGTTCAATAATTTTTTTTTTCACTTTTATTTTTAAATTACAAGGCTTTTTGTAAAAAAAAAATTATGGCTCCTAGAGAGGGTAGCCTAACAGAAACAAGCATCAAGCATAGTATTTATCCACTCCACATTTTATAGTTCACCTACTTCTAGTGATGATGGTCACACGAAGATTCAATCTAGGAAGAACACAGGGTCCACATGCTGCCAAGTATGAATTACAATTTTTATTTATTTTTATATTTTTTATGTTATGGGTATATTTGGATAGAAAATTTTAATTAGAGAAAGTAATTTATTAGAGAATTTAAAATTATTTAATTTAAAATTTATTATTTGAATATTTTTATACAAGAAATTTAAATTTTTGAAATTTTAAAACAAAATTTTAAACAATTAAAATTATGGAATTTAAATTTCCTTTTAAAAAGTGAAAAATTAAAATTTTCTTATTCTATAGAAGTTCTAACCACACCACTTGCTACTCATACGACACCCAACTCATGCATTTTTTGGTACATGAGATTTAAAATTTTAAAAACTAAAAAATTCAATTTCTTTATCCAAACATAAAATTTTAAAAATAAAAAATTTAATTTACTTATCCAAACACAAAATTTTAAAAAATAAAAAAATTTAATTAATATATTTTAATTTCTCTTAATTTTAAATTTTTTGAAATTTAAAAATATTTCATCCAATCATAATTAAAGAAAAAGTGGAAAATCATCCTGAAGTTTGTTTGTATACGCGCACCAAGGACAGTTCTTTTCCTACTCCGTGTCTCCCTTTTCCTCTTCCGTTTATCCCTATAACCGGAAGGTGGTTATTGTCTAAACATTGCATCAAACAAAAAACAAAAAACAAAAAACAAAACCAAAACCTTGAGAAAACTGAACATGGCGGAAAGTGTAGCAGGAACTCGCCGGAGAGAACCGTTTTTGGTGTCACCGGAGGAAGAGACAAAAGCTTCTTGGAGACTTGACGTCAAAGAGTTTCGTTTGCCAAGTCAAACCAATGATCATCAAAATCAGCGATCCTTCACATTCCGTGGCCTTCTTCGTAAACCCAGTGAGACATTCTTTTTTCTAAAGTTTCTGTTTTGTGTAATGGGTGTGGTTTGTTCACATTGGTGACGTGTTAAATTGTGATGGGTCTGATTTTGTTCTGAATGATGAATGATGGTGTGTTTGTTTGTGCAAACTCAGTATGCCTTTGTTTACCCTTTTAAACTTTCTTGTTCTCTTTGTTGATTGAAGTGATAAAGTCTCTATTTTGTTTAATGGGTCTGTTTTGGTCTCTGTGGTTGCCATGCATGATGCATGTGTTCAATTCTGCAAATTCAACCTTCCTTTGAATGTTTGAACTTTAAAGTCTTTGTTTTGTATGTTGGGTCTGTTCTGGTCTATGTGGTTATCATGCATGTGTTGAATTCTTCAAATTCAGACTTCCTATGAATGTTTAAATTTCAAAGTCTCTGTTATGCGTGATGGGTCTGTTTTTCTCTTCGTGATGATACTTTGAATTGTGAAAACCGAAGAAGTTGGAGAGGTGGTGTTGTTATTAGTCTATGTTTGGATAAGCGTTGAAAAAATTGATTTTGAAATAATTGATTTTGCAAAAAAAAAATGGTTAAAATTGATTTTGAAGTGATGTGATTTATGTTTGGATGTTTTATGATAAAATCAAGTGAGGAGTAGAACTCAGTAGAAAATTTTGGATTCAACTCCTCAAAAAGTTACTCAAAGTTGCTTGAACTTAGAATCAATTTTGAATTCTTCTCTAACATGAAACAAAATATATGAAAATGTATCCAAAGCCAATTCTGAACTCAGAATCAATTTCTCAAAACGAAACAAACACCCATTTAGTCTTCGTTTGTTATTTATTGTGTAGGCCATGGTGGGAATTTTTGCATAAAGACAGAGCCTTTTATTGTGAATTTGCATCTTGGTGCTTGAATTTGATTAGTTTAGTACTGCTTTGGTATAGTTCCATTCTTTTGATCAAAAGTACATGGGGATTAATATTGATGGTAACGATCTGTCTTTTTTCATATCTACACGGTTAATCCTGAAGATACTCCATTCCCTATGTCATATAATTATTTTCTTGTTAGAATCTATTGTACTTGATTCCATACATAATCAGAAATTATTAATACTTTCTCTAATGACACGAAACTGGATCCTATTTGCTTTACAGATATATTTTTTATACCCTTTATTATCTTGTCCCTAAAGATAAAGTAGATAGTTTAACTACATAATGTTTAAAGTTTAAAATCTTCAATTTATTAAAGGTTGGTGAACAGTGTTTTGAAAATTTTGACATTATTAATCATTAATTTACTTGAGGAACTCAGAAAACATAACCAAAATTAAAAAATTAGCATTTAAATTCATCATCAAGATGTTTCAGTTAAAGTCATATATTCTGGATTGTGGATTTGCCTACTTACTCTCTAATCCTACTTTAACTTTGTTTTAGGGAAGCAACGCAAAGTGGCAGAATATTACAAGAAGCAGGAGAGACTCCTTGAAGGATTTAATGAGATGGAGACTATGACTGAAGCGGGTGGTTTCCCAGGATCTCTAACTGAGGTTGATTGTTCTATTACCATGATTTACTTATAATCTGTCATACATGGAGCAACTCTAACTGGTTTTGATTATAATCTCATTCCATTCAATCTATGAAGAAAAACTCTACTAAATGTACAAACTAAATGTTTCTCAGGATGAAATGAAGCAATTAGCCAAGAGTGAGAGGATGGCTGTTCATGTGTCAAATATGTGTAACTTGGTGCTGTTTGCAGCAAAGGTTTATGCCTCAGTTGCAAGTAGATCATTAGCAGTCATTGCCTCAACCATGGATTCCCTCTTGGATCTCTTGTCAGGATTCATATTGTGGTTTACTGCTAATGCCATGAAAAACCCGAATCAATATCACTATCCAATTGGAAAGAAACGCATGCAACCAGTGGTAAGGTTTAATTTAAATTAAACTGCACAAGGTGATTGAATCCTATAAAGTTTTAGTAAATAATTGGGATATTTTCAAAATAGCCATTGCATGGTTGCTTATTGAAGCTACATGCTGATATGATTTGCTATGCAGGGTATCATTGTTTTTGCATCAGTGATGGCAACCTTGGGGTTGCAGATTTTGATTGAATCTGCCCGAGAACTTATTTCCAAGGCAAGTGAGATAAACTTTTATTCTTGTTTGTTTAGTAGATCCCCAAATTTGGGTTTTGTTTATGAATTTGAATTTAGGTACAATTCAGATAAACTTATGAAGAAGTACTTAAAGGATAAGAAAGATAAAATGAATCAAACTTCTTTCATAAGTTAAAATTAACTTATTCAACCTACCATTTTAGATGCTCTCATGTCTAACTTCTCAAAAGGTTGGGGTACATATGTTATTTTTAGCTCATGAAGAAATTTGGTTCATTTTACCTTTGTATTTTCTTCTGCTATAAGTGTTAAGAAGTTTATCCAAATTCTGGACTGACTAAATTATTTGTTTGCGGTGTAGCAGTTTTAAGTAACTCTTATTGATTTTCCTGTAATTATTATCACGGCCCGTACTTTTAATTTCTAATGCCATTCTTTTTGTTACAGTCTAAGCCTGATATGGACCCAACAAAACTGCATTGGATGATCGGAATTATGGTGTTTGTGACTGTAGTGAAGTTCATTCTTATGGTCTACTGTCGAAGATTTAAAAATGAAATTGTTAGAGCATATGCACAAGATCACTTTTTTGATGTCATTACTAATTCTGTTGGATTAGTTGCTGCTGTGCTAGCTGTCAAGTTCCTCTGGTGGATTGATCCAACAGGAGCTATTATTGTGAGTTCAGAAGTACACTTGGTGCTTGTCTTTGGTTTTCTTTTTCTTTTTTTCACATATAGTCGCTAACATACCACTTTGTTTTTAAGAGGTTGCATTTATTGTTATTATATGCAAAAATGTATCCTCAGAGCAAGTTGGCTCTTATTCTTTCCTTTTTTTCCCCTTAAATCCATGAAAATATCATGATTTTTTGTTTTAGTTTACTTACAAAAATTTATTCATTTCTAGTCCCTACATATAATAAAATGATGTGATTTTAGTCTCTCACTACACTCAGTGAGATACTAAAATCACATTGTTTTATTAAATGTAGGAAAAGTTGTAGAGATTCAATAAAAAAATTATGATGCTCTTAGGGACTAAACATATTTAACCTTTATTTTGTTTTTCTTCATTGTTCTAAAAAATCTTGAATGGTGATCTTTTTGTTACATAATTATTTGTTTGTTACATCAAGCTAACTGCTTGATTGAACTATTAATGATGATATCCTGAATGTGTAATGCAGATAGCATTGTATACAATTAATACATGGGCCAAGACAGTCATTGAGAATGTTTGGTCACTTATTGGAAGGACAGCACCACCTGATTTTCTAGCCAAGTTAACTTTCCTCATATGGAATCACCATGAACAGATCAAGCACATAGATACGGTTAGAGCTTACACCTTTGGTGCGCATTACTTTGTGGAAGTTGACATTGTGTTGCCAGAAGACATGCTTCTCCACCAAGCACACAACATTGGTGAGACACTCCAAGAGAAGCTGGAGCAGCTTCCAGAAGTTGAAAGGGCTTTTGTGCACATAGATTTTGAGTTTTCTCATAGGCCTGAGCACAAGACCATGAGGTAATGATATGCCATGGTACAACAACGGCATAAATTAGCTTTGCTAATTTTCTTAGTTATTTTATGCAAGTCAAGTAGCAATTTTTCTATCTGACATAGTTGTTGATTCCTCTAAATGGTACTTCCAATGTGGTTGACTCATAATAGTTAAAGATTATTTTTTTCTCATCACAATTTTTGAGGTCGGGGTAGGGTGTAAGAAAAAATAATGTTGAAATATAAGTACTCAAATAATTGCTAGTTTTTGGAAAATGATGCTTTGATACTTGGGGAATATACACTGTTGGAGTGAGAGATAAAAAGTTGAGAGAAAATAATATATGATGAGAAATTTGATAAGAACGGAAGAGATTAATAAAGAGGAGCGCAAAGTAGATGGAGAAACTGAAATATGAAAAACTTGTATGATTTGATTGTCTTTCATCATGTTTAGGATGCAATGACTACTACGTATTTTGTTTTTATTTATTTACATAAACAAAATTGGGGGAGGAGATGATGAGTTAGTCTAAGACTGAGAAAGTATTTACAAAATAATTTATATATTTTTTATTCCGAAGAGATGAGTGAAAAATTAAATATGTAATCTATTTTGTGAGATTTGTTTTTATTTCATGACTAAACTTTTTATTTGAAATAAAGATATTAATGTAACATAAATGAATGGTAATTCATTTAATACCATCAATATAATATTTAAAATATATTAATATAAATTAAAATAAAATGTTCTTCAACAAAATTTAGTATCATAGTCTCAATTACAACTATTTCCTACAAACTCATTTATTATAATAAATTTTGTTACAACCAGATTTATTGAAATAAATTAACAAAATATAATTCATTAATAATATAAACATGACAGAAAAAATAAATATGAAAAAGAGTGAAACAAATAATAATGTATATAAAAGTAATATCTTAAGAAGTTTCAATGTTAGTAGTTTCAATACTTACAATTTGATCAGTTTGATTCGATTTTGATTTGGATTGATTTGGATCGATTCAAGTTCATGAGTGAATTGTACACGTAAACACCTCTAGATTTGATTCCTCTAATAAGCTTTTTGGATTCGTTGAAAGTTTCCTCCAGTAAGTTGAACACAAATGTGTAAATTAAGAAAATAGGAATAAATTCATCGTCAATTTAAAATCAATTAAAGTTATATTACTTTGGTTGAAAAACAGAGCGCCCATTGTATGTCGTGGGCCGTATGGCCCAAAACATATTGGAAAGAATCGTAATTTTACGCACCAAAGGGATTAGGGTTTCGCTGCTATTCTCTTCGTAACTTCCACCCTCGCTCCCTATTTAATCCCCATCCATTCTTTGCCTCTCCACAATTCTTTCAGTCGCCGCTTATGGCCAAAACCATAATTTTTCTTCAATAAAGATGGCCAAAACCATGATTTTTCTCTCGTTTTCTTGTTCGAAGGTTTAATTTTTCTTTTCTTCTCATATTTTGGGGCAGTGATGACTAATTTATATATACCATCAAACTATGAGAGCTTCATTGAGCTTGTTGATGCCATCAATTTTCTGAGCCTTTTTTTTTTTTCAATTTTTGTGTTTTCAATTTTTGATTTTATTTAATTGTTTATTGGATTTTGGTTTCGGAAAAAAGGCAACAAATTAGAGTCTCTGATTCGCCTAATCCGTGGCGTTTTCAGTGCTGTACGTTGCCAAGAACAATTTGGAACTGAGATTCTGGCATTGGCCATTTATTTTCCTTAGGCTTGTGCATTCAGATGTTCCTATATTTTCAACTGTTCCTTTAAAATCCATTTTGGGTATTTTTGGTTAAAAAAATTTTCGTCCAAATTTGTGATTTTTGTTAGTTAATTTGGTGTGTAGTGAATTGCCCTAAATTTTTAGGGCTTTTATATTATCCCTTTCTTAAGAAAAATATCCTTTTAATTTCAATAATTTTAACAATAAGTATTTTTTTTTTTACTTTAATTTCAATTTAGTCTTTAATATTTTTAAATTTGAATAATTTACTAAAATGATAACAATATATAAACTGAAATTTCAAACCTAAATCAACCTATCATCAATAACTTATTCTACTTTAAAAGGGTCCAAATATGAATTTTTTTAATGCAAAATTCATTTATTTAAAATGGCTTAAGTTGCGCATCACCTAATCAGCAAGCCAACCCCAACATGTTCTTGCCATACCATACATAATCATGAAGGCAGATCAAGAAAAAAAAAGAAAAAAAAATGAAAGTTAAAAAGAGCTATGTAATTCAATCCTCATATAAGAAACTAATCATAATCAAAATGGAAATGGAAATTAAAATCAAGGAGAAACATATGGTCTTTTCTTTGTTCAGTAAATTTTCCCAATAAGAAGGGTAATCTGAAAAAAATACTCTAAAATCCCAAAAGTTAGAAACAAAATACCATAAGCAAATATAGAATATTAGTAAAAAACACTTAGAATGTTTTTTAGTAAATAGTATTTTTTAGAGATTTTTTAAGTACGACTAACAAAAGTCACCATTAGTACATATAGTGTGATTTGAGCCATCTTTTAATGTAACAAAAGTCATGAAGTATTATAACTTTAGCATCAAGATCAAGCATGTGAAATTCTAACATGCTGAACGACCAAAACTAATTCTAACATGCATAATTACCTGTTAGTTTAGTGGAGTCATCATCTTGAAGAACAAAATTCATGTGATTGAGACTCCTCTAACTATATATTTTTTTTTTCACGCTAATTATATATAATGGAGACAGATTCTGTTGTACAAGTGAATAATATAAACATGTTTCTGTATGAAGGATATTTTTTGAGAAATAATAAAAAAATTAGCTTGGATAGTGAGAAAAACATTTTTGGTAATGTGAATAGTAGCTCCCACGTTAATTTGATAATACAGATGAATCCGAACAAGGCCAAGCAAATAGCTAGAAACTAGAAGAAAAACTATAATAAGAAAAACTCTTATCAACTGAAGTGAGCAACGAATATTTTGAAATAAAGTTAGCACTAACAAGTAGTTAATTTTTAAGTAAATAATTAAAAGTAGTTCAGCTCAGCAATAACAATTCTAAATTGATACGTAATTATTAATTATGTCGACGATTAATAGTTCCTAATTTTCCTATTGACATATTTTATTAGCTGTTTTTAAATTTAAATTATATGTACTTATATTAAATTACAAGTAAATATGAAAAATGAATTAAAAATTGGAAAAAGTTGGAAATGACAAGTCACTAGTTTGCATTATTATTCCAATGTGGGAGCTCAGTGTCCGAAATAGAGTCACAGAGGATCTATTTCAAGCAAAGAAGGAAGCTCCTCTTGTTGTAGATAAATTCTTGTAAGTACCAGAACATGCATGTTCAATATGGCAACTTGTCATTAATATTCATTGTGCTGTGCTGAAACATAATAACTTGCTGTGTTTCTCTCTCCTTTTTGTTTCAGTCTCGGATTCATTCTCACAATCCAGTGTTCAGGTGCTACCAAGATAACATGGAAAAGGAGTGTGCAATAAAACAAGATGTTACTGAAGTAATTTTTCTTTCTCTTTTAGCTCTTTTGGTTATGATTATTCTGCAGTTAGAAAGAAATAATTGTTACACCCTTATTTCTTGCTTTCTGCAGCTAATTGGAAAAACTCCAATGGTGTATTTGAACAAAGTGGAGGAAGGGTGTGTGGCTTGCATTGCTGCAAAGTTGGAGTCAATGGAACCCTGCTCAAGTGTCAAAGACAGGTGCAAAAGAGTTTACTGTTTTTCTCTGTCATAAATAATGAATCATTGTTTCTTTTCTATGTTTAAGATGTTTGAGAATTTCCTGCAAATTCATTGTTTAATGGGATTAGATGTTGGTGAAGTGAACTTTCTTTGTGAAATGCTAAAGAGGTTGGCTCTCTGTTCTTTTGGTCTGCCTTGCCATCATTGGGACTTTATGTAAAAAGACAAATTCTAACTGTTTCTTTGGGGGTGCAGGATAGCATTAAGTTTGATCAAGGATGCTGAGGACAAGGGCCTGATTACACCAGGGAAGGTTGGTAATAGAACTCTAGTTCTGAGGCATTGGTGGTTTTGTACACGCATGATATGATTTTTGAATTCAGGTCCTGTTTGGATAAACTTCTCAATAAGCCCTTATAGGAGAAGAAAACAAGATGCTAAAATGAATTGAGTTTCTCTCATAAGTTAAAATTAGCTTATACAAATCAGCATTTGGAGAAGTTAAATGAGAGGACTTCTATAAATTAACTTTTGTATAAGCTAATTTTAACTTATGGAAGAAATTTAATTCATTTTAACTTTTTATTCTCTTCTCCTATTAGGATTTATTGAGAAGATTTATCCAAATAGTTTTGTGTGCCATTTTCCCCCAATAATAAATCATGTTTAGTCAAAGTGATGCTGCGTTTTCAAGTTCAGATTGTTGGGTTTCTTGGATGAGATTTTTGTGTTTTTTTTTTCCTGGTTGTGGACACGGTTAAATTAAACTAGTGAAAGACTGTACTGGTTGAGACTACTAGTGGAAACACTGGAATTGGATTGGCATTCATTGCAGCACTTAAAGGTTATAGGCTAATCCGAGCAATGCCCTCGAGCGAAGAGTTGTGCTCTGTGCTTTGGGAGCTGAGCTGCATTTCACTGATCCTGCTATGGGCTTCATAGGTAATCTTCAAAAGGCTGAGGAGCTACTGAGGGAGACACCTGATGCTTTTATGCCTCATCAATTTGAAAATCCTGCAAACCCAAAGGTAATTTATCTTGTATGCATTGAGATATAGTATGTGATCTTCTGATGACAAATCTGTGCGTCCTTGTAGATTCACTATGAAACCACTGGCCCTGAGATATGGAGAGATTCTGGAGAGAGAGTCGATGCCCTTGTAGCAGGTATAGGAACTGGTGGTACAATAACAGGTGCAGGGAAATTCCTCAAGGAGAGAAACTCAAAAATCAAGGTTCCTTTTCTTCTGAACACTTGCCTGTGGACGGAAGAGAGTTTTAAATGCATGTAATTACCTTCATTGCTAATGCTATGTGTTTTCATCAAGGTCTATGGAGTGGAATCAGTTGAAAGTGCAGTCTTGAGTGGAGGACAGCCAGGTAAGTTACTTACTGTCTTTGTAAATTATGTACCTATCTTATTGCTCTTTCTTGTCCCATTTTCTCTCCATGTATAACCTCTACAACATCACTTCAACTCTTGTACCTCTTGAAATCATCAAAACCTTCAAAGTGGTCACTTCATAAGATTTTAATCTCTTGTTGACTTTTTATATCTGCATTTCAAATGATCTTCAGATTGTAAGCCAGTATGTATCTTGGTTAATATGTTAGAACACTCATGACCCAACCAAACAGTTGGTGCAAGAGACTGAGTTCAGTGAGTTGCCCCTTTAATTGAGTTCATAGTGGACTATTTAAAGCCTACTGCCACTCACATTGTTCTTCAATTTAATTGGATGAATGTTCTTCGGTATCCATCACAGAGACTGATGCCATATATGCATCATTATAATAGAACTAAAATTATGATTTTTCATTTCTGATATTTTTTAAAAGCATTATTTTTTTCCCTATCAACTTTCTGAGGTAAATTTAATTTGACATTCCTTTCTTTTCAACTTTGTGAGGCAGTACATCACATAATATTTTACTTTCAGACTGACATCTGATGATGCTAATGCTGTACTAACGGGACATGTTGCATGAATGTGTAAAAGGAGGGCATCTGATTCAGGGAATTGGTGCTGGTATTGTTCCTGCTGTGCTGGATGTTAATCAGCTTGATGAAATTATTCAGGTTACTATAGATATGCTGCGATTTTTTAGCACTACAATTATGTTGAAAGTTGTGTAATTGCCCATGGAATTGTTTACGTGAATGTTATCTTATAGATTATCATACATTGTAGTGGATAGGTAAATGTTATAAGGTCTCATTAATTATGGAGATACTGAACGGTTAATGCTGGTTGTGTTGAAAATAGTAATAATATTTAGTGTTATACTGTGAGTATTACGATCATGAAATAGTCACTGTTTGAAAAACCAAATGATATTGGAAATTTAGGATCATATGAAATAATCTTTCCTATTTATTGTTCTTGTAGGTATATGTATTTATTTTAGATGTATGTGAATATAGTCTGCCAAGTGCATATCACTCAAGACTGCTCAGTTAATACAATCTGCTCAAGTGCTTTTGTTCATTTTAGCAAACAGCATCACAGTAAGTTTGATCCACTTAGTGTGAAGTGTGCTTGCCTTGGTTATTCACTTTCCTAGAGAGGGTGTAACTGATCACCCTTCTAGTCATCAGGTTTTTAAATCTAAAGATGTGATCTTCCATGAAATTGAATATTTCTTTGTTGTACCTCAGCTTCAGGGAAAGTGTAATCTGTTGTCTGAGTTGTCTAAGTTTGGGAAATTAGATTTAGACTTCCCCCCTCTTGAATTGCCTTTACATTCTAATTCAGCTGAAGGAACTTATAGTGTGTTTGGAATAGATTAATGGTAAGAATAAATCAATTAATTTTTCATGATAGATAGTGTCACCATTGTCTAATCCAAAGACCTTAAGCTGGTTAACTTTACCATCAGGGACAACTTTTATGGTGAAAATCTATCTACATCCGACAACAAACGTCCCTGGGAGGAAGAGGAGTGAGGTCCTGGGTGACACTGCTATGAAATACACACATCTTCTCTCCAACCATGATGTTAAGAAACATCAACACACATCTAAGAGAGTGTAATCCACAAGCAAGTTTGAGAGGTCATTTGAATAATGGAGAGTCTCTTGTGAAGTGAGTGTTTGTAATTTCTTATAAAGTTTTTAGTGGTGAGATACTTGGATTTGTAGTGTGATACACATTTGGGTATTCCCGTAGATGAAGGCAAGAAGTAATGAACAATATAAATTTTGTGTCTACTATTTACTTTGTGGTGTGCTTTGAGTGTGTTCTTATTATCGATCTTGCGTGTGCGGAGATTTCCCTACATATGTAGATGATATTATTATCCTAGGGAACTGGGGATGATTTGAGTGAGAAAGAAATGTTGAAGTAGAGACTAAAACCTAAAGAATTCCCTACATATGTAGTTGTTAGTCAATTTATGCATGATATGTAGGAAAGGAACCTACAAGGAGTTTACTGGATATTTTCAATAACTTAAAACTACCCCTGAAAGTGGGTTGTTATTCAAGAAGGATTGAGGATTTATCCATGGAAGTGTATACTGATGCTGATTATGATGGGTCAGTTATAGATAGGAGGTCAAACTCCGGCTACTAAGTTTCTTGGTGGGAACCTACAAACTTGGAGGATTGAAAAACAGAATTTTGTGGCTTGGTCAAGTGTAGAGGCCGAGTTTCAAGCCATGGCACAAAGGCAGTGTTTCTTGAGACTGCTAATAAGTTTGCTATTTATATTGTCTACAATCCAATTCAACATGACAACCATGCAAATTGAGGCTGATTGTTGCTTCATAAAGTAGAAATTAAATAGTGTTTTGATTGCTACTACATTTGTTTTCTCAAATCTTCAATTATTAACTGTTACTTAAAAGTGTCAGAACGTCAATTGTAAGCCAGGAATGTAACCATTCACCAGTTTGAGGGGAACTGTTGTGAGGTCTCACATTGATTATATAGATGTGCTAAGGTGATTGTGTCTGAAATACTACTTAGCTTTGTACTGGAAGTATTTGGTTGTAAGACTTAAATTGTCAGAAATAACAAACAATAGGTCTAAGTGAAGCATTGGAACTTTTGTATTGTAACTACTTTCATTCCTATTTATTGCTCTTGTAAATATAAATTATGTTTATTCTTTGAACTATACAAATACAGCCTGCTAAGTTCAAATCACTTGGGCAATTCACTTAAATCTTCCCTATTATCTCCCTAGCTTTTTATCAAGTGTAAACGGTATTCAAGCACAGTTTATACATTTGTTTTCACTATTACATGTTCACCAAAGGCTATAGATCCTTATGAAACAGAAAACTGAAAATAAGTTTCTGGCAGTTTCTTTATGATTATTTTTGCAGTATGAATATTTGGAGGAGAGTTGTATGTTTCTAAATTAGGATTTGGCTCATGGTTTTCTATCTGTTAATTTTTTTCAGGTATCAAGTGAGGAAGCTATAGAAACTGCTAAGCTGTTAGCCCTGAAAGAAGGTTTGCTGGTATGGCTACAGTTGTATTCCATTTTTTATTTTAATTAAAATGTCCATTTATTACTATAATTTTCTTTTGGCCATTATCTGTATAACTGTAGAACTTCAATGCTACTCAACTATTTCTATCTAGTTTTGCTGACTGTAACCTGTTTTCACTTCTAACAGGTAGGGATTTCATCTGGAGCAGCTGCAGCAGCAGCAATAAAACTGGGAAAGAGGCCAGAAAATGCTGACAAACTCATCGTTGTATGCCTATTTACCTGGATTCTGGATTGATGTGTCTTGCACTCTTGTGATATGATATGATATATTGTTTAACATTCAGTACCCTGCAACTTCATGTCATAAATCTGTTACTTGGAAAAGCATGGTGCATTGTATGTTTATACAATGGCACACACCATGGAGAATGTGCATTGATCTGGTGACAAGGGTGTCTATAGTCATATGATGGATTAAAATTTAATCATGTGTTTGATGAATCCTCATTAATCATCTTCTAATATTTTTTGTTGCTGCAGGTTATGTTCTGTACTTCTGGAGAGCGTTATCTCTCTTCTCCATTGTTCGAGTCCATTAGACATGAGGCAGAACAGATGACATTTGATTAGGGAACTGTCACTAGCCCTGCTTCTAGTTAAGAGATTTTGATTCACTTGTGCATTTTACTTACAAAATTCAAGTCATAAAGAGTTGTGCTGATAACTCATTTTGTATTGCAACACATTACTATCATAGATATAAGAAGAAATTATTTGCATCTGTATAAGTCATGAACTATTAAGTAGAGTGGAACCGTAAAGTAGGAACTATATATTGACATATAAGCCGTTTCAAAGGTGATTTCCATTTAATAAAAAATTCAAAATATTTATAGCAGAAGTTCAGGTTACAAAGTGATCATGGATATGTCCTGGTTAAAGTCCTGTTGCTTAAGCAAATTATGTTGTACAATGTCAATGCAGGAGCCAATTTCATTACTAAATATTTGAAGCCTGACACATGTATACTTGGCCCAAGAGATGAGGTGTCCCTAGTTACATCCAATTCAAGAATTGGCTGCCGATTTGACATCCGATTACAGTTGAAAAAGTGAAGTTTGGATAGACTTGGTAATCTTAAGTTTAGTTAAAAAAGTAGGTTTAATGTAACTTAATTTATTTTTTGAGTATTCTATGTTCAAGAGAAAAGTAGTTTTAGGATAAACCTTAGTTTGTGTGAAAGTCTCGTTCAACTGAACTGAAAAAATTATTTGCCAATCAAGGAGCCACAATTTTTCAGGAGGGGTAGACCTCCAGTTGGGTGTGCAAACGCCAAATCAAGCATGCCCTAATATGTTGCTGGAGTTTATGAAAATTCCCTTTAAATGATATTGTAGAAAGTTAATTTCATTTGCTAAAACCATTATGTTACAGTTTGAGTTTCAATTAGCTTCTAACTCACCAGAATTTTTCGGGTGTAAAATCCCATTGTTAAAGACCTTTTCTAAGTTAAAAATGCTAAGGTTTATTATAGTTTGCGGAAAAATTAGACGCGTGAGTTTATGAAAAAGTTGAGACGCATAAGTTTATTTTAATTTATGTAAGGATATATTTTGATTACTTGATTTGTTTTTTATTTTCTTTTTAAGTGCTTGATGAGATGTTTATTCAAATTGGTTCATATCATTGTAGTCTTATATTATTCTCTAGTTCTTTCTTGGTCACCATTAAATAACAATAGAGTTCCATTACATTTAATCTATATAGCATTATAACCTATAAGAAAGAAAAAAAGATGCTATGAATAAAAAAAATAAAAATGCTAAAATACATGGTATCCCAAAAAGGAATGTGCTCCCTCTTTTGTATTGGCTCTTGAAAAGAAGTGAGAACCTTGAAGAATATCCACTCCAGAAATCCTTTGGGGGAGGACCCTCTTTGTATTCTTCCCTCTCCTAGACTTGTGTTTATTTTGTCATTTCATTTTTAATACAAGGAAGCCTTATCCAAAACAGCATTAGCATGTTATGCATCTCACCCTTCAATCTAAGACACAGCATGCAACCTGAGCCCACCCCTCACATCAACAAATGACAGTTATTTCACATTAAGAAATGCTAAATTGCTAATAACACTCTTTTTTAACACTTTTTTTTTCTTATTTAAGTGAAATTTACATGGATTTCATTCTTTATTTGATGAATCTCATTCATAAACTAGTAAGATTCATGTGAATTTTAACCAGTGAAAAATATATATTGAATAGAGAGTATTAGTGTATATATGTTACTAGCACTTTCGTTGACATTTTAGCATAAAGATAGCTTTGTTGGAATTTGGCGAGTAGTTATACAATTTTATCGAAGAAACTCTCAAATCAGAAGTGTGTGTTTTATTTATTTCATATTATGAGAAGTACTTTTATACTCATCACCACTCTTTCAAACAATATTTGCTTTTATCTTTAAGAAAAAATGGTTATAGAAAGTGTTTGAATTTGACTATTTCAGATTCTTTTTTTTCCTCCTTTAAATCAAAGAACACGGTCTTTATTTTTTAAACAAAATGATACACGAAATCTGTTGTGGGATATTTAGCTTTTGGGTAAAACATCAAACATGCATGTTTGACTCTGTCTAATTTAGACCAAAAAAAGTGACTATTCTGTTTAATGATGTAGATATTGTTTCCTCGTATGAACTGTAGAGCAGAATTTCGTGCTGCAAATATTATATCCAACACTCCTTGATGATTTGTTGATCCACAACACGAAACCAAAAAAGAATTCGAAACATGTGAATTATTTTAAATTCTAAGCACTAAAGTATCAAATAGGCAAGATAAATAACCCGTATCCGTGTGTATCACTCTTACTTTAATGAGAAATATCTGTTTTGATCGGATATGGATACGGATTAGTATACTCGAACTATTTAAGTGGAGACTAGGATGTGTGTTACATTATATATACTCTTACCCATACTCCAACCGGCACTCATTATTATGGTATTTTTTTATAATTTTTTTGTCACAACTTAATGAACTTATATACACATAATATATATTAAAGATTTTATTGTTATAATTTTTGAAAATATAAATTAATTAGCTTAAATAGTTAAATAATTAAATAAAAAACTTAAAAATATACATTTAACTAAAATATAATTGAATTCTTAATTTTTTAACTTTAATGTCTTTGTTATTCATTGTATTTATATATTGTTTGAATTAAAATATAATTAAAAATTTAACATATAATTTATTTAAAATATATGAGTAAAGTAATATTATTAAAAAGAGTATAGTAGGTTAGTCACGAGTATACTCAAATCCGATAAAATTCAATAGAAATGAGATAAATATTAAAATTTTAAATCCATCATTTTTATACTCATACTAGTATCTGTCCAACCTTTTGAGGAGATAGAAAAAGGAAGGGTCAAACCATCTCCAATTCTTCTTGTTGTCATCCCTAGTATCAAAGTCAAGAAAACGAATTAGAAGAAAATTTTCCAACTTTGAATAGGGAGAGAAGCCGAAGAACCAACAAGAGTAACAAGAGTTGGACACACACATCCAAGGAAAATGTTAAAGTGTATACCTTGTGTAATATTATTGGTAAAATAGTCAATATTCGGTTTAGAGTTAGAGATTAAAAAAAAGAATTAGAAATTAAAAAGTATAAGTCATTTTAGTTTTTAACTTTAGAAAAGTTTTGTTTTAGTCGTTGATTTTGTGAATTATTATTATTAAAAAGTTGGTGGAAATTATTATTATTAATAATAATAATAATAATAATTATTATTATTATTATAAAGTACCACTCATTTTATATATATGTTAATGCTAGTGAAAATATAATAAACAAGACTAAAATATATGATACTTTATAAAATATTTTTTTATATTAAAATTAAGGACTAAATCTTTCTTACCTAAATTAGTCTCATAAATAGAACATTAACAATACTTGTGAATTGTGATGATATCCTAGTAAAGAAAGGAGCAAAACCTACGTATCCAGTGTTGAAGTTTGAATTTAACATTTTATGTAGTGCTTTGATCAAATTGTAGATTAAATTAATTCATATAGACAAAGAAGCAACAAGACGATTTGAATTAGCAAGCAACGGTCAAATTAATATAACAGTTAATTAAAATTTGTACTATAATATGTGAACATAACTTGTACAAGCACTAGAATGAGATATTATGATGGTGAAAAACGTGTTCCTTCCGTAAATATTTGGGATGAATCCTCATTTTTATTTAATAAGGAGATAAAGGAGTAGAAATGTGTTGCTTCTCTTTTCACGTGTATCCTACGTTCTCAAAAGAAAATAATTACAATAATAATAACGTTCGTTTATCACGTGTATTAATTGACCATATTTTATTTTCCACCATACCAAAAAAAATTGACCATATTTTAAAATGTGTTAATTTTTAAATTGTACTACCATATAAAAGTAATTTTTAAACGTGTATTTGGTTTAATCACAAACTTTGTGAATCACGTTTTAAGATTTTGAGAAGGTTTGTCAGTTTAGCTTGCGTGGCTGGGCGCATAAATAAATATTTGTGATATTGTCTGTTAACTACATAAAGAACTAGCACTTGTATGGATCCAAAATGCAGTATTTATGTGTGACTATATATCTAGCTCATCCAAAACGTGTGTCTCTAAGCATATCGGCTAAAGAAGGAAAGTACATGTAATCAAAATAATGATAAAGATTATATTTAAATAAAATATTTTTTTTATGAATGAAAAGGGAGTAAAATATTGAGAAAATCTACTTATTAATGAATCATGAACAAATAATGCTTGTAAATTTGACACCATATATCTAACTTAACCTCAAGATATTATATATATATATATATATATATATATTTCTTTAATTACCATTAGTATATTATTCAACTTTCAACATGTCCATCTTTATTTAAGGAATGATTTTTTATTCATACTTCCAACAATTTTAATTATCTATATATGTGATTATATGATTAAGATAAACGTTTCTTAGTATACACACATTATTATCTATTTTATATAAAATATAATTTTTTTAATTTTATAATTAAATTATAAATTTTGTCAAATAAAGAATTATTAAATTATAAATATGTATGCTTTCGTTTGTTTGTGTCATATTTTATTAAAATTAAATAATTACAAATGAATGATAAAATGATTAGTTTATGTTTTTATATATTTAAAAATATATCTTATTTTAATTTTAATGTATATTAATGGAGTATTAAGTGATTTTAAAATTATATAAAGTTTTATAAATATAATTTATACATAATAATAGATTTAAAAATAAAATTATCTAATAAAAACTCGGTATATATATGCGCTCGCGTGTCGTGTACCATCTCAATATATCCCTCCTTAGGAAGTAGTTATGACTTACGACACTTCTTATTATAAGGACATGCTTTTGAGTTTTGACGTATAAAATGCAATATTATAAAACGCAAGGCTTTTTAGGAAAAATTGGCAACATCTCTATCTATTCATCTAAATTTCATGGCCATGTTCGAAGCCACTGAGACACAAAATACTAAGTTAACAACAGCCTCAATTTGCATCAGCATCAGAAACAACTCACAGACACAACAAAACAGAACAAAAACACAAATCTCTTCTTCTCTTCTCTTCTCTTCTCTCTCTCACACACACAAATGAAAAAAAGCTAAAATAACAATAATATCTTTGCAAACCATTAAGGCCATGGCTTTTCTTCTACCAAACCTCCAACCTTCTCTTTTAGCTCAATCCAAATCCAACAAAGACAAAGCAAATCTTCACCAAACTCTCTCACCTCAAAAACCCACTTCTCAGTTTCTTATATCATCCACCACATGCTCTTCTTCTCTACAAACTTCCACTGCACAAGTTGCACAAGTCAGCACACCATATGAAAAGCAGCAACAACAGCCAAAGGATGAATTCTACCTCAACCTTGGTCTTGCTGTCAGGACAATCCGAGAAGACCTTCCTTTTATCTTCATCAAAGACCTCAATTATGACATTTATAGGTATTCCTTTCATCCTTTCTCACCCTTTGTGACCATATATGTCTTCAAATTCTCTTCTCCGTGCTGTTTTTTTGTTCTTTGGACAAAACTCTCAAATACAGTATCAATGATAGTGTTAGGACTATTTTTCAATTAAGTTTGTCGTTTTATCTTGGCAACCATTGTCTTTGTTTTGATAACTAATTAAAATTGGTTGTGATTAGCTAGATAAAATGCTGAATTTGATTGGAAAACAATATCAAAAGTTAGGATCCTTGAGCAATTTAGCTCGAGAGTTATAAACAAGTAATCTCAGTCGTTAAAGAAAAAAAAAATCAACAATTGATATTAGGTGCATATGCATGACAAATCATAAACATGTTAGACTATTAATTATTAATTCATCAACACTGAGATTAGTTACGTTACCCTCTTTAACTTTATAGAGGAGCCAAATCCCAAATGCAATTGTTTACACTAGTGGAAAGACACGCATAATAGTGCCTGTCTTTCCACACTTTATTTCTTAGAATCAGACTTTATATGCAGTTAGTGCGATTTTCTTCTTATTTTTTATACATTGAGAAGTCTAATTAAAGTAATTGACGGGGAGGTTAAAACAGAACAGTGAAATGATTTGCAACATCAGCCAAGGGTAATAAAAAGTCCAAAAATAATGCAGAGACCAAAAGAGAGTTTGGCCGTTATAGTGCATGCTTGGGGTAACATTCTCAATATTCCAAAAGTACGTTAAGAGCAAAAGATACATAGGAGTTCCTTCTCCAAAAGTATGTTGAGCACCCTCCAATGAAATTCCAATAGTAATCCAAACATAGCTATAAAGTTTTGGCCTTTGTCTTTTTATGAATGTTCTAAATTTTTTAAGTAGGTTTTCATTGGAATTTGGTTATTTCAGGGATGACATAACATTCATGGACCCCTTGAACACATTTACTGGGATTGAGAAGTACAAATTGATCTTCTGGGCATTGAGGTTTCATGGCAAAATCTTGTTCCGTGAGATTGCACTTGATGTGTACAGGGTGTGGCAGCCTTCAGAGAATGTGATATTGGTCAGGTGGAACCTTAGGGGTGTGCCGCGGGTTCCCTGGGAGGCTAAAGGAGAGTTTCAGGGCACTTCAAGGTACAAATTGGACAGAAATGGCAAAATTTATGAACACAAAGTTGATAACTTGGCATTCAATTTCCCACAGAATATTAAACCCGTTTCAGTTTTGGATTTGGTTACTGCATGCCCTGCAAGTCCAAATCCTACCTTTTTGTGGGGTCCTGTTGATGCATACTCTTCTTCATGGATAGCCTTTTACAAGGCAGTTAGGGAGACATTGGATCAAGAAAGGAGTTTGCTACCACAAGATGGTCTAGCTACATGTTCATAGCTATGTATGAGCTAGCACTTAATGTTTCATAGGTTATTATGTATACATTAGTGTCTAATAGGTTAGGAATAAATATAATGAATTTGATCTATAGCATAAAATGGTTTTTCTTCAAGGACAAGAGTGTATATAAAGGCAGGGATGCAAAAATGTTCCATTTGCACACTTTGTTGCTGGAGGAAATTGGGATTCCTATGTTTGGTAAACTTATACAGATAACATATATCTATATGCAGTAGTCTTATTAAATTAATTTTAATAGTTGTTGAACAAAATTGAATCTTGTCTTTTTTCTTTTTTTTTTATTATTCTCTTATAATGGTTGAACCTTATTATGGATCACCCTTATTTAAAGGGGACATTCTAGACTTGTACTAAGTTGGTTTTCTATTGACAATTTTCATTCGATTGTTTGAAACTCAGTTTATGACTTAGGATTGGGTACTAATTTGTTATTGTTTTGTAGAATCTTTACCTATTTCCAAATTCTTTTGGACTATCGCTGGTTAGATATACACCTGATTTCATTCTCTACTTGATACATAGACCACGCATATAGTTCCTTAGTTTCACTTGTATACCTATTTTGACTATGATATAACCGGAAACAGTGCAGTATCCACATTTTTGCAGTTCTGTTATAAAATAGTATATCACAAAGATTTGGACGTTTTCATCTCACTTGACTGCATATATATAGTCAGAACAAAGAACGGTTTGTTGATTTTCATTCTGAAAAGTTTAGAAAGTTATTACTTTGAAATCCATGGTGAGTGTGCATTTTTGTTGGAGTGCAAACTTTACTAGAAGTAGAAAATGTAATGAGTGAATGCTCATTTTAGTCCTCAAACTATCAAACAATTAAATTTCCTTTTTCATAAGAACCTTAGGAATTTGTCTCTCTTTTTTATTTTTTTTTCTATTTCCTTCTGGTTGTCTATTTTCATGTTTTGACTTTAATGCTTTTGACTATTTTGTGGTAATGTATGATAATGTGAAATAAAACATGGTTGGAAAACACAGATTTTGCATCTGAGGTCTCCCTAAGTTAAACCATGGGCTGAAGTAGAGAAATAACATTGCAACATCTCTTTTTAAAAAAATAATGTGATATCCTATCTAAATGTATAGAATATAAAGCATCAAAATGAAATTTGTCGCATTCGTCGTCACAATATTTGGGCCTTTGCATCACAATATAAGAAACTATTTGCAATTAATTACTACAAATTTTATTTTTGATGTAGGATATTTAAGAATAAGAAATTGTGGACATTTATATATTGAGATGCCTATTACATACAAGACTCAAAGTTTCAAACAGAGAGATAGCGTGAGCTTGTACCACTATGAAAATGCTAAGACATACTATCTAATTAGGTTTTATTCAATGCAATTAACTTTAAAGAGATGCGTACCAATTTGGATCACATTTTAAGGGGGAAAAAAGAAATCAAATGTAAAGTTTGTTTCTCTTGCTACATTTCTTATTAATGTTTAAACTTATATAATTCAACTTCAGCATAAGTTTAGGTAATTTGTATAAGCTCTTATCTAAATCAAGTTTTTTTTATATATATTACAATCCAAATCTAGTTGATGTCATTATCACACGCGAAAAAAATTCAATCAAATAAAGATATAGTGGACGGAGTATCTTCAATATAGTTAATAAATCGTACAAAATTATTTAAAGTAAAATAAAATGATTTAATGTACCTTTTGACATAGTAGATTGCAAATAGAATTTTAACATTTTTACTTATTCTTAAAGAGTTTATCAAAATTTAAAATATTAAAATTTTATTTGAGATATATTATGTCACAAAGTAGATTAATTAGTTTTTTTTTTGTTTTAAATGATTTTGTACGAATTATAACTATTCATGTTATTTCTAAAAATAACTTTTTGAATAATATTAACTATTCATGATATCGATACTTTAAATAATATTAATTATAAACATATTATTAATGAATTTTACAATAAAAAAATTTCAAAATGGACAATATTTCAATAATTATGAATGTGTAACTTTTGTGTTTAGTCAAGGCTCCAAAGATCGAGTTTAGGACCAACCTTGAGAAATATCATGTTTTAGAGAAATTTTAATTTCTATTTTTTTTTGTATTCATAACTTATATCTCTTTATATTTTAATCCAATTGAATAGAAATAATTCTTTATACTCATGTTGACATATTAAATTATTTATTAATATTTTATAATCAAATTGTTCTAATATGTACATGTGTCTTCATGCATGTGTGCTTCTTGAATTCATAGTCCAAATATTAGAATATTAGAATATTAAAACATAACGTAATTATTTTATTATCATGTGTATTTATACTTTGGATTCTTAATGGGCCTAACGCTAATGCTTTGATGACCTTTTCATCTTCACGGTCATGCTTCTTGCACATCTGTGCTTGTTTATATCAACATTGTTAGTTTTAACATCTCTAACTCTAGGTACCCTATGTGTTAACATTGTTTCTAGAGAAACATTAACATTACTCATTGGAAAAGAAAGGAAATAAATTTTATTAATTGTGGGATTTGAATTCGCACGCTCATTCAAGATACCTCATAACTGGGTGTCATTTGTGTTGCTTTTTCTATATTCTAAATAATTTCAGTTTTTTAATTGTTACAAGTATAATTTGCTTCATGTTTTTTTATTAACTCAATGCATATGGTATTTTTGTTAACAATTAAATCTGTGTGGTCAAACACTTATGGTGAATTGACATTGATCTTACTTGTATAATTACTAATTTTAATTTGTATAATAATTCATAATCCACAATTTATAACCTAATTACAATTTTTAAAAAATATTTTAAGAATTTTTATTAACATTTTACTTTTATTTTTATATCACTTAAAAATGAAATTTTACTACTAAAATATATTTTAGAGGATGAAGTAAATTAATTAGACCATCTGCATGTACAATAACAATTATTATTCAAGAAACCAGTAATTAAAATCTAAATAATTTCATAATTTATTTTACATGCATATGCATTATATTAAATTATAATTCGAATTTATTTAATCAATACTTTTTATTATAATTAATACTTATATTTATCATTCTGAAGTAAAGGTTTTCCTTACATTTTGGATTAATGCATAAGATTTAGTGACATTTGACACCTAACTTTAATATTATCTACAATTTGATTAATATTAGTTACTTAAATTTAGATAAAATTTTGTGGGCTTCCTAAAAGTATTTTTTTCCCTCTTTACTCTGCATTTTTTATTTTTAATTATAAAAGTATCATCATATTTTTTAAAAAACATATAAAAAATAATAAAGAATTACTTTATTATTTTTAAATAAAGTGGGTCATCTGAAACACGTCAAAATTGAATGTGTTTGACAGTCGCATATTTATAAATAGTTTCAAAACAACTCTAAATTTATAATTTTTTTAAAATAGTATTATTTTAATTTTTTGCACAGGTGGCTCTCTTAAAAATAAGATATATTCAGAACATCAATTTCATCACATTCTAATATTTATCCTCACCCATTCATACTCTCAAAAGTGAATTTTAAAAAAATACTTAAAACAAACACCCTTAAATAGAAATCCTATTTATTTTCTCATCAAAAAAAAATTCCCATTTATACTCGGCTCTAGAAAATGACACTCTCACATATGTATTGGATTAGGGTATAAAAAAAATTTAAAATATTCTTTTATATAAAAAAATCTTATGATATTCAATCAATTTTTTTAAATAATATAAATAAGTTTAATAGTATTTAATTAAAAATTTTAAGCAACAAGATTTGATGGTATTTAATTATGATTTTTTATAATTTATAAAAAGTCTTTTAGTATTAAAAATTATACAAATTTCAATGGATTATTTTTAAGAATGATATTGATGGATTTCATCATATTTTTTAGTATAAAACATCTATCAAATAATCTTACTCAAACCCTTGAGATTTTACTATACTTTCTTTTTTTTCATCACACTTACATTCTTCTCTCTTTAGTATTTTTCAAGATGCATGTGCCATATATTTTTTCTATTCTTTTAGAATAAAAAAATATCTAATATACTCATTTTCTGCAATTTTCCCTTTATTTTCTAAATTAAATTAATATTTCTCTCATATATTAAGACTAATCATGTTTTCCTTATATTGATTATGTTTATCGTGACCATCCCCCTTAATTTCGTTACTCACATAACTCAGTAACTCTCCTCCCAATTTTTTACCCTCTCTACTCCTTTTTAGTAAATGCTTATTATTGCATCTCATTTAAACATGTCATTATATCTATCAAGAAATAAGTAATTAAAAAAACTTATGTATAATTTTAAATCTACTATTCAAATCCAAAAGTGAAAATGAGATGTTATTGCAAGAAATGTTAGTCCAGGAGAATATAAAACTAGAATCATTATAACTATTAATAGATTAAAAAATTATATTAATTTTACTTTTTTATCTAAACCTTCTCATTTTTTTTCACTAACTCTTATAATTTTGAATATATTTTTAAAAATTCACATAATCCTTTCAAATATTACAAATATATAAAGTCCTTTCAAATCTTTTAATTTTTTATGATATAAATCTATTAAAATTAAATTATCATAAAAATCTTGTAAAGAAATATGATAAGTTATAATATTCTTATATAATTTTTAAAATTTATAAAACTTTTTTATGTTAAATAATTTTTTAAAATTTTAATCCAATAAACCCCTTAATCAATATTTAAGGAAAAAAGAAATTGCTATGATAACTTTTCTAATAGCTATAAAAAAGAGCCGTGCTACGTAGACTTTTTTCCCCATAACTCTGAATAATCAAATCAACAGTAGAAGCTTTATATAATGGGCAAGAGGCTCGATAAGTTGGAGGTGCAAGGACATAATATCGACATATTAACCAAATCAAGACCAAGGATGAACCAATCAGGTAAATTAAGACGAAGAATGAACCTAATCCTAAGTAAATTACAAATGTTAGGGGTTTTGCATGACAACATATTGTCCACACAGTCTAAATTTTTTTAGGTAAGACATCTTTTCCCACTATGGATGCACGTCATTCCATTCTATGACCTCATTTTTGCTTTTCTGACTCTATCTTTATCTATCACTTCAAAGGACTTAAACACCCTTCGGTGCTGAAAAATGCTTTTGCCTTGCCATCCAAAAGCATTGCAAATTATTCAAATAAGTAATTTCCAACTACGGACGTGCATAAATTCTCAATTCAGATTGCAGTATCTTTAACGAAACTAAAAATTCGAGCAGGTTTTACCAATCCATTATAGCCGTAGTTCAAATCGATGCATAAGTAATACAATTCGGTCATTTGTAAACCATTTATGTACATAGTTTGTATATCATTCAATTAATTAGACTCTAAACATCAAATCATCGAGATTCTATTCACATTTAACTATTTTATACTAACCTTATTTTTATTTAATTGACCAGTACCTCAAAAAAATGAGTTGAACAAAAGTTATTCCTTGATTAAGTATGTCAAACTAAAGTTATTACTAAGTAATTTACATATCTTATTAAATAATAATTGAATCGTTATAAACCAACCAAATTTAAGGAAAGTATAATGATTTACTTATGCTTTTTCATAAGAAATTTCAAATGAGAGAAGAGAATCATATTTGAAGCGTAATTGAATAATGAAAGTGTCTCTTTCAGTAAAACTTGAATCGTACGTATATATAATTTGCGAGCTATTAAATTTCTTTCAACTAGACCTAATATCTGGTTGGTTCCAAATAATCATATGTACCAAATAATTGAAATGTTTCCTTTTAATAATCAAAATAATCTGACTTGAACTACCGAATATCTAAATGAATTAGTGTGAGATTGTTTCAACTTAATCAAAAAATTTGATTTGCGTCCTGAGTATGTGTATTGTCACCCATAATTATTCTATTCAACTCCAATGATAACCTTGAGAGTTGAGAAGGATATTTATAGTCTAAATTTATTAAAAAAAATCCGACTGCAACAGAATTTACCGTAGAGAATACATGTGTTCTTTTTTCTTTAGAAAAAGAGAGTATGCATGTGGCCTTGTATGGTGTTTAAACTTTAAACCCTAGAGAATACTTATGTTTAACATATGGTGTCATTGGCTGTTTAAGATGCCTCACGTTTTGAGCCTCTCAGAGTGGCTTTTATTTTCTCTTCTTTTGTCTTTTATATATATATATATATATATATATATATATATATATATATATATATATATATGCAATCTTAGATCCCATCCCACGAACATAATATCAACGTACAAACTTAGCTTTTCCCTCTTTTAAATAAGAATCATGAAAACATTTTTCAAAGACTCATAGATAGTATAACCAACAGTTCCATAACCCTCTCTAGCTTCCTTCACTCACTTAATTGTGACAATCCCAATTCAAATCCCAACAGAATGATGAAATTTCAAGCATGTTCAAACCCCATCTCAAACTTGTTCTATGCTTGTTGTGTCCTTCTTTTACCACCAACCATGGCCTTAGGAGATTACACCTGTGACACAAAAGAGGCCACAAAGAGTGACTCAATTGAAGTCCTCCACTACAAAATTGGCTCAATTGCTTCTGTGCTTGTTGCTGGGGCACTTGGGGTGAGCCTCCCATTGTTGAGCAAGAGAATCCCAACACTTAACCCCAAGAATGACATGTTCTTCATGGTTAAGGCCTTTGCTGCAGGGGTGATTCTTGCAACTGGGTTTGTGCACATACTTCCTGAGGCATATGAGAGCCTAACTTCACCTTGCCTTAAGGAAAATCCTTGGGGCAAGTTTCCCTTCACTGGATTTGTTGCCATGTTGTCCTCCATAGGGACCTTAATGGTGGACTCATTTGCCACAGGGTTTTATCATAGGCAACATTTTAACCCCTCTAAGCAGGTTCCTGCTGATGATGAGGAAATGGGAGATGAACATGCTGGTCACATGCATGTTCATACACATGCCACACATGGTCATGCTCATGGATCAGCTGTGTCCTCTGAGGGTTCAATTACATCTGAAGTAATAAGGCAGCGCATCATATCACAAGTAAGATCAGTCGGTGCATGTTTGGATTAAAATTTGTAAACTTGAATTCGATTGAACTTTATTTTGCTACCTGAATTGGCAAAAGTAACTCTTAGGAGTTTTAACACAAATTGAGGCAAAATTAAATTTATGTTCAAAATTTCCTAACTAAAAAACAAACATGTCCTTAATTAGTTATTGATATAGTACCTCTTTTTTATATATGTTGGACTTAAGAGTACTTTTGTTTTAGCAATATTCAGTTTGGATTATTGGTTTATGTGCTAGGTGTTGGAGATAGGTATAGTGGTCCATTCAGTGATCATTGGAATATCATTGGGTACTGCAGGGAGCATTGATACCATAAAGCCTCTTCTCGTGGCCCTGTCTTTCCATCAATTTTTTGAGGGTATGGGGCTTGGTGGTTGCATATCTCAGGTATTGCAATTTGGTTGGTATAATAATTTCATAGATCTTAC
>PYAF01000716.1:1388183-1463362 GCA_007407185.1 Glycine tomentella | reverse complement strand
ATATTGATATTTGTGATATTACATTTCTTCTATTAATAAAAATTGCTTATTTATTTAATTTATGATTTAACTAACTATTGATTAGTATTAATATAAATACTTATTAATTTTTAATAAATATATACTAGTCATATATTAATACTAGTATATGAGTAAAATTAAACAACTAAATCAAATCAAATCACTAAAATCATTATTAGTGAAATTAATATGAAAACAAAATAATCAAGTAATTTATTATTTTAATGATTTAAAATATTTAAATTTTATAATATAAATAATATATAATTTTATTTTCAAATTCTATTTATTTCTTTATTTTCTAGGAATGAAAATGTGTATAAAATAAGAATTTTAATGAATAACTAATAAAGAATTTATACATTACACAAATACAATGTTAGAATTGTAACATATAACTTTAACTAAATGAGAGACCGATGGGTGAAATGATCATGATTTAGAAGTTAGATAAATAAATAAATAAAAAACATTCTATCAATTTTTTTTATAAAAAGAACTCAATTTTTAATAGCTAGATATTATTCTTCTTAAAATATTTATATAATATTTAGAAGGTCCTAATCTAGTTGTATTTGTAGAACTAGGTTCAAATACAACGAATTTGTACTCATAAGCAAAATAAGTAAAAGGGAAAAAAATATTCAAGTGGCATAAAAACAATGATTACGTAGCTTGAGGAGTAGTGGTTTGTCAGAGGTCAACCACTAAGCAGAACAAGTTCTTATAAGCACCCCATATTCAAATTTGTTTCCCCAATTGAAAAGATCACGATATGCCTTAACTTAAATGATACCTAAGCCAAATTGACCATTTACTAGGACAATAACTAAATGAGCATGGCATGCATGTACAAATGCATCATGTCCCTGTTGAACCACTTTCTAGCAAAATAGATCACAAGCTTAATCCATGATTTGACAATCGAATCGGCATAAATAAATATATTATTTTTTATTCTTAAGGAGGGAGAACTTCACATTTTAGGGATTAAAATGACATTGAATAAATCTCTTACTTAAGGAGATGTTTTTCATTAGAATAAAATCAGAGGTCGACCACCTTGCATGTGCAATATTTCTATACACATTCTCGAGTCTTGCAGACCTAACACGTTTTCATTAGGTTAAACCCTTTTAGGTGGCATAAATAGATAAATAGTCAAAGTGTGTGTTTAGATTGTATTTAAAATCATGGTAGAGCATGGTAAAGTGGGTCAAACTTAATTTTGATAAAAAAATTTACATGTTTGGTTTCCTTTATAGAATTAATTATGGTGGAATTGAAGTAGGAGTAATTTATACTTTTACTGAAACCAATTCTAGTTGGCTTTTGTCTAATTTACCCTCATATCAATACCCTAATTATATGTTTATTATTTATTGATTTAAAAATATAATTAAATATCTTTCTATATTTATTTAATTTTAAATGCATTTTGTCGAATTTATCCTCACACTCATACCCTTAATAGTGTGGTAAATCATATTAAAAAAAATGTAACCAAAAAAATATTTAAAGGAGAAAATATTGTTTATCCTCTTCGACCAAAAATTTACCCTCATACTAATATCCTTAATATTTGTTTATACTTTGATATTTATGTTAATACTTTTATTATCTATTTTATCCAATTTTAATTTTAATGGTATATAAGGAATGTGATTCTATTTCAAAACATACTATATGCATATTGTGTTAATTTTAATTATGCATCTTTAGTTTTAATTATATATATAACTAATTATAATAGAAAAGTGTATGTAGACATCAAAACTCATTTTTTTCATTAAATTCCAAAATCAATTTTGATTCAAAGTATCCAATCAAGTGAATAACATTCTCTTAAAAAAATCACTTTTTATATTTATTATTCAAACAAAAATCATGTTATTTCATAATCAATTCTGATTATAATCAGTTGTCTAAAATTAATTTTATTCAAATCAATTTTATGACCGTCAATTCAAATACACACAAAGACTTTAAGTGCTTTTTCTCGAGCTTATTCTTATCCATCTTCTTCGTTTTAGAAGAGTACTATTTAATGAAAAAGGCCCATTTTTCCCATTTCAAAGCCTTTGAAGGTCAAAATAAAGCTCCGTCCATTCCAATGTTCCTCATTATGCCTATGTTATTAGGGCTCTTTATAAAAGTACTTGACTCCAGTTTTTGTCCCTGCAATTGGAATATCTTGGCAAGGCATCAATCTAGGAGAATAACATTCTGTCTCTGAACTTTGATCTGGCATTTCTCATCATGCAATCCCATCCATTCAAACTGTTTTTTTTTTTTTTTGTTGCTGAATTTCCATTCAAACTGATCGTGCAGCACTTTTGATAGACGTGCATTTCTATTGATGAATTATATGCCAACCCAAATAATAAAAATAAAAAGACTTCAATAGTCACAATTCACAAACTAAAATCCATCTCAATGTAAGAAAACAACACGATATCAGAAGTATTTTAGTATATAATAGATGTATATTTTTAATATAATAATAAGAAAAAAATTATACATAATCATCTAATCAAAACTCACCATCTATAATAAATTTTTTGATTTTTAAAAAATTATTTTAACGTAATTCAAACATTGATATGTGATTAAATGATGATGTAAAATTATTTTACACCACGGTATATAGACGTTAAACTCTAATAATAATTTATAATAAATAAATATTTTAAATATATAAACTATATTATAATCAAATTTCATAATAAACAAATATATATTCATGCTTTAGATTCAATTTTAGGTCTCCATCTTAATGCTTGGTATGATGAAAATCATCTTATTGAACCTAACTTAAAGTTAACTTGGAAAAGAGATCTTAAGCTGAACTAAGATTTGAGATATATAATTATATTGCACAATTCTTGTATGGAGGTGTGGTTGAGAATCATAAACCTAATATTAAGTGCTAAGTGAGGACGTCTAAGGAATTATGATTCTTATTTGATACCCATAAGATTAATTACTAAGAAATTTGGACTAGTATATTGAGTTCATTTAAATGTGGAATCAAGGTGTGAGATTGAGATTTCAAGAGTGACAGTAAAAATTAAGGATAGGGACAAAATTATTTATGTCTTTCCCCCTTTGAGTCAAATGCTTTATAGTTTTTTGAGTTTTTATTATTTGATTTTATTTCTACAACTAACCACGATATTGGATTTTCAATTTGCTTGACTAATACTAATTAATAATTAATACATCGTAACTACACCTTTCTGTGATGATATTCTATTTATCGATTTTTATTAGCTGATGTTGATCGATCTACTTGCTGAATTAGATTTCACATAATTACTATATTCACACTTTCATTACCAATCGTACTATAATCCCTCCATCCAAACTTAACACAAAAGTCCTAACAACAAATCACAATGTATAAATTTAATGATGAACAGACTGATCAGTGAATAAGGTAGGATAAGATAAAAATAACAACTAATGTTTTTTACACATGTAATTAAGAAATAAATTTTATTTTATTTATTATTAATGTAAAAAAGACTATACTTTATTTAATAATATAACTATATTAATTAATAAATTTAATATTTATGTAATTATTAATATAATCAAACTTATTGAATGATATATCTATGAGGAATTTAAGATAGTGGAAAAAAATATAAAAATGCATCAAAATTAATTTAATGAGAGTTAAAAGCTTGTGTTCCTTTGTGCTTTGCCTTTAAACATTTATAGTAATTCTCATATATATTATTAAACAATCAATGACGTGAGTTAATCTTTCAATATTTTTTATCTGATCTCTAATACAATTCAACATATGATTGTCCAACCAATATATGTGTTGTGAAAAAAGATTAGATCCTTCTAAACTTGTGATTTTACGGGTGCATGATTATGAGATTTACGTACGTGTATGAAAAATATTATTAGGAGGACTTTCTGTTCTAATGCTTGACCCGTATCAAATAGTACGTACTTATTAAGATATACATATACTCTAGAAAACCAAGAAAATAAATCTAATTGTATTGATCTAAATCCAATGACCAGAAACCTTCTTTCTAATAAATTCCAGAAGGTTGTGTTTGGACAAAATAGATTAATATTTTAGAGAATTGAAAATATGTATAAGGAAATCTGGTCACAATCACATTAATTTAATTTTGTAAAACAATTTGTTTGGACATTCAATCCTAAAATTGAAAGTTATTGAAAATTTTGGAATGTCCTTCTCTGTCAATACAATCAAAAAATGACATAGGAGAACTTCCTTAATTGCCTCCTTCTATGATTGACTCAGCCCTTATGTCTCCTTCTCTCTTTATTGTTATTGATCCCAACCATTTCAAGTTCTTAGAACATAAAAACGGCACATAATCTCTTAAGTTGTGATTTGTAGAAAATGACATTTTCTTACTCTTTCAAAATATCGTTGAAGCCTTTCTACGGCAATAACTCCTAAACGACGTCATTTTCATCAAGAAATGATTCCCCGATGCTACACTTGTTGAAAATTGAGATATTCTAACTATGACTCTATTTCCATGTGTTTGTGGTTCTAAGTAATGTTTGTTAGAACCATATTAGTTACACATTAATATTTGCTAATTAATGTTACGCTACACATATTATTAATATGGGATGAAAGTTTCTCATGTTATATGGGATAAATTTTTCTTTTATACGCCAAAATTATTTAGTTTTGTGTTAAATTTTTTTCTTCGTTTTAATAAAAAAAACACAATCAAAAAAGATATTTCACGCAACAATAACATCTCCTAAAATCAAGGAACATTATCTTTTATTCAGCAATAAAATGAGAGACATGAATGAAGTATTTCTTTTGATTGTGTTTTTTTATTAAAAAGAAAAGAAAATTTAATTCAAAACTACGTAGTAATTTTAATATATAGAAAAAAAGTTTATCTCATATAACATGAAAAACTTTAATCTTTATTAATATTAGTTAGAACCATAGAAATGTCTCTTAAAAAAAAGACACATGGTGATTCTTAATCATACAATTATTTTTTTATACTAAAAAATCATAGACACAAATGTATAAACACAAAATATATTTTATCCCTTTTAAATTCTTTATCCAATTTGTCCAACACACTGACTTAGTTATAAAATGATTTTTTTCCTACAAAACAGTTTAAATCTCGAACAATAATATAATTATCTAAAACGAACACTACATATCCTTTTATTCTATGTCTAAATACACTCTAAGAAAATAACAGAAATTGATATATGGGAGGAAAAAGAAAAAAAATTGCTCTTTAGCCCATAACATTGTTCTGATTCTTCCAATTTGATGATCAGAAGCATCAACCATTTAAGAATTAAAAAGAAAACAGAGCAAACAAGATATATCAACCAAAGTGCCCCGTTCACATCACATTGAAGAACACGAGCAATGTCAGGCATCCAAATGCTAAGTTATGTATCTAACCATTATTAACATGCTTGACGGCTGAAGCAAAGAAAGACGCCAATTAATATCTCTGAAAGCTTCTTTAGTTTCATTTTATGAAATTATTATAGGACCTCTTTGTTTAAGAACCATTCTTTATTTTCATTTTCTATTTTTATTAATAATTACTAAAATACTACTTTAGCTTTTTTATTTATTTTTTTGAAAACTTATACAGAAAGGCTCTACAGAACTCTGATAATAAGAAAATAAAACAATATTTTTACACCTACTAACAAAAATCAGAAATAATTTTTCAAAAAAAAAAAAAAATCTTACTTTTGACAAGGCCGATATAATTGATTCATGATTTCATTGGGTGGACAAAATTTAGCAGTTGTTATACTCTAGAGTCAAGGTTCATTTCATCCTTTCAAATAATATACGTTAAATTTGTGAAACTATTCTCTTGGTCATTGTCAAAAATAGCAAATTTTAATTTTTGAGACAGAAGAGGGAATGTTCACAAACCAAAACCCGGGATGAAGAAGCAATACAAATGACATTCAGATTCCAAACAATAATAAACTTTATACAAAACTCTTTCCTCCCAATTATTGCGCCGACTCTTATTATAAGACCATAACTCATCTAATGTTACATTTAGTTTTCAAAGATATCATCATAAAGGTGATCAAATACTAAATTAGTCCTACTCATATGTCACATCAACAATCTCTCTTTTTCCTACTAGAGACAATTTCCCTCTTTGCTTTTCGTTTAAAAGACCACCCTGAGATTTTAGGCTCTAAACATGAGACATTGACATACTAATGAAATCCCAGTACATGTAGCCTAAAAGCACACTTTCCCTAAAGCATCTTAACTACTATATAGAGTTGAAACACCACACAAAAAGAACCACCACTTCCATTTCCGGTTAGACAAAAAATTCTGATGCAATATAAAAAGATGTTACAATCAAGGTCTTAGAAAGAGTTCCCAAGTGCAGTTTTGGCCGTAATGTTAAGGTTTTGGAGATATTTGAAATGATCGTATTAATCATATTTATCTGAAATTTTCCACAATATCAAAGAATGTAACAAAATTGTGTCTGTAACTACAATTTAAAATCTTAGTTACGACTTACAAATAGATATATTACTTCTGAGCAGAAATTACATGACGATTCATCTAAATCAATTTTTTCCATTATTATACTCTTTTCTTTTTCTTCTCTGTTTGACTAAACTTATATGCATGAATGCCAATTGAGACTTATAAATGTCTAACTAAAAATTAACTTGTACCTAATGCCTTCTTGCTTATGGTTATTGACCAACCAACCTCTTCATCACGCCACAACATGGGGAGTGTTAGCATTTCCATGAGAGAGAGCTTTGAGTAGAAAGCAAGCAAAAGAAAAAGGGGGTTTATAAAAACCAAAACTTTCATCTTTTTCTAAGGGCGAAGCAAGCATATATACCACCATGAACTTAACTTATAAAAACTCCCAGAAAAAGGATATTGTTCAGCCGGTGAGTTAACTCCCATAAAATACACACATTTGTGGACACTTTTTTCTTCACTTTTGGCATTCCTTCATGCTCACATCTCCAACCAAAGATGAGTGTGCATCAAAGTTGTGCCCACCCAAAGAATCAATCTTTATCCCCAACAGAACCCCCCTTGTCTACTCTTCCTTTACTCTGGGCAATAATTCCAAGTCCTGCATTTATATAAAAACCTTACATTGTTCTACCTTTGAGTCTTTCAATGCACTGGCATTGGAGTGCCGCAGTGGAGCCATAATAATCAGAAGAAGCCTCTTTTTCTTTATATCTTGTGGCAATATTGCAGTAACCAAAATTGCAAGAGGGTGATCATGGTCATGGAAACAAGCAGAGTGAGAAAGAATGTTGGGATAATCCTCCTCTACCTCACTTTGGTTGCAATTTCTCTCACTCATTGTGGTAAGCCTTTTTTACCCAAGTAAATATAGGTTTCATCCCACATGGTTTTCTTTCTTTCATTTCAATTTTGCTGAATTGAACAAAGGGGGGGAAATGTACTAACTATATTATCCCAATTATTCCCAAATTTTGAATTAATAGCTACATATAATTAACCATGATCATGCACAAATGTGTCACTTGTGGAAGAAATTGTATATAGACATTTGCTTGTTGGAAGAAATTATACAACGTCACAAGTCATAACTCATAATCAAGCAATAATTAAGGACTAGAATGTATTAACAAAGTGCATTCTAATATTATTGAAATCAATGACAATAAGTTCATCGCTTAAAAGCATCTTTGCTTTTCACTTTCCAGATGCAGATAGATCAATGAGACTATTGAGAGGACCTAAACATAGAAGAAATACAACCAACAAGAACCCAAAGAAGTTGAAAACGGTTAAGCATTTTGATGTGAATCCAACCATATTCTCATCAAATGTACAACCCTATAGTCTCAGCTCCCCATTCTCTTTGCCCCCTTATGAATCACTTGCTCCAATCCCATTGCCAGAAAACAACCCTCCATTTTGTGTGTTTCCACCACCAGGCACTCCTTCCACCACCATTCCCACACCCATAGGCTTTGAACCCACCACACCATCACCTCCTCACTATGACAATTCACCACCAAGCCCAACAACCATAACACCAGGCCCACCAGAGTCCTTCCCCACACCAACCCCAGAAACCGTTCCGGGCCCACCCAGCATCACCCCAGGCTCACCAGAGCCCGTGCTCAACCCTCCCATCATTATTCCAAACCCACCTGACTCCTCAATGGGCCCACCCGGGATCACACCGGGCTCACCTGAGCCCATACTCAATCCTCCCATCATTATTCCAAGCCCACCTGACTCCTCAATGGGCCCACCCTACTTTGAGCCCAGCCCACCTTACTTTGAGCCCACCCCACCATTCATAATCCCTTCCCCCACAGGTGGCATCACCCCAGGCCCACCAAGCACTGTTCCATCCCCCACTGAAGGCACTGTCCCAAGCCCAAGTGTGTTTCAGCCACCTGTAGTGTACCCTCCGCCGAGTGTGCCACCACCACCCAACTATGCCCCTAGGACCACCTTGTGGTGTGTGGCTAAGCCCTCCGTCCCAGACCCAATCATCCAAGAGGCCATGAACTATGCTTGCTGGTCAGGAGCAGATTGCACCTCAATTCAGCCCAATGGGCCGTGCTATGAGCCCAACACTGTGTATGCACATGCTTCATACGCTTTCAATAGTTATTGGCAAAGGACCAAAGGTGCTGGTGGCAATTGTGAATTTGGAGGCACAGCCATGCTGGTTGCAGTTGATCCTAGTGAGTCTCACAATCATAAAATGGGTTTGGATTCTTAAATTTGATTAATTAAAGGTTTAATATCTTTCTAAATCTATGAAAAAAATGATTTTGGACCTTTCAAATTATAAATAATTTTATATGATAGCGTAACGTCATATGTTATTTTTGGAGTAATGTTGTTATGATATATCTAAAAATATGATAAGTCATCATAGAATAATTATAAAATCATTTAAAATATAAATAAAATCACGAGAACCAAAATAAAAGAAAAAAATTAAATGACTAAAATTCAAATTTAGTATTTTATCAGGACTAACAACATTTTAAAAATATCCTTTTATTTCATAAAGAAGTTTTTGAAAACGAAATTATAATTTCTGTCAAAATTCAGACATGCAATAATTCAAAGAACTTCATAATCAACTTAGTTTTAATTTGCTTGGTCACATTATGCGGATCCATAAAAAAAAAAAAGTAAGGGGGCACTAATGGCGGGGTTCAGAGGAGGCGGCATCTTCGAAATTTTTTTTTAAAAGAAAATTAAAAGAACAAATTATTATAACAAAAGTGTGAAAAATGTACAATTTAAAAGAGAAAAAATTGACAAAATTAGCATGTAATCGATGCTTAAAAGTAACGAGAGTGTAATGACTGCATTCATATAAGTTAATAACATACATATTCACATTCACTCATTTCTTATTTTTCATCTTTTTTATTATTCTTTTTCTATGTTTTTCAATTTTTCCTCTTATATAAACATTTAAATTATTTTTTTATTTTACTTTATTTTATTATTATAAAAAAAAATTCTATTCTTGAGAATTTAAGGGGGATACTGCCCCCCAATCTAATAGCTGCGTCCGCCCATGCGTATTGCCATCACTAATGCTATTTTTTTCGTCTCAACAGGCTTTGATGGGTGCCACTTCATCTACAACTGATCAATGTTTGTTTTTTTTTCCCTTTAGAACATAGAAACTTTTGGATCCCAGCAATGTTTGAAGAGTGAAGACACTCTTTCTTCCATAATCTCCCCTTTTTTTCCTTGTGCAAATAAGTTACGTATGTATATGCCACAGTGAATTACACACAAAGATTTTGCGTTTTGTAAGTAATGTATATCACCATTGTCTTGTAGTTTATAGCCATCGTTTAATTAAATTAACTCTTTTACAGTACCCTTAAAACAATCATCTTATACAAATATTAAAAGGTTATATTCAGAAGTTTAATATATTGATAATGTATTGTAACATAAGGATATTATAAAGGAAGGAAATTAAAAATATAGTTTTAACTATACAGTTTTGGCAAACTTTCGAGCGTTTGAGGGCTATTGTCATTTGGTATTCTTAATAGCTAGGAGGTCATCATCTTTTTTTTCTCCCAAATCATAAAACAAAGAGTAAATTATATTGATATTTTTTAAGGTTTCTTAAAATTATACAAATTTTTATATATATTTTTTATTCCTACAATATTTCTTAATTATTTAAAAAGTATTATACTGATATCTCTTATATATCATATTAATCCACTTAATTATTTACAAATATTATGCCATATCTTCTTACAAGGAAGGTTACTCTAAACATTAAAAAAAAAAAGAGAGAAATATGTACAATCTAACGAAATCTTAACGGATTTCAATGTAATATTTACTCTAAAAGAAAAATTGTTCAAATTTTTCTTAGCCAAGTAGAATATTAATTATTAGGACTAGGTATAATTGGAAAAATTCATAATATATATTTAATTTGTCTTAAACTTGTTTTGGGCTAGTATAATAATATAAGAGAAATTAAGTTTTATTTTTCAAAATAAGTTTAATTTTTTGCTATTTTTTAAAAAACTATATATACTTATCTTCTTTGAGAGATTATATATATTACACTTTAGGAGTTTAAGGGGCGTTTGCTTTGAGCATTTTCTATTTTTATTTTCAAATAAAAAAATAAAGGTGAAAATATGTTTGATTGAGGATTAGAAAATACTTTCTTAAAATGTTTTAAAAAAGTCTATAATTTGAAAAGAAAAAAAAATGTTTCCGTTTTTTGCATTGTTTTCATTTTCGATCTTTGTGTGTTTCCATCACGAGCAACCATATTAGAGCTCCTCATCACAGCTACCACGCCCTCACCAAACCTGACGATTTTTCTGAAGTCAAGGGTGGTTCTAAACGTGGAGGTGGGGGCAACAATGGTGGGTGGCGTAGAACACAACGAAGGTGAGGATCAATATCAAGGGAGTGGTCAGCAGTAGGTGCAAAACTTTGTGGTGATCCAAACAATATAAATTGAAAATGAAAACTAGTAAAATCAAACAAGTTTTCTAAATCTTAGCAAATTGAAAATGAAAACTATTTCCAGAAAATTAAAATATAAAATATTTTTGCAAACCAAACACCCTTTTAATTTATTTTTGTTATTAACTTGGGGAATGTCAGCTCAATCCTTATTTAAAACTCAAGAACCTAAGACATGCAGTTAATTGTCTTGGGCCAGGGGTTGACTTTAATTAATCCCTTGACATATAAAATGTAAGGTGTAGATAATATACTTTGGTTGGGGGTAGGATACACACATATAAATATCATTTCTCCTAAAATGACTTGACTAGGAACTCAATCCATCTATAGTTCTTATAAATACCATTAATGTCACTGTGCAAGTACACAATATTTTTCTTCTCTGTATTAGCTTGAGTATTAAAGTGCCTTTTTATTGGTACCCTTCATTCTCCTTACTATTCCAGTTATATTAGAACCCTTGCCAATACATAGACGACTTCAAGGATGTCAACAATCAACATCATGTCTCTTAGTCGTCCACTTTTAACATCAAGTCTCTCAATCGTCCACTTCAGATCGTCTTTCACCAACCAAAATAACATCCTTTAGCATCTACTTCAAATTTCCCTTACTTGCAGATTATTCAAATAGCCTAATAAAATAAGGCATCTGAAAAAACTAGAGCATCAACATATCTAAGCGTTTATATATCAAAGCGTCTTGCATATTTGGATTTGTAAAGCATCTTAAAAGACTAGTAGGATGGTTCAAGACTTCGATAATAAACTATAAGACAAGCAAAACCTTTTCAAAGAAGTCTTCTTTCATAGTTTCATCTTAGGTCAAAAAGTCAAAATTTAATTTGAAATTTTAAAATGAGACCTAAACATGCTGAAAGTCATTGTATGGACTTTTTGTGAGTTAAGATCAAAGCAAACCATGATCAAATTGGGAAAAAAATAGCTCAGATTTAATGCTCAATTTTTGGTTGTATTAGGTCGATTATGGACTTGATGCAAGTTGATCTAAAAAAACTCAGTTCATTTGAGCTTCCAAGTCCAATGAAAGCCAATGAAATCAGACTTAAAAGCTCAAGTCCAGCATTTCATCAGTGGCGGACCCACGTTGGCACAAATATATGCAAGTGCGGCCATAAAAATTCACTTTTTTTTCTTTTTCAAAAGGTGCTCAAGCGGTGGAACTATAGCCGCACCAGGGGGGCACTCCATGTGTGCTTTGAAGGCGCAGAGGACCTTCCAGGTGGCGGTGGCTCCAAGTACGAGACTAGTATTAGGAGTCAGATTGCACTCGATCCCTCCCGCAACATCATCATCGCGTACATGCAAAACGGGGAGCGTTTGACGCCTGATCACGGTTTCCCTATTAGAATCATAATACCAGGTTTCATCGGAGCCTGCATGGTCAAATGGTTGAAGCCCATCATTGTTTCTACCCAACAATCTGATAGTTATTACCATTACAGGGACAATAGGGTACTACCATCTCACGTTGATGCCGAACTTGCCAATACATAAGGTATTCATTTTCCCTCAATTTCTACTTGCTCTTTCTTTTATTGTTTTTTGGAATTATTATTATTATTATTATAAACTTTGTAACTAAAAAAAATATTCTCTTTGTTTCAAAAATTTCTAGCTTGGTGATAGGTTGGAAGTTGTGGAATTGTGGTTGCAACATGCAAGATTATTGCTATAGACTTGAAATTTTTTTAGTGTTTATTGACCCGCTTGAAACTTAATTGATTGGTGAGAGTGTGAGTAAAGGTTATTGTTATACAAAAAAAACCTCACCATTTAAGTGTGCAAACATAAATTTTTCAGGATCCATCACTGCATTTCATTGAGTGAGTTTGATTTGAGCCAATTACAAGTTCAATGTGAGTTGCAAGCCACAACAAATCAAATAAAAAATTTCATACTCAACTTATGCTTCCAAAATAAGGCTTTAGCTTGTTGAAAGCCAAGTTTGTATGAGCTTTTTATAAGCTAACCTACATCAGACTAGTTATGATTTGATTGAGCTAAAATGGCTTAGATTTATATAGGCGAAGTCTTGCAAGCTATAACAAGTTGAGTCGAAATGCCTAAATTCAATTTGAACTTCTAAAATAATAGCTAAGGCTAGTGAAACCCAATTTGTATAGTCTTTTATGGGCTTAGCAAGCTCACTAAACGACCAAAGTTCAATCTATTTAAAAAATAAATAAAGTCAAGTCTTACATTTCATCATATTAGTTGGGTTTGACTAACTCAACATATTTTGTCACCTCCAGGAATTAACAAGGGACGATAAAGATTGATGAGAGGTAAGGATGAAAATAAGCTAAGTTGAACAAGATTTACTTAAACAAGTCTAGTCTATTTAAAAAAAAAATAAAGACATAATTTAATTAATTGTCTGTCATAGTTTTTTTTAAGATCCAACTTGATCGTCTTAAAAATTTGATTTCATAAGTTAACTTACTTAAAATCCTATATTATACTTTAAAAATTAGATAAGTATGACACACTTCTTAATAAGCTAATCAAAATGCGAAAAAATATGTAAAATAAGCCATAAACTATAGAAGTAAAAACTACTACTTAAGACATAAGATCCTCTAAAAAAAAGACATAAGAGAAGAGTAAGCATAGGCTTGTTTTAGACTTTGTAAGAGTTGAATAACTTGTCTATATAACACTAGCTTATAGTTTAAGGTCTAATATGAAATTCATCATAACTTATTTAAAAGTCTATTTTATAATAAAATCTCTAAATATGACATAAGTTTATTTTTTAATATATTTTATATAGGCTGGACTTTTTAAGTATGTTAACATATTATTAATTTTTTTAAAGAAGTTAAATAAATATATGATTTTAATACATTATAAAAAATTAAAATAATAGTAATAGTAATAAAAATTAATATTTTATTTATTTAGATAGGTTGGCCTGTTGGCCAACAAAATAAGATTTTATAAAAGCTTTAGCCAATTGACCTAGGTGGTAAGTTTATATTAAGTAACCTAATTATTCCTGACAGAAGAAGAAAAAAGGGTAAAAAAATATCAAAATAACCATAATAATTGCTAAAGCTAGAGATTATAGTTTTTTTTTTCATTTTTCTCTTTTCAAGAATGAATTAAAATAATTTTGAAATTCATTTAAAAATTATTTCAATCCTTTTTTATTCAAATAAATTTTGTTTTTAAATTTAAGTTTAAAAACGCAAACTTATCTCTCTCCCAAGGAATGCAAATGATTTATTCTTTTGATTTATGTGGTGACCCGTTGCTGATGTTGATACGACAAAACCACCTTGTAGATAGTGATTAACTATTAACTCCTGGCAAAATTGTGATGAGCAGAAATTCTTGTCTCATTAGGAGATTCCGTGGTCCACATATTGTAATTTTTTAAATGATGCATAAATTCTTTCTCTTCATTTCAGTTTTAGTATTTATATGTTTTTACTTTTTTAATATATTTATTTAATTTTAATTATTTACTAAAGAAATTAATTTTAATTATCAAATTTTAGTCAATATAATTTTTAAATGTTAAAATCAAATATTTTACATGAAACTTCATCCAATAATTAATGAAAATATAGCGTAACAATGATTTATATGAATTGATAAAATAAAGATACATGAAATATTAAAATAAAAATAAAAATTGAGTTCACACTCCCCTCCATTACTACTCTGAAGTCCTTTTTCTTATTCTTATTGAAATATTTTATATATTTTTTTTAATTTATACAAATGAATGTTATATTATATTTTATTAATTATTAAATAAAATTCAAAGTAACAGACTTACTTATAATAATTAAAATAAAAAATGAAATATAACATATAAATTTTGTTTAGAGGAATATCTTATACAATTAACAAATATAAAATTATACATAAACTAAAATATAAAATTAAAAATTAAAAGTACAATTAAAAAATAAAAAAATAAAACCATATCTCAGTTTTTGTAAAGTAGCTTTGTATTTTTATTCTTGACATGAAAGCAAAAGTATCTTTGGTTGATAACTCCAAAGACAAACTCTATGTTAGACTTATAAAACCCCCAATGACAACTTTTTTTGTCCAAGCATTGTTTAACATTACTTTAACTCTGCTTAAATTTAAAAAGTATAAACGTCGTATCACTTCACCTTTGGATGAGGTGGAATTGCAGTAGCTCTCATCTTAATTTGTTTTTTTTTTTTCTCTTCTGAATATATTATATTTTTCGAATAATTCTTATAATATTATATAGACAACACTTTATATTAAATGTATAAACTAATATTTAAAAAGAAAAATTATTGACAAGTGAGGATCATGATACCTAAGTACGTTTGGAAACTATTAAATTACTTCGCGAACACTATTAAATTATTTGCTCTTCTGAATATACTATATTTTTTGAATTTCTTATAATATTATGTAGACAACACTTTCTATTAAATGTATAAACTGATATTAAAAGAAAAATTATTGACAAGTGAGGATCATGGACGTTTGGAAACTATTAAATTACTTCGCCAACCGTTCTCGTTAGAGTTTCTTTTTTTTTTTTTTTTTTTTTTTTTTTTTTTTTTTTTTTTTTTTTTTTTTTTTTTTTTTTTTTTTTTTTTTTTTTTTTTTTTTTTTTTTTTTTAACCGTCGTTCTCGTTAGAGTTAAACTTTGTAATTTTAAAATTTCGATATTGTTAGTAAACAAAAATGCTTTTTATACAAAACAATTCATTCGAAAAAAGATGAGTACAAGTCAGTTTCTAATAAAGCTTAAAATTCAGCAAAAAAATCTAATAAAGTTTAAGGTTATGTTACTCAAGAAATTTTAATTAGTTTTTTAATTTTTTTATTAGTTGAAAAGTTTATTTATTTTTTCAATAAACAAGTTTTTTTAAGTAGTTTTTCTGTAATTTTTTTGTAATTTTTAGCATTTTTTTGAAATGTTACTTAATGAACTTTTAAATTATTGAAAAAAGCTAGAAAGTACCCAAAAATTCATGTCAAACATATCGGAAGTAACTACTTTAAAATGTTAGTTTCTAATTTCTAACTTTTTATATTTTCTTTCCTTTTTATTTTTAATATATTTATCAAATTTTTGCTTACATTTTTAAAATAAATCATGATTTTATTATTCTTGGTCATTTTTAATTTTTTAACTACTTCAACAATTAGTTTTACCAAATATATAAGTTATATTTGGCAAACTTGACTGAAAGTTGGAAAACTAGCTAAAAATCGAAAACTGGTAACTGAAAGTTGAAAAACAAGCTTATTAAATTATAAGTGTTCAGTAAAACTAGAGATTAAAGTAGCTGAAAATATAAAATGATAAAAATAGACGTATTTATATTCTACTATTTTATGTTACATTTATTTCATGTTAAGTATTTTATGATTAATCTTATATTATTTCTTAAAATATTTTTAATCAAGTTTAAAATAATATAAAAAAATACACTCAAATAGACATTATACTTTTATTATGTTAATTAATATAATAATTAAAGTAAATCATCTAATATAAAATTATTTAATAGAAAAAAAATTAGAATTGAAATAATAAATTAAATATTATAAGTTGTACAATGGTTAAAATAAATAATGTAACATAAAAATGTAAAAATATAATAAAAATAAACAAATCTATCATCTATCATTATAAATATCTTGATTTATAATGTTAAATATAATAAAATATAAAATATAATAAAAATAAATAAATCTATCATTTATTCCAAGATATTTCATTTACTTATTTTAACCAAATATAAAATTATATCAATATCCGAGAAGTATTGAAGGTATCAAAACAATCAATATTTTCACATGCAATATATCCACTCATCTTCATTCATCTTAACAAAACATTAAAAAAAAAAAATTCAATGACAAACTAACGAAACTAATGAAATTCGATATGTATGACCCATATATATTGACAAAATTGCGAATCCTTATGAACCATACGAATTGTGAATCCATATAATGCATATGGTCATAATTATGAAACAAATTCATTAATTACAATTTTTGTTATCATTGTAATATGAAACAAAGTCATAATTATGAAACAAATTTATTAACTTACACCTTATATGAAACAATTAATTTAAATTATTTTCATGAGTACTCAATCAACAAGATCCTAATTAAATTGTTTATACAAATGGATTATAATTATATTTACAAAATTTAAGTGTTACATTAATACAAATTCATTATAGACAATTTATATAAGTTATACGGATTGGATTGATGATAAACATAACAATGATGAATAAGCTTACTTTCATTGTTGTCACGTCAATAGAATGACAATGACCATCGTGACCACCACATGTAAAAAAGCACCACGCCCAAATAAAAGGAGGATGTTAGCGACTAAGGAAGAACAAAAAGAAGGAAGGCCAAGATTAAAAAAACAAAGAAGAGTGGAACGAAGGAAGAAAAAGAGGTAAAAAGGATAAAGTTAGAATTACAATAAAATTGAATCTATTTGAGATGTAGACGGTGCAGGAAGTAAAACTCCGAAGAAGATGGACAAGAATAAGCACGAGAGAAAGCCTTAAAGTCTTTGTGTCTATTTGAATTGGCAGTGGTTATTAGGGCTCTTTATAAAAGTACTTGACTCCAGTTTTTGTCCCTGCAATTGGAATATCTTGGCAAGGCATCAATCTAGGAGAATAACATTCTGTCTCTGAACTTTGATCTGGCATTTCTCATCATGCAATCCCATCCATTCAAACTGTTTTTTTTTTTTGTTGCTGAATTTCCATTCAAACTGATCGTGCAGCACTTTTGATAGACGTGCATTTCTATTGATGAATTATATGCCAACCCAAATAATAAAAATAAAAAGACTTCAATAGTCACAATTCACAAACTAAAATCCATCTCAATGTAAGAAAACAACACGATATCAGAAGTATTTTAGTATATAATAGATGTATATTTTTAATATAATAATAAGAAAAAAATTATACATAATCATCTAATCAAAACTCACCATCTATAATAAATTTTTTGATTTTTAAAAAATTATTTTAACTTAATTCAAACATTGATATGTGATTAAATGATGATGTAAAATTATTTTACACTCTCAAGACAATTAACTCTAATAATAATTTATAATAATTTATATCATCAAAAGTTATAACTGTTTAAATTAATTTATATACATAACATATGTATGACACGTGTAACAATCAAGAGAAATCTGTCTAATTTAGACGTGTTTGACTATTCTAGATTTTGAAATATTTTTTAAACAGTATTAAATTTCAAATTATTTATTTAAATTTATATTATTTTTAATTTTTTACCCTAATTTTGTTAGTCTATATATATATATATATATACTCAACTTTTTTTATATTTTAATCTCTATTGTTAACTTTTCAGTGATATAAAAAGTAACTAAAGCCTAAATATTTAGACATAAGATTAAAATGAAAAAGACAGAAATATAAAAATAAATAAATAATTAAACAAAATTTATATTGAATGAGTTTGTACTATGTACTTTAACTAAATTAAAAAAAAAAAAAAAAAAAAAGCTTATCTCCTTCGACTTCATCGGCGATAAAATCCAACATAGTCTTCATGCACTTATCTCTCCAGCTCTACAGCACTGCTGCATTTCCCATTATTTTCCATAACAGTAAAATTCAAGTAAACCAAAAGCCATAAATAGTAATATTAATTTATAATTTATTACTATTTATTGTTATTGTCATTTACTGTTCTATATTCTTTTTAAATACCCTGAAACCGCGAAACCCTAGCTGAACCCTGTTTCCCTCTTCGGCCACCGTTATGGACTTCACTCCGCCGCCGATCGAGGACGGTTTCACCGCCGAGAAGCTCTTCACGCAGGGCTTCTCCTACACATACGATGACGTCATCTTTCTCCCCCACTACATCGACTTCGCCGCCGACGCCGTGGACCTCTCCACGCGCCTCACTCGCCGCCTCCCCCTCGCCGTGCCGTTTGTTGCATCTCCGATGGACACCGTTTCGGAGTCCGCCATGGCCGCCGCCATGGCCTCCCTCGGCGGCATCGCCGTCGTCCACTCCAACATCCCCGCTGCCGTCCAGGCGGCAATCCTCCGCAAAGCGAAGTCCCGCCGTGTCCCCATCCTCTCCGACCCCGCCTTCGCCGCGCCCTCCGCCGTCATTGAGCACGACGACGCCTTCGGGGCTTCCCCCTTCCTCCTCGTCACTGACACCGGCACATCCGCCGGTAAACTCCTCGGCTACGTCGCGAAGAGCGACTGGACGAATCAAACCGGCAAGGGTTTGAGAATCGGCGACTACATGGCGCCGCCTCCCAAGTCAGCGCCATGGAACGCCGACCTAAACAAAATTAATGAAATACTTGAGAGTGAGAAAAGTGGTGCTGTGGCTTTGGAGAAGGATGGTGAGGTTGTTGATTTGGTGGTGAGGGAGGAGGTGGAGAGGGTGAAGGGTTACCCGAAACTGGTGGCGCCGGCGACGGTGGGGGCGGACGGGGAGTTTATGGTGGGGGCCGCGGTGGGGACGAGGGAAGATGATAAGGAGAGGTTGGAGCATTTGGTGAAGGCTGGGTTGAATGTTGTGGTGTTGGATAGTTCTCAGGGGAACTCAATTTATCAGTTAGAGATGGTGAAGTATGTGAAGAGGGTTTACCCTGAGCTTGATGTGATTGGGGGGAATGTTGTGACTATGTACCAGGCTGAGAATCTGATTCAGGCTGGGGTTGATGGGTTGAGGGTTGGAATGGGGTCTGGGTCCATTTGTACTACTCAGGAGGTTTGTGCTGTGGGGCGTGGTCAGGTATATTTGATTCGTAGATTGATCAATTACTGTTTTGATCTTTGTTACCCTTATCATTGAATTTAAGTGTGTGGTGGTTTGTTTTGAGGTTTTAAATTGCGATCACAGTTGTGGTTTAGGAAAATGCAGACAAATGCAGACGATGTGACTGCAATTGTGGAGCAGAGATTCCAAAAGCCTTGATAGATAAAATCATGATCGTTGATCGTTTTTTAAAGCTTTGGTTTGTTGTGTTTGTCTTTGTGTTGTGATGAGTTTTTTCTGAATCTATGAGTTTTGATTTGGTATTGGTTGGACTTAGAGCTTGATGGATCAACTGTTAGGATTGAAAATGTTTGCTTGATACTTGTCAATGATCCTTTGTCAGGAGGTTAGGGTGTCTATAGTTACCACCTTACCCGCTTGATGGGGCTTGTGTGGCATGCCTGATCCTTGGTGTTCCCTAAAGGCTATTTTAACTGTTTCTTGTAAAGATGTTTGAAAACAGGAAATGGTGTGAAAGAAAGTTAGTGTTTTTCTTTTATTTATTGAAAACAAACTAAAAGTTCCCCAATCTTTTTTAACACAGGCTTTAGATCAGTGGGTCTGAGTGCCTAAAATTTGAACTTTTTTGGTACAGTTGTCTTAGATAATGATGAATTACATACTTATTGAATGCAATTTTTTTTCCCTTTTAGTAGCATGTGTATGTAGACTTTAAATATTGTGTTAAATTTCAAGTTTTGTGGAATTTCAGCTCTACTCCACTAATATTCTTGCTTTCAAATTGATTCCAACTCGTACTCAATGCGTCAAATCTTAATATTGACTGTGGAGTTTATGCTTTTCAGGCAACTGCTGTTTACAAGGTCTCGTCCATTGCTTATAAAAGTGGTGTTCCTGTGATTGCTGATGGTGGCATCTCGAACTCTGGTCATATTGTTAAGGCTTTGTCATTGGGAGCGTCAACTGTTATGATGGGAAGCTTCTTAGCTGGTAGTCTTGAGGCTCCTGGGGCTTATGTATATCAGGTACGATTATGGCCTGATGGAATCTTTTATAAATTGTGATTTCCTATTTATGTGTTTTAAAAGTTTATATGGTAGTATAGTGTTGTAAAGAAAATCTATTTAAAAATAGAGAACATGGAAGATTGTGTAATGCTTGTAGTTAAAGGTAAGTTATTGTGATGAAAATTGGAAACTTCACTAGATAGAAATGAAAAGATTTGTTATTATTGGCTATGGCCATTTGAACAAATAATATTTTTGTTGTTCTTCTAGGAACTACATGTTATTTTTATTTCATTTATGAAAATATGCTTCTCTCTCTCTCACACTCTGACACTCACACACACACACGCTCACTTTTTGATTTTTTTCCCTTTTCTATCTTAGTTTCACTAAATTGTTCTTGCCTCTTTCTTTTGCTGATGAGTTGTACATGCTCAAACAAGAATAATATCGTAATAATATATTAATATGCATAACTAAACTACCTTTTCTGCACCAGAATGGTCAACGTGTGAAAAAGTACAGAGGAATGGGTTCCCTAGAAGCCATGACTAAAGGGAGTGATGCAAGGTACTTGGGTGATACAGCAAAGCTAAAAATTGCTCAGGGGGTTGTTGGAGCTGTTAAAGATAAGGGTTCTGTCTTGAATTTCATACCATACACCTTGCAAGCAGTCAGGCAAGGGTTTCAGGATATCGGTGCCAACTCTTTACAGTCTGCTCATGACCTTCTAAGATCCAGGGTGTTAAGACTGGAGGTACGGTTGAGCCACTCTTTTAAATATTTATTTCTTGCTATTAGCATTAGATATCAATGACGTTTTGATAATTTGCACAATCAAGAAGGGTAATGCTGTTTATTGACCGACTCTCCCATTGAACCCACATATTTGGCTTTGTTCGCTAAATTTTTATTTTCATGACTGTAAAAGCTAGAAGAATGTAGTTCTTTAAAAAATAAAACCCTTATTTTGCTTGCCATTGCATTCTTAAACCAGAAAAACAAGAAAAGGAGTAAAAGAAATTGCAGCAATTTATTAAGTTTCTTTGGATTAATCCAATGATATTCAGGACTAAAAAATGAATCTGTGTTTGCCTGTATGATCCTAAATACATCTTGATTTTAAAAACAAAAAGATGAAAAGTAGTACCTTGTTTTGCTTTTTTCTTCTTTTTGGTGAGTGTTCTGCTTAAATTTGAAATCACCTGAAATATAATTGTGGGTTGTCTAGGGTGTTTCTTATATTTGTGTGAGTCTGCAATTTGCTATATTTACAAGCCATAACTGTTTTGCATGCATGTAACTTTGCTTGGGATTTCATTTAAAAAGCATTGATTATGTTCTTAATATTTGGTTTGCTATTCCCAGGTTCGGAGTGGAGCAGCACAAGTTGAAGGTGGAATTCATGGGCTGGTTTCTTATGAAAAGAAATACTTTTGAAGTATGAAACCATCCAAAATCATAAGCGGTGCTATAATCCCTTGCTGCAGTTCAGCATAAAAGAAAGGGACACACTGTTATTGGGTTAGTGGCAACTTGTTGCTACTGTGTCTAGCGAATTGAAGTTTATACCAATAGAATATCGTGGGAAATTTTTCCTTGAGTTTCTTAAGGAAGAACACTGATTTCGTGTTTTTTTTTTATGTCCATTAGATTTTGTTTGTTAAATGTGTCAGACTTTCCTAAATATATTTTGCATCTTTTCTGTCAAGTTAATGTTACTGTCATAGTGGGTAAAAACCTACGGTAGGAAGAATATAATGTGCTTGTGGTCTTTATATGCCCTAACTAGTGGTATATACGAGTCTAGTTGAATACTTTTCTAGTTCAAATTTCCTTCTATCTATAAAACATAGGACCTTTTTTAAAAAAATTATGGTACTTAACATAATCTCAATGGAAAAATTCCTAGAATTCAGCAAAAACACATCACAAGTTCTAAATGATAAAACTAAGGAAATTGAGGGGATTAATGATGAAACTAATCCTAATAAACATAAAATTCATGCACATCTATATGAATTAATATGGAGTAAAATACAACGCATCAGGGTCCCAATGAAGTTTTTAAAAGCTTTCCTTCATTTCCATCCAACCAAACCACCCAAAGTAAATCATTTCTTCTCTCTTCCTTCATTTTTCCTTCCTTTCTCACTTATTTCTTTCCAATCAAACAGACCCTTAATATTTTTTAAAATTGATATTAAATTAGATTTGAGTAGTTTTAATTTTAAGAAATTACTTTCATCAATGCTCAATAGCAACAATTATAAGTTTTATATATAAGTAGTACTGTATGTATTTAAAAAAGACTGATCTTTTTATATAATTTAATAAAATTAGTTAGAATGTACCAGTCATGTAATTTTTTTACTTCATGATTGAGTCATATTTTGTATTATGTGATAAAATTATTAATTTTTATAATATTTTTTAAAGCCATATTTAGGATTCTTTCTAATTGGTTGACAATGTAAAATAAACTCATAAGATAATATTTTTAGAGGAGTTTCCTTTATTGAACTTCTTCAATATTACACTACTCTTTTGAACTTATAATCCTTCAAGATTAATAACATGTGATCAAATTCATGTTTTAAAAATTGTTTAAATCTGGAATTTTGTTTACTGCACTTCTCTTAAGCAGTACGCGGTGTCACTGCAACAAGCATATGCAGTAAATTGAATTTTAATTAAAGTAAATGATCTAATATTTATACAAAATAATCAACACCAAAAATCTATTTACTTAAATGTATGATTTTATCATTAACATATTCACCAAAATATACTTTTTCTACAGATCACTACAAAAAAAGTCAATTTAGAGCCGAAGGAATCAATCGCTAATTAATCGTGCCATCGATTTAGTGACCGCAAGTTACTTGTAGCCAAAACCCCGGTCACAAAGCTAGTTGCCACCTAAATTATGAGATGCAGAATTATTTCATCCTCTGACTATTTAGAGAAAAAAAAAAACCAGTCGGGTCGCTAATTTTATGATTAGCCACCAATTTAGCAAACTGATTACACTAGTTGCTGAAGTAGAAAATATAATTGTTCGTGGCTAATTCGGTGGCAATTTTAGAAAACTAATTCAGTGGCTATTTAGGTTTTCTTTTGATATTGAAATTATCCGATTGCTAAATTCAGTGGCTAATATTACTTTAATATTAATTTAAATGATTATTTTGCTACCAATATTACGGTTGCTAATTTAATTGTACAAAGATTAATTTAATTGACTATTTTAATACAGTTATTTATAAAATTTAAGCTCTATACTAATTTCAATAGCCATTTGGAGATGAAGTCGAAAATGTAATACTATTTTTCTTAAATTTTTAAAAATAATATAAGAGTATTTAAATGATTTACATCACATATCCTAAGACTAACTACCCTTATTAACGAAAATAATAATAAATTTTATCATCTAATAATTTAAATTAAAATAAATAATATTTTTTTAAGCATAAATGTTCCAAGTCCTTAAATGATTTAGGACCTAAGACAAGCACTTCATCAACCTTGTAGTTATCACAAATTCACAATCTTAACCTAACCCACAAACAAGCCTATATAACAATATGTTTTTTTACACAATATTTTTAATATATATTTTATTATTAGATAAATTTTATAAGGTCACTTAAAAACATGAAATCACTTCTGCATACAAGATTCACCATATAATGAAAACTGTACTGAAAAAGAAAACTGAGATAAAACATGTACTATGATGGAATCAGCTTAGCATGGGAATTACTATTCTCACCCTTAACTTTAAAAAATATATATACAAAATTATCCCTACTTCTTCCCTACACCATTTTTTTTTTCCTCCTCCCTCCTCAATTTCAACGAATCATAATTCCATTATATTGGGGACACAAAATCATGATTCTATTTTGTATTTGGCACAAACAAAAATGGAACTACATTTATGTTATAATAAAGGGGTTTTGAAAAAATTAAAATGGAAATACATTTCCATTATATAAAATATCCAATGGAAATGTATTTCCTTTGTAGTACATGAGAATGAGAAAAAAAAAACATAAATATGTTTTAGTAACAACGAAAATGTATTTCTATTTTGATTTTTTAAACCCCCTATATACTACAACGAAAATATGTTTTCTAGGAAACATATTTCCGTGGATGTGCATTTTGGGGTAAAAAATTGATGCACGTGGGCGTGAGGATAGCAATTTCCCTTTCGCATAATTAACCACTTGACACAATATACATGGGCCAGCCCAATGAAAAAACCCATACCTTCAATGTTTTTGTTTTTTTTCTTTCAATTTGCTCCAAACCTACACATACTGGAACGAGGCTTTTCAGTTTTCACTGCGTTTCCGTTGGCTTCGTTATGCGACAGTGAGCTCAGATTATGACTAAGGTAAGAATTGGGGTTCTCCATTTTAAGCTCATATCAGTGCTTCTTCGTGCTGCTCAATGATTTTAAGCTTTCTTCTTTCTGGGTAGCCGTAAGTTTGGGAAAACAATTTTGGGTGTTTGCCAAAATGGTTTTTTTCTTTCTTTCTTTCTTGTATTTGATTGTGGGGTCTATGATGTTTGTTTTACATGTAAAAATTGTATATTATAAAAAAAACGGGATTTATTCTTTTTATTGTGTTTTTAAGCATCTTGGATTTGGTTTAATCGATTCCTCTTAGTGATTGCCTTGGAACAATGATTTGTTGCTTTTGAAGTTTAATGTTCTGTCTCAGTGGCAAAAGTTTAATGATATGTGTAGTATTTTGTGGTTGAAGGTATTTAGGAATTAGTGATTCAAGGGCATGTGGGAGATAATTTCTTTGTTTGTGAGGATTGGTTGCACTTGAATCTTGCTAATGGGAAGGTGCAGCATGGCTTGAGGTGGAGTACTTTTTTTTTGGGATTGTGTTGAATCAAATTTGGTGGAGTAGGAACCAATTGGTTTTTAATAATACCACGTTGTCTGTAGAGGGTATTGTCAAAAAAGTTTTGAGATTGACTCAGGATTCGGTGGCTGCTCTTGAAGTCAGCATGTTGGATTCTAAATCCGAGACTAGGCGTGTTGGAGATATAGGCATAAGGTGGGAACCTCCTTGTAGGGGGGAGGGGGCCATTAATTATGATGGGTTGCGTTGTGGATGCGGGTAGAAGTGCTTCTCCTGGGGGTGTGATTCAGGATGGATATGGAGTTTTTATTTGTTGATTCGCAATTAAGATCAGTGCTTGCTCTGTTCTTTCCGTGGAGTTGTGGGGTATTTTTCCTGCTCTAAAATTGGCTTGGGAAAGGGGCTTCAGGAGGATTTGTGTTTACTCAAATTCTAGATGTGCGGTTCGTGTTTTGAGAAAATGTTGTTCTTCTCTCATCCTTGCTACAGGTTGGTTAAAAGTATCCATAATATTTACAATAGATTGGTCATATTCGTTGGGTGCATTTTTTAGAGAGGCAAATCAGGTTGCAGATCAAATAGCAAGTTATGGGATGATGTCATCCTCTCAAAGTTGAGTCTTTGATATAGATCCAGATTTTATTTGTAATGAATTATGAGCAGATTATGCTTGTATTAGTTTTCCTTGAGGTTTCTAATTTTTTTTTACCCTTTAGTTCCATAAATTGGTGTTCATAAATGTGCATTTTTTATGGTGAGGAAGAGATGGGGGTTGAGAACTTTTGAGCTTAACGGTATTGTTTGATCCATGTAGTTGAGCTCACCTAGTCCTGGTGTTAATTGTTGTAACTTGTAAGCTGCTTAAGATTTGATTGTGCGGGTACGATGAAGGGTGTCTAGGAATTTGTTAGTTGTGTAATTTGTGGTTTCATGTGTTTCCAATATGCTGAACATCATTCTTATACTTTCATTTTGTTAAAATATTTTACTTCATGTGCTTTCTAAGTGCTTCAAGAACTGTTAGCTTCTACGAAATCATCCATGATAGGAGAAAATATGCATCATATTTGGTTGATCTTTCTTTAAGATTTAGTAATTTGCTCTGAATGATATGCGAGTTTGAGGACTCTTGCTGCACGTCTATTTTTCTTTCTAATACTGTGATTCTAGGATTGATTTTGCTGGTTTTCTGTTTATGTTCGTTGGAAGTTTGAGAAATATAAGATATATAATATTTGGATGATGATGTTTAAACAAAATGTTCTGTTCTCTTTTGTTCTGCTTTCAGGATAATTATTTGTTGGACTAGGAGTTCATAAGGTGTGTCAAACTGAACTGATTTTCCATTGAGAGATTGCTGCAGTACAAGCCAAGAATGAGCTTGCTTTTAAGAATAAGACATTATTTACCCAAGGGTTTATGTAGACAACCTCTTCATCCAACAGTAGTGCAGCTTAACGCTAGTAACTTAAATGTATTTTCAAGACATTTTGGTCAACCTGCGAGGAAAGAGGAGGAGGAGGATGTAGAGGAAGTGGAAATTGATCAAAGAAGTCTCCCAGCTGATTTTGATCCTGCTACATTTGATCCCAATGATCATCGAGGCCCTCCATCAGAGAGAGTTTTCAGGCTTGTCGATGAGATTGCTTCTCTTACGGTAGCTGAAGCTGGAGAATTGGGTCTCATTCTCATGAAGAAAATGGGAGTAAAGGAGATGCCTAATGTGGGATTTATGAAAGCAGGAGCTGGAAATTTGGCTGGAATGGCAGTGAAAGCACCAACAGCAGCCAAGGAAGAGCAAAAGCCAGAAAAAACTGTGTTTGAATTGAAACTGGAGTCCTATGAAGCGGCTTCCAAAATTAAAATCATCAAGGAGGTTCGGGGCTTTACTGATTTAGGTTTGAAGGAAGCGAAGGATTTAGTGGAAAAAACACCTTCTGTTATAAAGAAAGGTGTTTCAAAGGAAGAAGGGGAGCAGATAATTGAGAAATTGAAAGCTCTTGGTGCAAAGGTTGTTATGGAATGAAGTGATGTATGTTGTTTCTTCCAGCTTCCAATATTTTAGTTGTCTGAAATTTAGAAAATTTCAGATCGTTGGCAAGGATACTGCAAATTTTGCTAGTGCTTACACTGTGTTAATTTTTTAGCATAAACTGGAATTTGATTTTATGCAGGTTTGCAACATTATTCATCATTTCCCTTTCAATGGAATAAAAGTATTATTCCTACGGATGATATTCATTTGCAAACATTTATTAACATTACATTCTACAAGTAATTAGCGGTTAATACATTGTACTTGGATAAGTTATTAGGAATACGACGGAATGATAGACCAAAAAAAGAAAGAAGAATGCACCAAAATGCAGGTGCTGCACCAAACGCTGGGTGTTTTCTAGACCTTTTTCTTATATCAATTGAAGTTTGCTGTGATTACCAACCATGGACACTTGCAATCTTTGAACCTGTGATAGGCTGCATGTTTGCAAAATCCAATTGTCTGAATTAACTCAAGAAGCTATTATTAACTTACAGCTAGCATACGAATTGAACATACAAGAAGCTATTATTTACTAAGTTTTATATCATGTAAGTTTTATTTCGATATCATGCATAGAAGGAAACTGAACATCGATTCTAAAGTTCTGCTAAATTGACGAACAATGCTTACTGCCAACAGATGCTGAGAATGAAATAGTTGTTTCGAGCTCTAGAATTTATGTTTTCCTCTCTTTATTGATAACGGTCAACTAGCAAGTGATATTAGTGGGAGATGCTAAACAGAGTTCTCGCATTTGTTATTTCTTGGTGACAAATGAATTTGATTCCAGCTAAAGAAGTTTGTAAAATAATCTCATCTCGGCCGTGGCTACTTTAGCTGGGAGGTGCTCCAAGGGGCGCTTTGCTCATTCCTTGGATGAATTCTCCCTCTTGAAAAGTTTTTTGGTGGATATTCATCCTCCTAAAGTGCCTTCCATCAAGCAGGTGGACTGGCGTTTGCCGGTGGCTGGCATTGTGAAGGCGAACACTGATGGTTCTTCTTGGGGTGTCCCATGGTTGGAGTGCGATTCAGAATTGGTTGTTGCTGCCTTTGGTAATGCTAACCTGGTTCCTTGGATGATTAGAAGGAGATGGAAAACCTGCCTTTTTCGGTATAAAGATATAGGTTTGTTTTGTTCTCATATATACAGGAGGGTAATTCTTGCATTGATAGGCTGGCTTAAGAATAAAATGTCTTTAGTTATAGGTTCTCCTAATTTTCGTTATTGGTTTTGGCTTGGTTCCCCCAATTTGTGCATTCTCTTTTGATCCCCCTTTTAATGGCATTAGGTGCTTGTTTTCTGCCTTGCTCTATTGCGGGCTAGCTGCAGCGCCAATATTATAAAGAAAAGAGAGTTTGTGAAAAGAGAAAGTTCAGAAATGCTATTGTCTTTCATATCAAGATATATAGTTTAGACTCTATTACAATATTAATGACAGAATATTATCATGAGTTTGAAAGAGATGATACAGAAAAAAAAGCTTCCATTTTTTATTTTTTGTATTATGACTGCCAGACAATATTATAAGGAAATGAAATAAGTGCCCTAAAAGCACTAGTTTAGGAAATAAAAAAAAAACAATAGAAAAAGTATTACCAACACATCCCATTATGATTTTTATTGCAATTTTATCAGTATTTCTAATAAAAAAAATTTCATTTATTTGTTTCTTAATCAATGTCCTTAATGTCCTTATGTCACTTGTTAGAAATATCCCTTATTATATAAAAGAAAAAAATATAAATTTTATTTTGTTTAGTTTCATTTTTCTATTAAATATCCACTCATGATTAGTTAGTTGGTTATTAAGCATTTCCAAAAGAAAACCCTAGTATTGCTGTTTGATGTTACATTGCACGTTCAAGTTTTAAGATTAGCATATATTATTGTTTGCTGATTATTTTATCAAATTCATGTTAGCACCACTCCCTTCCCTACCCCAAGTTTAGTCACTAAGCCAGACAAGGGAGTCAATACACAAAGCAATTAAGTAAATGGCATCTCTTTTTAACCCTTCCATTCACCAGAAAACGTGACAAGGATGCATCCTTAACATTTATGGATATGGATTGGATCCTGAGACAATCACGACAAAAAAAAAATGATCATCATGAAAAGTAAAAAAATAAAAGCAAGAAAGAAAAAAAAAGTAAAATAAATTAGTAAGAGTTGGGAAAAGATTGGGACATTTTGTTCATATAGAATGATCACTCAAAAGCAAGTGCAGGTCTTGATTGTCATGTGTATGTACAAATTGGACTAGAGCATCACATCATTAGTGGCTTTGACAGGACTAAGGTTCTGCTGAGAATGTACTAACAATTCATTAAGGATGACAGGTTTTTTAAGTACTGCATTTACACTAGAGTACATCTCATGTGAAGTAAATCCATCATCCTTCATGTAAAACAGGTACAACACTTTTATCATTTTCCAAAACAAATCCTTGCACTCTCTGGGAACTATACTTCCTTTTTCCTGCAAAATTAATCTCAGGAGTTCTCCTCTCTTTTCTTCAGCAATACCCTTAATTTCTTCGGTGGCATCTTCTGCAGTAATAACTCCATTGCCATGAGCAATATACAAAGCCAGCGCATTCAACTTCCCTTCCTCGGATTCTCTCTACAGTAGAGACAAAAACATTAGTCACCATAAAACCAGGAAGGGAATCAAGGAGCAGGGATGTATTATATATACCTTAAAACTGTGAATGTCATTAAGAAGACGGCCACATGTGCTCATGAGCTTATAGAGATAGTTCAACTCGTGATTTTCGGTGACTTCATCTGAAAGCTTAGGTCCAACCAGATAGAGGGCCGGAAGGACAATTGGTCCTAAGGCAAATGATATGTATGCATTTTCCATATAGTCACCAATTGTTGGCACAGTCTTGGTTCTCAACCACTCAGCTTCTCTAAACATTGACTGGACCAAATCTAACCACTGTAAAAAGTAAACAAATTCAATCCATTGGTTAGGAAAATTATCATAACTGGGAGAACTCCAATGTAAAATTTCATGTCATTGAAGTAAATATAAAAATAAAGTGTCAAACTAATATTCATTAATATGTAGAACAGGCAATTGTTAAGGTCTTGGGAGCACAATATTTAGCATTAGAAATTTTCTTTTATTTGAGGGAGAGGGGTGCAGAAAGGTTTCAGGATTTCACTTTTCATATTCCCCAAACATGAAACCATTGACAATCAACTACTGAAAAATCAAAATAACATTAGTCAAAAAATGCACAGGCTGAAAGACAGAAATGTCTCACAATTTTGATAACATTGTTTTTCACATTGCGTCCTTGCTGCTTGACTGATTTCTCTCCAATCTCACAAACTGTGCTGTGAATTGCGGAAAATATTATCTTAACTGTCTCAGAACAACAAACGGTATTGATATCTACATCCCACCTGCAGTTCAATTGTCAAGACATCACTGTTTGTGCATGAAAATTGTCTTACAATTCAAACATAAATCAAGAGAATGCCATTTCAATTAATAATAGAAATAAAGGAAGATACTTCTCAACTAGTTGAATAAGATCCACGTGTTCCTCTTCAGAACCCCCAACATCAAAGAAATCATCAACAACTGTTGTGAGCACCCCATTTTTCGCCCATGATATGCGAGCATCAGAAAGTTCAGGGGAGAAAAGAGTAGCTGCACAGGAGAAGTAGCAATAGGCCAGTTTCTGCCTTGCAAATTTTAGTGTGTCTAGTCTTCTCTCAACAACCCACCTGCATATGATAGTGTAGTACATTTAGATCAAACTTCAGGAAATGTGATAGGACAGTTATGTGATGTGTTGTATGTCAGTTAGTGTGTTCCTTAAGTAAGAGAGTCCTTTGGAGGGCTTTGGCCTGTGTTAATGTTCTATGTTACAAATTCTGGTTTAATTCCAGAATTATTTCTTGAAAATCTTCAGGTTAAGTGTTCAAACTTTTAAGTCTAACATTAGGTCCGACCTGTGGGATGCCATCGATGAGGATGGACTCAAGTGGAGGGATTTGCAAAGCAAATGGAGCAGATTTGCAAGTCAAAAGAAGAAGTGCAGAGATGAAGCAGATTTGCAAGTCAAATTAAGAACAATGGGGAACACAGTGGAAGAAAGTCATAGGGACTTTGATGAGAAGAGATCCTTGTTGAAGCAGACAGTGAACAAAAGGTCCAAAGATCGAAGAACAACAAGATGCAGGAAGTTCAAGCCATACTAGAACTCCTGTACCCCATGTTCCACACGTCATGGATGTTAAGTCAACCAATTATGGAGATGAATCATTTGAAACACTGAAGAAGGTGGAGCTACCCAATTTTGATGGGAAGGATCACATTGGATGGTTGCCTAGAGCTGAGAAATGTTTTAAAATCCAAAATACCAAACTAGAACTGTAAGTGCCACTATTTTTTGTTTGTGCGGAAGGAACATCAGTGCTTTGATTCAGATATTTGAGGAAGAGGATGTTTGAGAGGAATTGGGAAGCACTGAAAACTGAATTGTTGAAGAGGTTTTCACATAGAGATGCTGCAATCCCATATGAGCAACTTGATGCCTTGTACCAAAATGGTTGGGTAGAAGATTATGTTCAAAAGTTTGAGAAATTGACAAACTGCCAGAAATTCCCAAATTACAACTAACAAGCGTTGGATTATATGAATGGCTTGAATGAGGTGACAAGAAGAAGGAATTGTACTCATGACCTACAGGAAGTGTCAAAGGCCATTATCTTAGCAAGATCAATCAATTGAAGAAGAGTTGTATGGAGATAGTAATGGGTTTGGATCACATCAAGCAGTGAAACCTGGTTCTATTTGGCCAAATCAGACAGTTCAGGGAGCAATAGCCAAATGCATCAAGGTTTTTATTTCATGTCAGGGCATGGATTCTGGATATAACCCAGCCACAACAAGTTCAAGCCAAATGGCAGATACCTGCCTGAACCAAACTCAATTAGCCAAATAGGCTTCTTCTGCTGAGAATTCAAATAGCAGTGTTGGCAGCAACAATAGCCAAACAAGGAACTAATTCAGGAACAGAGGCATGAGGCATTAGCCATACCAAGAGTATGTTCTCAGAATGGAGGCAATTTGACTGGAAGGGGGTAAAAAAATTTTTTTATTACCATTCGGGAGTTGGTTTTAAATTATTTACCAAAAGGGAGTAAGTCGTAACAGGTGTTACGACTTATATATTTTTTAATTTTTTAAAAAATTAAAAAAACAGCTTACGACTTTAAAGTCGTATATATATTAAAAAAAACAGCTTAAAGTCGTAAGAAAAAATTTGACTTTAAAGTCGTACGCTTAAAAAAAATTATACTGAAGTCGTAAATTTTTTACGACTTCAGCTTAAAAAAATAAAAATATATATAAGTCGTAACAGCTGTTACGACTTATCCCCTTTTGATAAACAATTCAAAACCTACCCCAAATGGTAATAAATTTTTTTTTACCCCCTTCCGGTCAAATTGCCCAAAATGGAAGGACACTGCTTCTAGTGTGACCAGCCCTCTCCATAGATGTCCTATGAGAAAGATTTAAGTCCTAATTTGGGGGAAAGATGATGATGGAATTGGAATTCCAGAAGGGAAAATTGAAGCTGCTGATTCGGTGGAGCCTTTGGTGTCCACTGATCTGGTTAATGATAAAACAGGTTCCTCATTTCAGCCTTGAGGACAAGGCTGCTTCAATACTAAAGAATTAATAACAATTATATGATAGATACTGATTAGTTAGTTAGATAATAGAATAATTGGAGTTAGTTAGTAGTTGAGGGCTGGAATAATTAGAAAAATATAACATGTTTCCTATAAATAGGAAGAGGGGTTGAGAGTAGTAAGTCAATTGGAGAGTTAGTATTGTGGCTAGGGAGAGTCCTGGATCTCTTGAATATCCAAGGAAATTGGGCATTCTTTCTGTTCATCAATAACAGTATTTCTTTGTGTGCTCAACCTGAACCAGTTTCTATCATTATCTGATGTTTTGTGTGGCAGTTATGTGTTTTTCTTAAGTGACAGTTTTCTGATTTATTTTGTGTTAATTTGCTGAAGTTGGTTTGAAGGAGGAGACTCCTAGTTAGGGCTTAGGCCTGTCTTAGTATTCTGTCCTACAGATTCTGCTTCAGATACAGAATTCTTTCAATAAAACCTTCCTAGTTTGTGCGTTCATACATTTGAGTTTAACAAAATTACGTTCCTCAGTCGAAATATGAGTTGGATACTATCTTTATGATACATATTTGAATGAAGTTTCTAAAAAACCCAGAATAAGTAGTAGCATGAACAAAAGAACCCAAATGTATATCTTTGAAATTTTAGAATGAGAAGAAAAGAAAGATATATATACCTTGAAAGCTGTTTCAACTCTTCAATGTGTATTGATTGGCAGATATTGAAGTCTTCTACTGCTAGCTTTAGAATTTCTTGGTTTGCAAGATTGCAAGATCTGGACCATACTAACAATCAAGAATTTGATCTCAAGAGAAAGGAAGAACAAAGAGAACTCGAAAGAAGGGCAACAAACTAGCAGAGGCCAACCTATATGATGCTTTTAAAATTCTTGTTTCTACTGTATTGTAATGCTCCATTGATCTCCTGTTTAACAATCGCTCCAAATTTGCATGATAAGGAAAATCAAGAACATCCTTGACCTAAAATACAAAAAACCTTGCAGCTTTCAGGAAGGATTATAAGATTTTAAAAAACTATGTAACAAAAGTTTTTGAAAGATTAAGACAAGAAACTACCTCTAGGTCAACATAACTACGAAGTTTATCAGCATATAATCTGTAAGGGGAGGATTCCTGCTTCAGAAGATGTTTTGTCCACAAACTTTGTCTCACCAAAATTGATTCATCGGGATGTATAAGGGCTTGTGAAGCCCTATATAGCTCTATAACAGCACCAACATCCTTCAAGTACCCTTTCAAGGATTCAGCAAATTTATCTTCAGAATATTGATAAAATGGATCTGCAAAGACAATATACAGATTAGCTTCTTTGGTCTTGATCTAAAAAGCAAAAACTCTTACCTACTTAAATGTTTCAAACAATCCAACCTGAAGATACATCATAGCCATTTAGACGCAACATACGAAATGCCATTGCACAGGTGGTGGGATCTAAGAATATATCTTCCACTCCTTGCATCCAATATCTGTTTTTTTTTTCCACAAATTATATATACAGAGGGATTCAATGGATGAAAATGATAAGTATTTATGCTTTGACAAATGTTTGAGTGTTTTGAAACTTACTATCAAAGGGTGCTGAATACTTTAAATAGAATGGTATCTCTATATTTTCAACACATACTTTTATAATTTCTTTCCAATTTCTCCATTTACTGACATAATGTTAATATTTTACATAAACAGGTGTATGCACCTCAAATGGATTATTACCTGAATATTTCATCCAATACACTTCTAATTTCCTCTTTGAAGTGATGATCAATACCCAACCTTTCAAGACTATCAATCATACAGAGACGGGCATATATATCCAGAGGATAAGTTGTCGGAACTGATCGTATTTTCAAAGCAAAAAGAAAGGCCAATTAATCTACAAAAATAGTAAGTAAAATTAAATATAATTATGGAAACATACCTGCATTTTCAAACTTTTCTAATATGGATTGGAGGTAACCAAGACATTCAGCATTCTTATGGCGCTGAAAAACAGCTGCTGTTGTAGCAGGTGAGTTAAACAACGATCCATTCTTTCTTTGATATTTCATGATTGATTTCCAGTCTTGTGATTCCAGCATTCCTTCTGAAACATATGCTAGATATGCTCTCCTCCCATCTGAATTGCTTTGACTACCTCTATAAAGACATGCACCAGAAAGAGGTCAGCTAGGGCAATTTAAGCGTAATGAAGAATAAGATTTCTCTACTAAATTCTTGGCACCAAGAAGTTGGCAAAAGGAACCCAAAGATCAGAAATACTTGGAAGACAGGAAAAACTTGAAATATATACAAGATAGAACCCAAAATGCTACCTGTTGAGCTCTATTTCTCTCTTCTGGATCATTGCTTCCAAGCTTGTAGCTCCAATTGGGAGGTTAATGCCCAAATTTTGTGCATATTCAATCATAGAAGGAAAAATTATACCAAATCCTATGGGAGTGTGTTGCTTCTCATCATTAATTGAAGTAATGTTTGATTGAATAAAACGAAGACCTGAAGGAATATTAGTAAAGTTTATTTATGTAACACCAGAGAAAGCAATAGTTTGGAGAAGAGTAAAGTACCCCTATTAATTTGATCTTCACCAACACCCCATTGCTTTAATGCAAGGATGCTTGCTAAGGTAGACAAGAGAGCATCATTCATCAATAATGGATGGCGATCTGGAAGGCCCCAGGAACCATCTAAGAGTTGATTATACAACAACCAATTTAAGCACTGAGGGAAAAATGGGGTATGAGGAGAAGCCGGAGAGGGAATCATTGCCACCCAAGCGGTATCGTATGAAGAAACAGAAAGTTCAACCTTGTTAAACAATTTCTTGATTCTTTCTTTGGAGGCCTCATGGCACTGCAAGCAATAAAACACACTTTATTCCCTCAAGCCTCAAGGTTTCAAAAACGGTCCACAACTGTTGTGGCCGCAATGTCAAGGCTTTCAGAGTCGTCGTGACTGCCTCACAACTACAATTGCAGCTGCAAGTTTCCGTAATATCAAGATTTGTAATGAAACTACAACCACAATTGTGGCTGCAATTTAAAACCTTGCTTACAACATCTCTATATATCTGTATCTATCTATCTATATTTGTGTGTATAAGATCAGCACATGCATGTCTGCAAACCAAAAAAAAGAAGGCATATGCATGTCATACCAAGGCTGTACTGTTCATTTTCTTCTTCACATATGACGCGGTCAGCAAAGAATCTGTTAAAAAGGAAATCATATCAGACCTTCCTGGGAGTATTATAAGGAGATGTGCATAGCAATCCAACATTGAAATAAAATTAAAGAGGAGAATAACATCAAATCAAATATTTAATTTGGATTTACTATTTCCCAACAATAGATTCTGCAACTTGTTATAAGCAGTAAGAAATCAATACCAGGTAAAATCCTTTAGCTTTTGTCATATGCCAATTGTCAGTTAAGTATGTAGACAGATTTACAGAAAACATAGAAATTTACATTTTTTTCACCCTTCTGTTTATATAAACATTTGCCCTTTTATATACTGACGAAGACAAACAAAATAATCAAGCAAGCAAAAAACACCCCAATCTGGATCTAGAATCACATTAGAGAAAGGTTGCCACTGCAAATTCCAAAACTTGCTAAATGCAGCAGCTTCACCAAACTCATGAAATGAAGAATGAAAAAAGAAAAAGAAAAACTATTCCATTTAAAAAAGTGAAAATCTGCATAGCCCTTTTGGAACACAGAGAGAAACAAAGGTGAAAAGGACCTGAAGTTGAAGAAGTGCAGCAGAGAGGAGTGGTGAGGTGTGAGAGAGACATGGCATAATCCAGTGAGTGAAAGAAAATGGTGTTGCTGCTGTTGCAAACACCAAAGTGTTGGCAAGTGTAAGTGTGCAACAAAGTCAAGTGCATGTGATTGTGGAATGTGTTGGGTAGTGTGTAGTATAATAGTAATAGTAATATAATTAATAATTTTATGAACAGAGGAAATAGAAGAATGAGTGTGATCAACAAAACAACAACATAGGTGTACTATACTACAGTCCACAGGTACACGACACTATTGACGATGTAACGAATTCAGCGAATATTTCTTTGGATCTTTATGACATTAATGTGCACTATTGACATAGTTCTACAATTGCTAACTTTTTTAAATAAAGAGGGTAGAAAGTTTTTGTTGAAGATTAATTTGGAGCTGCATCGAAAACTACATTATAGTGTCTTATAATAAAAAAAATCCCACTTTAAATATTTTATCCAGTGTCCTAATAAATTAGGAAAAATAAATTCTACCAACCAATGTCGAAATTCTTTTTAAATATATTATATTTTATTAATTTAAATTTATTAAAAATGTAAAAACTTGATGAGTTTTGTTTATTATTTAATGATCGACACTGATAATTTTGAAATTTTTAACTAATAATAATGTGTTAAAAAGAATATACCAGAGACTGCACTTACAATACTATTCTTCATAGAAAACTAATTAAAGAATAAGTAAAAAGTTTTTATTTGAAAAATAAAATAATAATGTTTATTGAATATTTAAGATTTAATATTTTTTAATTAATATAAAATCTTTTGACTAACAAAATCTACTATTTATATTTTATTATTTTTATAAATGTCAACTTTTAACTAAAATTCACAAAAAAAATAATTGAAGAAATAAACGTAATTTTTTTATTAATACATGAATATTTATTATTCCAATTTATTGTTTATTTTTAAAATAATTAAAAATATTTAATATGTATATTTAATATTTTTAACTAATACTTTAAAATGTTCTATTTTTTCGTTTTATATAGGAATATATAAGAACTTGTGAGAAATTTGCTTGGTTCTTTTTATAACATTCATCTAAATTATCTCTTGTATTAATTATATTATTTACTCAAATACTTTTAATTATTTTATAATTTTTTGTAGTCAATAAATAACAAATATTATATATTAATAATAATATATCATTTATCCCTCTTGTACTACTTGGGAAAGATGATGCGTTACAATAATTTTTAGGATGATTTTGAAAAGAAAAAATGAGATGATTGGTCACAATAATTTTAAAGGTAACTTTATTAATAATTAATATAACTGAAGTTAAAGTATTACATTAAGACATCGTTTAAAATACTAAAAAATTTACATGAATTCTATGAAAATAAGTTATTACTTTAATGTTTTTAATTTTTATTTTAATAATATTTTAGCATGATTTATTTATTAGAATAATTTTTTACCTTTTTCAACAAGTTTACAAGAAAATAAATTTTATGACATTTATGTAACATGGCTCATTTAATTTTGTTCATCTTAAACAACGTTATTTTTGTTCTTACAAAAAAGAGAAGATACATCATATAATTTTCCAGGTACCCCTCTCACTGGGTTAAAAAAAAAAAGACCAATTACCATATTTGATTATCCCAAAAAAAAAATGATGCCAGTTAGACTGACTGATGCATTGATGTAGAGATAAAGCACCAGGCGTTTTAAGATAATTTTCATGGAATAAATTGTTTTTCTCCTAAAAATTAAAATTTAACCTCTCCTAATAAACCAACTTCATGAAGGGGAACATGCAAACGTTGAAGGGGCATTTCACCTATTTTAGCTCGGCAAAAGCTAACCAAAACCAAAGAACTATTTTCTCCAGGTTGATGAAATGCAACTTGAACATATATTGGGACACTATATATTATCAGAACATACAACATATTTAATTCTGATGCATAACACAGAAAAAAAAGTGTTTTGGTTTTCTTGTGTTGGGGAGAGGGGGGATAAGAACACCTAAATTCACAAGTACTACTAGTAATTGGGTTAACATTAATGTACAAAACTACACCCACATCTGTAGAATACCCAAGGCCTATAATCATGGAAATAACCAACAAACATAGTGAGTTTCTTTGCTCAGTGCCCTCCTGGATTCCTATTCCATGACAAATATGAGGGATCTCCAAGTTGCCTACAAAGACAGATAGAAAGATAGATTAGGAATTAACAATAATAATTCAAAATTGCCACTTCAAGTGGCTGTTGAGGTATGAATAAATTTTAATTATCCAACAAGGGGCAAATTTGTTTAAGCTTTAAAAAAAGATTATATGAAGCTGCTGTTTTTAGCTTTTTTTATCTCCAGAAACTGCTACTTTTGACTTCTGAGAAAATGATTTTTTAATCCTTTTTTCTGAGTAAAGGATTAAAACAATTTTTCTTTTTTGAGGTTTTTGCTTCTTTTTTTTTTTAAATCATAATTTTTATAAATTTTTAAACATATATTTCAATTCAAAAAGAGCTTAATAACAAACAGATCCTAAACTACTTTACACAATCGAACAAATATGAATTTTAAATTGTACAGTGGACACTAACAGAAATAGATGGACATTGGTCAAAAACATGCATCATGTGTAACAATTTTGTCATCGCATCTAAAACAACCTCAACCTTTTTTCCTATACAAGTTCTAAACATGGCTTTTTAATCATTAATCTCTGAATTATATACCTTAAATAACACTAAAGGGAGCTTCTCTTCTTTTTTTTTAACAAACTTGGTAGTCCCATTAGGAAATAATATCATTTTTACTATGCAGGAGGAAGAAAACTCTCATACCAGACAAGATTTTCTAATAGACAGAATTCGCAACACACTGGACACAAGTCACAAATATTATTTAGGGTTTAATCAGATTGACTATATAATCAATGCAGATTTCAGAGTTAAAAAGGGAGAAGGGGTTAGGAAATAAACGCTCAGGCCTAATACTCCAATTAGTCTAGGTCTGATGGCACGCTGTGTGTGTGCCAACTTTGCTGGTAACAAGTCACAAATAGAAATTTAAGTTCCATTTGCTAATGTGTAAAACAAATAAATGCATCCAACACCATTTTTGGTCAAACAAATAAGTAATAAATAAGCAGTAAGCCCATGCAAGGTGCCCCATGAATTTCCTTGCTGTGAAAGGAACTTTCATGGTCTGAACCATAAAGCACTGAAGGATTTAAAGTATTTACCTTGGCTTGACAAAATATACAATGGTAAAAGCCAATGCCAAAAAGAAGCACAATCCTCCAACAGTGAGATAGGCAGTGCCAAGGAAGTCATTCTTCCCACCAAGCCAGCTAGTAGTTGACAGAACAAGCTTTTTCTTGCCATTAAAACTGTACGTGTTGTAGTTATTTTGCAGTGTTACAGTTATGTTATCACCTTCATTCAGATCCACCTCTATCTTTCCATACAACTTCCTAAAAGTTGGCAAAGCAGCAGTTCGCATCCAGACAATAAGATCCTCCTGCTTACTCAACTGTTCCATAAATCATTTAAAAAAGTGAGCAATATATCCCATTGATGAAAACTAGACTGTGAATACTTGACTAATCATAAGATGAACAAAAAATATATCTGAAGTAATTGAAAAGTTGAAAATGAGGTATATGGAACAGTGGAATAATTTTCCATGCGAAAAGTGATTACTATATGTACAATATGAGTACCAAACTGCCAATAGAAGTACTAACAGCAGCAGCAACAACAATAAATAAACCAAAAGATGCAAGCTTAACACAAAAGCCCATGCAAGGGTAAACAAAGGCTAAATTAAGACTGCACTAATCAGAACAACATTTAATTACATTGCTGAACTTTGTGAAGAAAAATAATTATACTTGGATAGAAGTTTAATCCAATAAATCAAAACAAAATCTCATGTAAATACTCACTGGTATGGATACATTGAGAGTTGCTCCACCTCTAATAGCACTACTCTGGAAGTTTTTGGGGAAAACATCTTTTCCAAATTTGTGCTCTCTATCACTCTTCCAGGAGATGCCATTCTTGTTCACAGTCAAATTCTTGTTGTCACGGGAGAAGCTGTATGTGTCATTGAATAAACTCCAAGCTATAAGACCACAAGGTACAATTGCTTTCCATTGGCTATATCTTCAGGCTTACAAGCACTTGTTGAGTTCTCTTCCCTATGATCCCGCAATTGCTCATCACTTCGGCTTTTAACATATCTAAAATTATACAAAATTGCCATGATTGTAAGAAAATAACCAATCATACACAACAAAATCCATTAAAATAAATATATTAAGACTGAAAACAGTTGGAAAAAAAATCAGTTGAAGACATTGAAGTTATAAATTACTATATGTATAAGATGAATACACAAAAAAAAAAAAAAAAATCAGATGTGTGGAAGTCTCTATAAATTACATCTCATAAATAATATGTTATCTGCAAAAATTCCCTACAGTTATAGAAGTTAGATAACAGAATCATAGTTACAACTTTAAATGAGTATAATAATAGCTTTGTTGCCTTAAAAAATATTTTTTTTTTCCAATTTAGATGCTAACTTGTAAATGAACTTCATGCCAGTGCTCAAATAATTTGTTTTCTGCCTTTTTTTCCATTTTAACTTTATTATGTACATACGAACTTGTATGTATCACCAAGGGTAAACATAGACAGCTCTGAATTAATATGTTCTGGCTGTACTGAAACTACTATTCTATTACTATGAAGTAAAAATCTACAGGTTAAGTACATATGTAACAAGCTTGGTGCATATGATTTATATGCTCCAACTTGAGGGGGAGTGTTGAATATCAAGCAATAATCTTTCCATTTAATGTTATATGGAAACTGTATCTCTGATTTAGAGGAAACGTTATCCCCTCTCTTTATTTGTAATCAATGAAATAACACTATATAAACTGGCACTCGTGAGGTCTCTAGACACACGGTGTTTTTCTGCCTTTCTCTATGTTTCTGTTCTTCAAACATAGACTATAGAGTAAAACTGGAAAATTAGTTTTACATTAGGTATAGAAAATTTCATGAGACTGTTAAAGAGTTATGAGAACAACCTTGAAAGATGCTTTGTAAACAAAAGGAGTAAAAGCATCAGTTTCTGGGCAGTTTTCCCTTCCAATAATTGTCAAGAACCACTGAAGAAAGGACCAGGAGATCGCTGTTTCTTAAAACCACACTTTTTCCTCACTTCGTAAATGTGGAGTTAAAACAACAGAAAAGAATGTAAGATGCATGAGAAAAAAGGGTTATTACATACCGGCGATGATTCTGGTAGAAGTTGTCAAGCTGATAGTAGACATAAATAGGCGACTTCATATGCTTGTGCACCTTTTCAAAAGAGAAAAGTTTAAGAAAAGAAAAGAAAAAATTGCCTCGATTTGACCTCCATTTATCATCAATCATGGGAACTGAGTTAATAGAAAGATGACAGTAAAACGAAATAGATAAACAGGTGTCAAGGAAACTTACAAGTAGTGATATGTGGCATGTTTTATCTGCAGGACTCTGAATGTATGCTACCTTGTCAGTAACACCATGTGGTATGCATGATGATTCATACCTAGAAACAATTTCAACAACCTGATAGATACAAGAAAGTGAAAGTTGTGCAAAGCACTATAGACAACTGTAAGCATAAATTCAACACATTATAGCACTCAACAGTCAACATTACCTTCCTTGAAGCAATTAGTGAAGCAACTCCAATAGGAACGAATACAATGCTGACAAGCAAGAATGCCGAAATAACCTGCATGGAAAAACTTATTAAGTACAAGCTATACCACCATATAAATAAGGACACAAAGATGCATTGAGGTACACATATAATCATGAGCAACAATGCAACGTATTACAAAAACAGTAGTAGGTAGAGTTACCGCTCGTGGCGTGAGAATCGGCTTACACGCTGGAAGTTCTTGCTGAGTAAACTTTGAATCTGAAAGGCATTAAATTTTCAAAGAGAACTCTTGTCAGCTCAGTATTCAGAGGGCACCCAAAAAAAGAGGAACAAAAGCATTGTCAAATCAGCCAAATGAGATCCCCTGCAGTTCATTTCAAATCTGCAGGGTGTACAGTTCACAATCCCACCATTAAAATTAGTCAAATTAAATTATACTATAAGATAAATTTATCATTTAATAAAATTAATCAAACGTCCAAATTGATGCAATTCACTTCAAAACAGTAGAGAATCACAATCTAAAATCAGCACACACAATCCAACTGCATTGAACTCTTCCATTTAGGTCAACAAACAACCAACATGAACATCGGAAGCTTTTTTAACACCACTACTAACTCTAAAAAGTTCAAATTAAATAATAAATAAAAAGCGGATTTTTAGCTTTACAAAGTGTCATATCTATATGAAATAGAACTCCAACAAGGACACCTGTACCTAGGCATTATCAGGCCTTAATCCTAACACAGAAAAACCTCAACAAACCCAAAAAAAAAAAAACATTTTCTTCCTAACATGAACTCAATTAAACCCAAACATAAAAACTACGAAATTTCCACCACCAACCAAAAATTCAACAAAAAAGACAAATGGGTCGCTGAAAATTGAGCTCAAAAGTCACGAGAGATCAGAGAGATTGAGAGAGCATTACACTTGGGTCGCTTGGTGTTTCTTCTGGCAGCTGTGGGATCGGTGGATCCAGCACCAGCTGCGCTCGAAGACGCCATTGTGTTAGGTTTCTTTCCCTCTCTCTCTCTAACTTTGCTGTGGAAATGAAGAAGAAAAGAGAGAGAAACGCAGAAGATTACAGGAATTGGAAGGTGCCAACAACAAAGAGAGTCAAACAAAACTACCAATGCAATTGCGCACACTTTTTTGTTTTTGCTGCTTTTGGTTACTTTTGGGCTATGATGTGAAGTAAAAATATCTTGGGTTTCGCTACCCAGGATGCACAGTGTATGAACGTTTAAGGATTCTTAATCCGCAAGAATCTTATTCTTAATATCATATATTTTTAAAAATATATTTTATAAATATAAAAAATATTATAGACTTAAATAAAAAATATATTAAAAATTTTAATATTATATATTTATATATAATATACATAATATATAATATTATATATTTTTAAAAATATATTTTAAAAATTATAAATTTAAATAAAAAATATTATGCTCATATATATTAAAAATTTTAATTTTATAAAATGATAAATTCATATACATTAGAAATTTATATATGTAAAAAAGATATTATTGGATAAAATTTTATTATGTAAATTTATGTGTATTAAATATACATTAAAATTTGTAATGTTATATATAGTAATTTTAATTAGTTTTTGACATGAATGGTCTAGTAACTCAGTTGATCAGAGCACTGTGTTCGTAACCGAAGGCTATGGATTTGACACCCACTTGGATCATTATTTCAAAAATCATTTTAAAAATTTTAACTCTTAGGGATTACGAATTCGTGAGGTTTCTACAAATTCGTCTTACGGATTCATACACCCATTGTCTTTCTTACGAGAAAGGGTAAAATCGGTATTACACTATGTATGCTGGATGTATTAGAAAAAGCGCTGGTGTAGGAAGCGAAACCCAAATATCTTTTTTGTTGTTGAAAATAATGGAGGGAAAACCCCAAGACTGTTTTTGCTGCTTTTGGTTTTGGGTGAGATGTGAAGAAAAGTATCTTTTTTATTGTTATTTTAAACAAAATTCACTTTTTTTAGCAATAACAAAATTAACTTAATGCATCCGTGTTTACAAAGTACACTTTCTCAAATAATCTCCATTAAATATTATAATTTTACTAAACTCTTTGTATTTTGGTTAAATTTTTGTTTTTGTTTGACAATTGAAAGACTTGTTATTCATTATGGTTTATCATGGTTTGGTAACCAATTTTAAGTTTTTCATTGTCAGAATTCATTTTATTTCTAATTTGAGTAAGGGCGTAACTCATACGGTTTGGGGGCGGTTTTAATTTAAAATTGGTTCGAATCAAACAAGATAATTAAATATTGTGTGATTTGGATTAACTTAAAGTTATTTATGAAATTTAAAATAAATTAATTTTTATTTTATTTAGTTCAATTTTTGTGGTGTGAATTTTTTTAATAGATATTATAAAATGTTTAAAAAGTGTATTATTAATTGAACAAAACTTAAATAATAACTAATTTAATAATCAATGATATAAATTGAAAACAAAAATTTCAATAATTAAACTTAAAGTAAAATAGTAATTATTTTCAAGTTAAATAATACATGAATAATAATTATTCAATTTAAAAGTAAAATAACACCTAAGACTTGTTTTCAAGTTTCAACATTGGACTTAAAAAAAAAATATTCAAAATATTTTTTTCTCAACCATAAAAAACTTAGAAATAGATATTCGATAACAAAGCATTAATTACAACAATAGTTTCTATAGATGTTGGTAGCATGATTTGATTTGATTAGGTATTCGTGTGTCAAATTACAAACTAAACCACGCGGTTTGAAAAATAAGAAAACTAAACCAATGACCACCAATTTTTACGTGAATTTCGATTTTTTTGGTCAGTTTTTAATTTTACATTAGGTTTGATTCAACTTTGAACACTCTAAATTTGAGGTTATATTTTCTAACGACTTCTTAATTTCATAATGGACTTTGAATTGAAAATTAATTTTGTGTTTAGGTTAGGTGTTTGATGGGGAAATTCCTATATTGGCATTTACACCATTTTTATAATAGGCTTAAATAATTTTTTTATTTACTTTATAATATAAGACTTTTTTATACATATTCTTAAATATTTCATTTGTATGTCTATTATATCATACTAGTATTATTTTAGTTGTCTCCATCATAATCAGGATAGTTGATGAGAGGTAACTAATAAAAAATTGTTTCACCATATCTATATGTAGGAGTGTGAAAAAAATCGGACTTGATCGAATTAGATTATAATGATCTTAGCAAATGATTATTTAATATTATTTTTATAACAAAATATTTTTTAAATTAATCAAATTCACAACTATTTTTATTTTATTAACTCATTGAATTTGATGACTCTCTATCAAGAGACCCGCCAAAGCCCCGAACCATAGAGTACTTACTATTGATGCCACGGAAAGATATATCACTTTAACTCCTTGGACATGAATAAATTATTTGTAGTTGTTTGAAATTTATTATGTAAAGAACTTTATTTGTTTAGAACTTTATTGTTTTTTAAAATTTTATTAGTAACTTTCTTTTGTTTGAAGAGTTTGTTATTTCTATAATTACAAATTATGACAATGGACTAGTGAAATTGTATAATTTGTGTTGTATTTATTTTTTTAGATTTTTTAAGGTATGATTTATTTTTTTAATAATTTTTTTTATAAAAAGTTAATTATTTGTAATTTTTAATGTAAAATAAGTCATGCAGGTCAACTATTAGTTCAGTGTGTCAATCCTTAATCCAATGAATATTTTAACTAAGTTTATAATGAGTTTGAGCCTGATAACATTAGTAGATGAGTATGAAATGATGAAATAATTTTTTGAGTTATAATTCTATTATGCTTTAAAAAAAAATAGTTCAAACACGAGGTCTTGATTTTGACTCCAACTCAAAGGCATAATGAGGATAATAAACAAGAATGAATAATGTCTTTATCTCAAGAATCTCACATTAATTTATACCTACCTCTATGAGTCTTGGACTTATGGGTTTTGTGCATGATTACCTTTTTAGGTAATTTGATCTTAATCATGGTTTCGATGTTTTATTGTTTCCTTAACCATGATTAGGATGTCTTCATTATTTTGTTGTATTTAGTGAAAAAGGGCCCCCTCGACTATTCGACTATCAGGTAGGTCTATTCAACTAGTGGATTTGTGTGTTTTCAAAATGAATATGATGTACTATCCTCTCATACTTTTGAGTTAAGTGTTTGGTCTTTTAGGTACTTTGAAACTTATTCAATATACATGTTCTAGATTCTCTTAAGTAAAGTCTCATATGAATCTTGTAGATTAAAAAAACATATAATTGAAATGAGAGACTCTATTAAAGGTGACTAATCAAAATTTTAAACAAAGATTAATTAACAATGGAATTGATGAATACTTTTGCACTAATGTTTAAAAAAAATTTATGAGAAAAAAAATGAGATTTTTAACTTGTGACTTAATTAAGCAACCTAAATTATCTAAAATTTTGAAACATTTCTAGTTTCATTAAAAAAATCACTCAATACCCTTGTTATTAGAAAAAGGATAATTTGAAATATAATTTATTTTAGGATTATTCTTTTTAAATTAGGAAAGCGTGTTTGATGATTTTAGTTGGGCGTGGGAAGAATGGACCAAAATTTATGACTTAATTATGAATTTAGTTTTTAAATTATTTTAAAAGATTAATATTAATTTTTTAAAATAATTCGTGGACTAAATTAATAATTAAGCAAAAATTTATTGTCTGGGAAGGAATCAGCCCAAATGGTCGCAGTGATCCGAATTAACCCCACATTTGTAGCATTTTTCTCATGCGATTATGCCATTAATGATGCATCCAAATATTATTAATTGTCAATAACTACTAATTACTAATTAAAGTACATTACGGCACATTGATACAGGCATGTAGCTGGTTCACTTCATCAAGCACAAGTAAACAAAGCCACTGGAATTTTTCGACCACCACAGCAAATGGCAGCACTGAACCTTTGCCGCATGGCACTTCGATCCTCGAAACTTCTCTATCGCCCTTATCATCTTCTCTCCGTTCAGTTGCAGATGCAGATGCAACCCTCTTCTCCTCCCCTCACTCGAAAGGCATGCCCCTTTCTGTCTTTTCACTTTTTCACCGTTTTCATTTTCTGACATACCTATTTCCCCACTGTGTCTAAATGTTTGAAATGAGTGCAAAGTTTTGATCTTTTAGCCTATTCCCCACGACCCATTTGAGCTTTTTGGGTGTTTGGTGATAGTGTACATGTTTTTCACCCATTTGTTTAAGAGTTTAAGTTTGATGTAACACGAATTTTGCACTGTCGTTAGAAATCACCTCCTTCACATGTGTTTAAAGTAATCATTATAAAATTCGATAATTTTCAACTATATAGTCCTTGTAAATTGCTCTTCACATGAATTTTAAAGTAATTATTGTAAAAGTCAACAATTTTTACTTATATGACAGTCCATGATTGAGTGATACTATAGACAACCTTTAATTCTTTGTTTAAAGTGTGAACGACTTGAGTGTAATTTCTTATTAGTATTGTTAATAGTTTGATGTAAAAATTGACATTTGAATGGCCAATTTGATGTAGTTGTCATTAGAGGACCAAACTAACGATACCTAAGCCTTTCAGGGACTGCAAAATGGGTGTTTATTATTATTAGAGAAATGCGAGATTTGGGATATTCTTGTTACTTGTGCATGAGTTGGGTTTGTTTGAATGGCAGATGAGCATGGATGCGCAGAGTATTGCTTCCCAGCTTAATAGTTCTGGATTGTTGAGGACTCAGGGTCTTATTGCAGGGAAATGGAGTGATGCTTATGATGGCAAAACCATAAAGGTATATTTGCTGTTTTTTTTTTCTCTCTTTTTCTTCTTCCAATGTTTTTTTTTAGCAAGGTACAATAGAAGAGGGGCAGCATGCACTTGCTGCTTCATGGTCTATTGATGCTGCTGCTGATCATAGTCTAAAGATGCAGCCTGTTTTATCACTAGAAATTTCTTTTTTTTAATAGTGCTGTTGTGTAAGTGTCTTATATATTCAATGCCGTGGCAGGTTTATAATCCAGCAACTGGTGAATCTGTTGTAGATGTTGCATGCATGGGTGGAAGAGAGACAAATGATGCAATTTCTGCAGCCTATGATGCATATGGATGTAAGAAGCTTCCGAGTTTGATGCTATTTTAGAGTAGAAGTAGAAGTACCGGAGAGGATTAAGATATATTTCCATAAATGACTGAATATAAGCCTTTGCCTAAGATACTTAGGGGATGTTTGGAAGAGCCTATAAAGAGCTTATAAGGGTTATAAGCTCTTTTTAGTTTATTTCAATAAGCTTCTTGATGAAATTTATCAAAATAAGCTATTTTCAACTTATTCCAATAAGTTTTATGGTCAAATTTATAACATAAACTCTCATGTGATAAGAGCTTAAAGAATGTCGGAAAGCGAGTAATGGGCCTAACTCAACCCCACAAAATTGACTTATAAGGTGAGGATTGCTCCCCACTTATATAATTTATCTTGGTACTATCTTTAGTCGATGTGGGACTTCAACATGTCCCCTCTATCTAGGGGTGACCACAATTTAGGTGGCTTTTTCCAACAATGAATAAGCACCTAATTAAGCTGATCTCCCAAACACACCCTTTATTATATAATTATTAAATAAGTTGGGTTCTGAAGTTTCTTTTGTAACGTCTGGGATAAATTTGCATAAGATATACACAGTGTGATGGTTATGTTGAATAACAATAACAACTAACAAGTTTGGTGTAAGAAATGAATTATCTCAGGTGACTGGTCATTCTTTTTGTTTTGTTTTCTAATGAGCTTGCAGATCTGTCAAGAGTAACATCTCTTGCTTTAAAATAAAATATTAACTTCTGTTAAACCAAATTGGGGTAGCTTCCAATTGAAATTGGGTGTAGATGTTAAATACTTAAATGCACTAAGCATTAAAAGAATTGCTACTTTATAGAGAGTATGGACAAAGTTTTAGGTAATATTTGATGAAATGAAATATTAACCCCTCTATATTTTTATTATTATGTTTTAGGATGACTTGCATAAAGTGAGGGATTGATATATTTCAATGTTCAGTTTGTGGCGGTTGTTAATGTAGTTGATTTGTTTTATCGTATTAATCACACCCTTTCACTCACAATTTTCCATTGCTGATGGATTAATGTTCACGATTCCTTTTTGGTGCAAAAGATGAGTTAACTAAAAAAATTTGTTATTTGTATTGTTAGACTATTCACAATATTATAATGACTAAAATTTCCTGTGTGTAGCTTGGAGCAAAACCACTGCCGCTGAACGAAGCAAACTACTGAGGAAATGGTATAGTTGTTCTCTGGTGATTGACCCACCTTTTTTGAAATACTTGACTTTTTTTTTTCTAACTTGCATTTGTTTTTAAGTTTTGGGACCGTTTCGTTGACGTTAATGTAATTCGATTTATTTTAGCCACAAATACTGCCTTTTCTAGCAATGTTATTTATTAGTACCACTTTGTGTCAATTCAATTCAGAGTTTTTGTACTATATCACTAAATAGTAAATGGTTTTTGTTCATTTGATATGCAAACCTGTCATCTCCTTGTAATTGCAACTGTTGCTAGTGCTATGTGGAACTCCTATTACATTCATGTGTTGACAATATTAGATCCTTGCGTAACTGCAAATTTTAGATGGAAAGGAAGATAGTTAAATGCATTAGACAGGTAAATATAATTGGATCTTTTAATTTATGAGGAAATTTATGATGCTGAAGGTAGATGGAAAATTTATAGTTATATCATGGAAGTTGCCTGATTTGTAATTTTCTCCTGATAATAGTTACATCCTGTTAATTTTCTCTTCAATTTTCAAGGTATGATTTGCTAATGGTACATAAAGAAGAACTTGCACAGCTTATAACCTTGGAGCAGGGGAAACCTCTTAAAGAGTCTCTGGGTGAGGTACACAATGGGTGAAGAGTTATTGTTTCTTTTCTTTCTCATGTATGTTCCCCAGTTGAATTTCGTTATTGGTGCAGTATATATGTAATTGACTATTTTGCAGATAATCTATGGGGCTGGCTTTATTGAGTTTGCAGCTGAGGAGGCAAAACGTATATATGGGGATATAGTTCCTGCACCTTTTTCTGATCGGCGATTATTTGTTCTAAAGCAGGTAAACTTAGTAGCTTAAATTTTTATTTCAGCAGTTTTCTGGGATAACCTTATACCTAAGTACATCAATTTTATGATCGGATGTCTGTACCTAATGTAATGTACTAAAAGAAGTGGAGTATGGTATTTTTGACATTAAAAATTATATCAAAGAATTAGGTTTGCATTTTAACATATCAAATAATTTTTAAACTATAACTCTTTCCCATTTGACAACTTAAAGTATATTGCAATGGTGTACATGACCTGCATTTCTGCAAGGTGATGTGAATGTTTGTGATGTTAATTACTAATCATGCCTCGCAAGTATGGTAGTTGTTGATGTTTAATAACATAGTGGAAAATCAAACTCAAACTACTATAAGGGAAAGTAGTGAATCAGAGGAGGCAAAAATAAAAGAATAGTTTGTTTGATTGGCATGTTATCTTGAATCATATTCTTTAATTTATCTTCTTTTGGTGGTCTAAGGAAGTTAGTTTTTGATGATTTGAATTGGTTACAACAATGGTCAATATAGCTTATCATGAAAGGTCAACATATTTTATATGGCATTGAAGTTTGGGATTGCTTTGTTTGTTGCTAACTTGCTATATTTACAATGATTTTGCATTTGCTTTCTTTGTTACTGCAATTAGTCTAAATTATTAGTTTCTACTTTTGATTTGCCTTTAAAATGCTCTACAGCAACTTGGAATATTTTATTTTATTAGCTTCAGGGGATTTGGCAGAACTAAGAAGGGTGAGGCTTATGGGATAACGGGATTCTGCTATTTATGCCTCTCTATGGTGTATTTGGCTGATATGAAATGCTATATCTTTAAGGATTCTTCTCAGCTTAAATCTGACATGGGAGATAATCATTTTGATGGGCTCTATTTGGTATTTGGGTCATGGTCTCCTTATGGGAGTGTCTCCTTAACAGATACATAATAGGATTGAGAGCTTCATAGTTTATTGAATTGCTGTCTTTATTTGTTTCCCTGCTTATTTAATTGCTTAGCTCTCTTCCATCCCTCTATTTTCCGGAAAAGAAAAAAAGAACAGCTTGGTTAAATAGGAAATGACACTCATCTGCAATTGAATTTCATTGATGTGAAACATGGCTACTAAATAAAGCCAAAATATGGCAATGTCCAAGTACTGCAGAATTTTTTTATCTGAGGTCATATTAAAAGAAATGAGATTAGGTTCTAATGAATTGTAGCTACATATTTATGTTGAGTAATTGAAAAATATATTCCTGTGAATGTTGAGGAGGCACTTTCCTCAGCAAATGAAAAGTAAATTTCTGTCTTGATATCTGATGATTTAGTCTGCGTGAATGCTGCAAGAAATGATGGTTTCAATTGCCTTCAATATTGAAAGCTCTAGAATATGATTTTACTGATTTTAATATTCAATTTCTTCTTCATAAATCATAATCCTAATATTTATATACATGCGTCGTATTTACCTCTTTGGGATTTGCAGCCTGTAGGGGTTGTAGGTGCAATTACACCTTGGAACTTTCCCCTTGCTATGATTACTCGAAAGGTATCTTTCGTTTTGAATCTTCACTGTCCTAAATTTACCCATTTTCACTTTAAGTATTTTTACGAGTCGGGGAATAACAATCGTTTTAAGAATTATTTGTTTTCTAATATATCAGGTTGGTCCAGCCCTTGCATGTGGCTGTACAGTGGTCATAAAGCCCTCTGAACTTACGCCTCTCACTGCTTTAGCTGCAGCAGAACTCTCCATTCAAGCTGGAATACCACCGGTAGTTTCTTGAACATACTTTTATGACTGCAACGATAGTTCATTGCATATTTGGCTTACAATTTCCATCATTTTCGTTCGGTTGTGATGTTTTGTAATTTAATAATTAAATTTATTAAATATTGTCATTGTAGTTTGGCAATTGTACATCAACAGCTTGGTTCTGATGTTTATAGAAAGTTCATTCTGATATTTTAGTATGTAATCTACTACGTGTTTATGTCAAAACTATGTTTGAACATATGCAGTTATTTTGGTTTCTTTGAATGTGTCTTTTAGTAACTTTAATGCTTTACTATAATATTTTGGAACTGTACAATGTACATATTATACATGTGAAGAGAAATTCATATTGTCTTAATCATCATTAGTTTATTCCACAATATTGTGTAAATCTTACACCAACTATTAACCCAAAGTCTCTAGTTTACCCATCTCTTATGTTTCTACATGTTTGCAGGCCTTTTCTCTGCTTTTTCTTCTTTCATTCTTTTCCCATAAATGAAGTTTCCTTTTCTTTTTTCCCCCCTTCTGGCCCTTCTTTTATGATTTTAATGCTTGTGATATTTAATAACATAGGGTGTTGTGAACGTGGTAATGGGAAACGCTCCTGATATTGGGGACGCTTTACTTGCAAGTTCACAGGTTCTGTGACCATGTTATTTTACGAAGCAATTACCTTGTGAGTGTAATTGAACATCTGAGAAAGAAATTATCATCTTTATTTAGGTAAGGAAGATCACATTCACAGGCTCGACAGCTGTTGGGAAGAAATTGATGGCTGGTTCAGCTGAAACAGTTAAAAAAGTATGCTTAGATACTGTCATGAATTTCTTTAAATACAGGATCCATACATCTTATATTTAGAAGGATTTTTTTACCATTATATATATGCCTTTTGAACTTCCAGGTATCTCTTGAACTCGGTGGCAATGCACCTTGCATAGTTTTTGATGATGCTGACCTGGATGTTGCAGTAAAAGGAACTGTAAGTTAGAAAGGACGAGAATGCATGGTGGCTTTAATGATGTTTTTGTTTAAGATATTTCTTTATATGGATTTACTGTGTCTGATTTGTTTACAACTTAATCTGTGCAGTTCCTAAGACCTTTTGATGATGCCTCTTAACAGTAATGGATAATTCTTGTATTCTTACTGTGGCCTCAAAATGAATATTAGAAATGAAAGTAATTAGTGCTGCATTGTCGTTTCTTTGAGTGGTGGGTGAGCCCTAGATAGTTTGTGTTAGATTGAGAAAAAAATATGGGGTTTCTTCAGCTATGTGGAACTTAAATTGCACAGGGAAAATGCAACTTGACAGTTGCCTGAGTACTTGGGTAAAAAATAAGCTCTGAAATCAAAATAACTACTCCATATTTCATGGAGAAACAGAAACCTTGATTGCATGTGTCACCAATTACCTATATGATTACTGGTCTTAGCTTGATGACTAGGGCTTGCTGGGCTAAGCAGTTGCAATTTTAGCAGTGGATTACTTGTTCCATGCATGCTAGTATTCTTTTAGACATTACATATCACCTTCACTTAGATTTTTCTTTGTGCGACTGTTATTTACCGAAGTTTAGGTATATGAATATTTTTTGCTTCAGGTCTTATCTAGCTTGCCGAGGTGGACTGGTGAAGTTATTTTATTAAACTATCTTTCAGTAGCCTATTGAGATTTTTTTCCTAGATAAGTAATCTTAATTGATGATTATTTAATATTTATCAATCATATGTTTGAGATTTAATATGTGCTCTCCCTCTCTTTCTCTCTTGCTCATACACACACACACACACACACAAAATGCACAGCACTCCATCAACTTGGGGCGGAAGAAACTTCCAGTTTAATTTCAGCAATTTTGGAGATTATGGTTTCTGTGCATGAATTCTTTTGTTGATCAGAATCAATGGGTCAATTTGTGGTTGGGCAATTCGAGCATGGGGTGGTATGGTAACAACTAACAAAGCTGCATAAAATGATAGAAGCTTCCAATTTTTGGGTTAATTGCTAAAATTGAAAGTTAACGAGTGTGCTGTGATTCTCCCTTCCCTTCTGTTTTGATCATATCATTAATTTGATTGCAGCTTGCAGCAAAGTTCCGTAACAGTGGACAAACATGTGTTTGTGCAAATAGAATTATTGTGCAAGAAGGTTAGATGAAAATGACAGTAAAATATCAATTTTACAATTACATTGCATTTATCTGATTTGCCATCTCTTAAAATTTTTCATTTGAATATAACATGTTTATGGTTCTGACTTTATGAATACTTTTAGGAGAATTTGATACTTTGTTTTTTTTTTCTCCCTAATAGTTCCTTCTCCTAAATTGTATGAGTTTCCGGAATGTGTCACACTCACACACTAGCTGTTTCATGTAAAGTGCTCTTGTATCAGTATTACTGATATAATCAAGATGACATTGTGAATCTTTGCAGGATGCTTACATAGCCTTTTGTAACCTTGTCATTAGGCTTATTGGTTGTGACTACTGCAGTGAGCAGTTTCTTATTTAGTTTTGATCTCGTTATATGATATGGAATTTGTAGTGTTTTGAAAACTGAAAATATCAGAATTGAAAACAGGAGAACACAAGATAACGAATAAAGGGCATTGCAATGACATTCTTATGAGATTTTTCTCCGAAGTGTTTGTGTCCTATTGATTGTTTGAACTTCACACCAATGTGAAAATGTGCATTTAGATACATTATTTGTTTAATATTCATTGTTTTCTTTTACTTAACCAAGTTTCTTTGTGAAGGTATATATGAGAAGTTTGCAAATGCTTTACGTGATGCTGTTCAGAATATGAAAGTTGGGGATGGTTTTAGTGAAGGTGTGGCACAGGTAGTTATTGGTCCTTTTTTTTTTTTATTTTAAAATAATTTATATTAGTTTCTGTTTTTCTTTTGAACCTACTGCCTGTGGATATTGCCTATCTTGCATCTGTGTTTTTCCAAGGTAATATTCATTCATATAGACTTCTGGTACTTTTTGATAAATATTTCCTTTCCAATATTCCCGTTATAATAGGTTTTGAGTGTCATTACTCTTTAGAGTCCTCTCCTAAATTGATAGAAAATGAGTCATGGTGTAACTCATTTCATATCCATCTCTAAACAGGGTCCTCTAATCAATGAAGCTGCTGTCAAAAAGGTTTGTGTTTCTCTTAGTATTTCATTTTCTTTTTGCATTGTTGAAAGGTATCTTCCAACTAATAGGAACTTCTTGGTTTGCTTTGCGGTTTTTCCTTACAGGTTGAGTCCCTAATTCATGATGCTACATCAAAGGTTTGTTGTCAATCTCTATTATGACATCCTATTCAATCTCTTGCATTCTAAATAAAGGATCTAAGGGAGTCAAATAAACAAAATTTTGATTATGCAAACTATTTTGCCATTTATGATCCCTTTTGGGATTTGCTAATGTTTATTAATAGTGTAATTTTCTGATGCATTGTATGCTTGAGCAACAGTGAACCTTATTCCACAGATGGGGTTGGCTACATTGATCAAACTATTATGTTAACTTGATCAAAAACCAAAATTTCAGAAATTTCTTTTATATCAAGGTCTTTTATAATGGTTTCTTGACCCATTCTTCATTCTTCTATTGCTGTGATATATATATACACACACACACACACACACACACACACTTGAACAGAGAAACTTATATTTGAAACATTTTTTTTTTAACGTACATTTTCTTTTATTTTTCTGTTTGCAAATATAGCAAGATGGATAAGTAGGTCTAGTAACAAATGGTAATAGTTCTGACTATTCAAATCCTTTTTATCTGAAGGGAGCAAAAGTAATTCTTGGGGGTAAAAGACATAGCCTTGGATTTACTTTTTATGAACCCACAGTCATCAGTGATGTCAATAGTGATATGCGCATATCAAGGTAAACCTTTTACGAAGTTTTCTTGTTTTCTGATTTGTGTCTCTCTTTAGACTTTCTAGTTTTGACCAGTAACTTTGACATGATATTTTAATTAATTTCTATACTAACTGATATTAACAACTATACAGTCTATACTTCACAGCTTGGTTATGTTATAGTATCTTGCGTTTTAAGTTGGAAATTGATGCTGGACATTAAATTTGGTGTCCAATCACTATATTAGTGAATTTAAACTTCAAAATAAGATTAAGATGATTGTTATTGGAAATTCAAAGGTTGTTTTTGAATATACCCAACTGCCCATATTGTTAGAAATCTAAGTGTGTGTATATATATCTATATATATAGAAAGAGAGAGAGAGAGTGTGTGTTCTAATATTCTGGAACGAGAGAATACTTCTCATTACATTGATTAACAAAAGTGAACAGTATTTATGAGGGTAGGATGCTTGCATTGGAAGCTCAGTTGTTTGATACAGCTGTCAACAAGCTTAACAGAATTCAAACAGAATTCAAACAGAATCCTAATAAGCTCTAAAGCACTTAACTAACTACTCTAACATGAATGTTGTGTGCTGTGTTTCTCTTTTTAAATAGTACTAAAAGGAAAAAAGTTGCTAATAAGAGGTGACACCCATGCGAATTATCAGAATAGATGTATTGGAATGGTGGTAGTCAGGTCCATATTATAATGGTGATGCTGAAAATTGGAGAAAAGATTTTTTAAGATAATCAGAGATACAGAGAGTAAGAGAGACTATGTAAAGATTTCCCCCAGCTAGATGCTTGTGAAATATTGACAGCATATTTTGTCACTGTCATTCTTGCATTCCTTAATCAAACTCCAGCCAGTCACCCAGAATCTCTTCCCAATTAATCACCCTTGATTTTGGGGCTAAACATTTTCCTTAATTGTTTCCTAATTCTTGGCAGAACAATTATGGTTTCTCTGTCATTACAGATTAATTTATGAACTGTCTTTTCTGCTGTGCTTTTAAGATAATGAACTGGAGGAAAATTGGATTATGGATGTGCTAGCAAAAAGATAGGCACTAATGTGCTTCTCTATTCACATTTTTTATTTTTGGAATTTAATTTATTGTATATATAATTAATACAGTTTTTTTTATCAATATAACTGATGTGAGAGTTGAGAATTGAAACAAAATAGGGATAATTTGCAGTAACAGCTAAAGGGTAAACAAGTTTTGAAAAAGTGGAGACCAAACATCAGAGAGAGGATGTCAGGAGTTTGAATGGGAGGGAGTTACAAATGAAGCAGCTGAAGGATAAATTTGGTAATAAAATCTGTAAACCAAAAAGGTCATATTGCCTTTATAATTTTTATAGATTATAGATGAGGCTAATAAAGTACAAACTGCGATTGGGTTTGGTAGAAACACAACTGTACAGAACTGTTAAATCTTTTCACTGCACTGTCGGTATATTTCTGTAAAGCTAGTCTTCACATGTCTTTGGTGATATGAGGATTCAAACCAAATGTAGTTTATATAGTTTACAGTGCTGTGTTGCATACTTCCTATATTATGTGTAGAAATTTTGATATGGTTTATTTCTCTTTGCCTTGTTATCGTCAAATGGAATTTTGTTGTTAATTTTCGCTTGCTGTACTTTTTTTTTTTTGTTAATTCACCTGAATGATTGAGCTTAAACCAGAGAGGAAGCATTTGGACCTGTTGCACCCCTTTTGAGATTCAAAACTGAAGAGGAAGCTATCAGAATTGCTAATGACACTAACGCAGGTAGATCATTTGGTTCTTTATACAGCCTTGAAGAATGGTTTTTGCCCTCCCTCCCCCTCCTATACAGCCTAGGTTAATAGTTTTATCATATTTGGTCACTCTTGGTTTAACTTTGTGAAACCTTGGAACATGGAACTACCTGTACATATGAAGGTTTGGGTTCATATGTATTTACAAACAGTATCCAACGATCGTGGCGTGTTGCTGAGGCTCTTGAATTTGGACTTGTGGGTGTTAATGAAGGAGTAATTTCAACTGAGGTGCATCTCATTCCTTATTAAATGATATCAAGTGACAATGGAATTTTTGTTGATGTGTTTATCTACATGCATGTGTTGATGTAGGTGGCTCCGTTTGGTGGTTTTAAACAGTCCGGCCTTGGAAGAGAAGGCTCCAAATATGGGATGGATGAATATTTAGAGGTAAGGACAAATCAAGTCTTCATTTCTGTAATTTTCCTGTTACTTAATAAAAGACTGCTTCATAGTCCATAAGCATAGCCATTGATTATACTTGTGCAACTTTTGTCCTTGGAAGTTTGTAAAACTGAGTTTGGTTATGGTTTGAAGAATCTAGAAATGAGGGCATATTTGTGTAGAATTATGTGTGGTGGGCAGTTAGGGGATTGTGTTGAATTGTTAATAGCACTTTTAGATGTTTTGGGTCAATGGGAATGGGCTGATTCCTGGTATACAAAATGATGTTATTCTTCACTGGGTAAAAGATGTTTACCAAATAAAGTTTTCACAGTAAGATCATTCCGCTATTTCGTATGTAGTATTGGTGGATGATTAGAAAGATTCGTTATCTTGCTTTGTTCAATGTGAGGAAAAGAGGACAATTTTGTTTTCTAGCAGAAAGATACAAGGACATATATCACATATTATCAGTTGAATGCTATTAATTATCTTTGAAAAATGTCTAAGAATAAAGTTTCATATGCTAAAATTTAAATTTTTTGCTAAAAATACTGTTGAGGTTTTAGCGTCAGTATTATGTAACATTGATAAACTTTACATACACGGTCAATTTGTCATTTCATTTTGATAAACTTTATATTAATGTGTGACATTGCTGAAGTCGGGACCTATTACTTTTCCAGATCAAGTATGTGTGCTTCGGAAACATGAACAAAGAATGAAGTATGAGGCAGTGCCAAGCTAAAGAGGGAGGAGTCACCTTGCGTTTCTTTGTATAGAAGAATATGCATATAGCTGCACACGTGTTGTATACAAATAAGTGCCGGCTTGCATAGGGCCTCCTCATTTTTCTGTTTGGTTCTTTTTCCTTTCCTTTTGCATTCTCTTTTTATTTTTCACGGATTTTTAGAATATTAAAAAATGCACTGTGAAAGGTACGAGGTTAGAAAAAAAAAATATGCAAATAGCCTTTGACCTCTTTGGTGTAACGTTGTTTCATTGTGTTTTCCAAATCAATGAACTCAAAAATCCAAATTGGATCGGTTTGAATAAAGGTGTTAGATTGTGTCAAAATTTGAGTTTCATGGTCAAATGTAACTCAAAATAATGGTGTCGATCTGAATTCAAATCTTTTGAAGGCATCGGGGGTTAGTCTTATGCCATCTTATGTTTGAGGATAAACTAGTTGTACAATCTAATCTACGTTTAAGTGAAAAAAAATCTTTAAAATTTAAAACAACTATCACAATTAATTGCTTGCAAGTGTTGCTTACATGTAAATAAAACTAAAACGTGCGAGTATCTCTAAAAATAAGTAAGCCAAGATAGGTTGCTCCAGGAAGTGATTGATTACTTGGAAGTATTTTTTTCCTACTTGAAACTTGAAAGAGATTTTGAGAGCACATTTAATGAACTGTAATTATGCAAATCAATCTCAACTGGTTGGTGATAATATTAAAACCATTAAAACCTAGATTTATATTTGGAATTATCATTTTGCCCAAAAAGTACGGAAAATTTGATGTATAAGCTTTTAATAAATAATTACATAATAAATAATAAGTTTAACAAAAAATATTTATTATATTAATTTTATGTGTAAAACTACATATATGATCCATTACTAGAAGAAATTTAACAAATATCAACTCAAAAACTTATTTTTCTTATACATTTTAAGTGTAACACCATAATTTAAACACCAACTAGTCTCCATAAATCAACATACATTATGATTGATATTTTAAACATCTCTTATTAAAATCTCATCATATTCTATTCATTATAATTTCATTATAACATAAAATCTAAACTATAATCACCACATTTGACTCAAAGAACATTCTCAACGACAACATATTCTATTCCATGGAGTTTTCTATATATTTGGCATACTCTATGCACCAACTGTACTTCGGACGAAAAAAAAGAATATTTTGTTCATCAACTATGCACCCATCATATTTCAACAACAATGAAATATTTTCTGTACCAACTGTACATCCATAGTATTCCAAGGATAATAAAATATGTTGTGCACTAATGAAGTTGAGAGAAAAGAAGAGAGAAGAGAAAACTGAGATAGAGAAATCTTGTATTATTCAACCCAACCAAAAAAGTTGTTACAAGACAATTTATATAGATAGTTATGCTAATTATCAACTAACTCTAACAAACTTGAGTCAGTTAACATACAATAGAAACAGAACTCACCACTAACTATAGTGAGATCCATAATACAACAAAAAGAGTAAAAAATAAAAGGAGTAAAGTATACAAATATACTCCCCTGCAAGCTCAAGAGGTGTTGGAAGAAAGTCTTTCAACCACTTTGAGTTTGGATCTAATGCGCTTTGTTTGGGAGAGGAATTTTAGAGGGGAAAGAAGGGAAGGAAAAGGTTTGGATAGTAACATCTTCTTGTTTGAGAATTTTAATTTTTGAGGAAAAGAATTTAAGGATTTTTAAAACTCCTCTGAATTCCTCTAAAGCCTAAAAATTGTTATTCCCCTTATTTGGAGGTTTTTAGAAGGAAAAGTAATAAAATTACTATCATACTCCAGCCAGTGTTAATAAAATTACTATCCTACCCCAGTCAGTGTTAATAAAATACTAAAATACAAAACACTGAATCACAATTTAAGGACAAAATTATAAAAGTATCTTATTAACTATCTATTTTTCTCTCTTAATATATTTTTAACTCCTAAATAAGGAGGAAGTAACTTCCCTAATTTTCCTCCTTTTCCTTTCCCCTGAATCTCTTTCCTTCCCTTCCCCTCCTAACTTCCAAACAAAGCCTAAAAGAAATAAAGGAATAAGGAGACAAAGCTTTGGTCTGAACGTCTATAATCTAATCCATAGCAGGAATATGAACAACATCAAGCTTCTTGTTCAAAACTTTCTCTCGGACAAAAAAAATTCCAGTTCTATATGCTTGGTTCTAGAGTGTAAAACAGGATGTGAGCTAGTGAGACAATGCTGGTGTTGTCACATAGAATGAGAGGTGTAGAGTGAGCAACTTGAAGTTCAGACAGCAAAGACTGAATCCAAGTGACCTCTACTGCAATAAGAGTCATGCTTCTGTATTTTGCCTCAATGCTGGATTTGGTCACCATAGACTGTTTCTTGGACCACCAAGAAATGAGATTGGGTCCAAGAAAAATAGCAGCACCAAAGGGGGACCTCCCGTCATCAGGATCAAAGGCCCAGTCAGAGTCGCAGTAAGCATGAAGAGGAATGGGATGTTGGAGAGATGTTGCCTGAAAATGTAATCCCCAAGAGATAGTACCCTTGAGGTACCTTAGAATACGCTTAATAGCAAGCCAGCACGCTCAGAAGGCTTGGACATGAGCTGACAAACCTTGTTAATAGAGAAACAAATCTCACTTCTGGTAATAGTAGCATACTGCAAAGCCCCAACTATTGACCTGTATAAGGTACAATCAAAGAAATATGGAGAGCCAAGCTTGGTTAACTTGCAGCCTCCAACCATAGGAGAAGAAATGGGATTAGACTCATCCATTTTAGTCTTGGCCAAGAAATCTCTGATGTATTTTGATTGAGTCGGAATAAGGGATCCATCTGGTTTCTTTTGCACTTTTATTCCCAAAAAAATAATCTAAATCACCAAGATCTTTGAGAAAGAATACATAATTGAGTTGAGCAACAAGTGAGTGAATGAGTTTTGTGTTATTTCTAGTGATGATACTGTCATCTACCTAGACTAATATATAGACAACGAAAGCATTTTCTTAAAAAACTAAGAGTGATGGATCACAATTGCTAGAAGAAAAATTGAAGCTAAGAAAAGTAGCTTTAAGTTTGTCGAACCAAGCCCTAGGTGTCTGGTTAAGACCATAAATAACTTTGTGTAACCTGCACACTTAATGCTTGTTAGAAGATAAAAATCCTAGGAGTTGGGACATGCATACCTCATCTTCAAGAATGCCATTGAGGAAGGCATTGTTGACATCAAGCTGCTAAAGGGAGCAGTTGTTAGAGATGGCAAAAGAGTACAAGTCTGACAATTACTGGCTTTATTACAGGGGGAAATGTCTCCTAGTAATCAAAGCCTAATTGCTGGAGGAAGCCCTTGGCAACAAGCCTAGCTTTGTACTTGTTGACTGAACCATAAGGATTCTCTTTCACTCTAAACACCCACTTACATCCAATAGCAGTCTAGAGGGAGGGAGATCAATCAGAGACCAAGTGGCATTCTTGGTTAAAGTTGCATATTCAGTTTGCGTGGCTGAGAGCCAAATAGGGACCATTCAAAGCTACTTTAGTGGGCTTAGGTTCAAGATGGACAAGGAGAAGGGTAGGGTTAGTTCTAGGTTTGACAATTCCAAATTTTTGACGAGTGCACACGGGATGAGTATTTGTGGGTCTGATTAAGGCAGGAACTGTGTCAGGTGAGGGAAGGTTATCGGTTTGAGGCTGGTCAGTATTGGTAGTGAGGGACTGTGTATTAGGATTAATGGATGAAGTGGTTGGTTGCGGGTTGGAAAAATCTGGAGAAAAGGATGGTGAAGATGTAGTATGGATAGTGACATTAGTGGCAGATGCAGGTTGGGTGGTAGACAAAATAGTGAGGATTGAGGTAGGTCAAGAACCTCAGAGGTAATTAAGGAAGGTTCAAGAAAAAGGCTAGGGTAGGGAAAACTGTTTTCATTGAAAGTTACATCCATAGAGATATAGAGTCTACCATCAGCAGCAAGACGTTTGTAAGCTTTGTGTGAAGGAGAATATACTAAGAACACACATTCATGAGATCTAAACTGTAGCTTGTGCTTGTTGTAGGGCCTTAGTAAAGGGAAACAAGAGCAACCAAATACCCTTAAAAAAAGTAGTAATCTGGCTATTTGTTAAACAAATTTTGATAAGGAACCTCATTAGAAATAGCAGATGAAGGCAATCTGAGATAGACACCGAAAATAAAAGCATGATCCCAATAGTGAAGAGGCAGCTTAGCTTGAGACATCAAAGTAAGGCCAAGCTCCACTATGTGTTTGTGTTTGTGTTCCACTACTCCATTCTGATGACGAGTATGGGGACAAATGAGCTTATGTTGAATGCCATGTTCCTCCAAAACTCTAGTAAAGGGTTTGAACTCCCGTCCCTAATCTGACTAAATAACCTTGATAGAAGAATTAAACTGCTTTGAAACCATAGTTTTAAATAGTTTAGAAGTTTCTAAGGTATCAAATTTATTTTTAAGCAAGTAAAAGCAACTGAATTTGGCATTAACACCCACAAAAGTAACATCTAAGAAGCACTGATATCGATATAGCGTTTTTGATACGTTCCCGATACGATACTTCGATATGTTATTTCAAAAATACTAATATTTTGATACATTCTCGATACGTCTTAGTATTAAATAATTTTTTTATATAGTGTATTTCATATTAATAAAATATAATAAAAGAAAAATCATAAGCACAAATAATAGATTATCTCTAGTTGGCATTAAAACACAAGTCCAGTTTTTTAATAAAAAAAAATGAACCAGAAGGAGTAAAGTAAACAATAAAGGGAGTGCAGGAAGCAATCTGGGGCCCAAATAAGAAAAACCCTAATCCCCGTATATATATATATAAACACATTAACACACCAGATATGGCCATGGCGAATCCACACAGCCATCGCCGCAAACATCATTCCAAGACCAAGAGTAATCACACGGCGGAACCCTAACGGCAACCGACGTTAAGAAGGGTGTCCTCTGCGGCAGTGCTCCGGGAAGGTAGCCTCACATGTAAAGCACTGTCTTCGTTGGCCAGAACTCGAACTCGAACCTTGGAGAATCCCTGTGACCTTGTCGCGACTCGAATCAAAAAGAAGAAGAAGAAAGGTGAAAATGACGGTCGACAGTGGAGGAGGAGCAGCGATGGCCGACAGCGACGGCGGAGGAGGAAGAGTAGAACCATAGCTTAAGACTAAATGACAACGAAGGAGGAAGAACCGAGCACAAAGTCGAAATGGAAGCATAGAGCCTTTTGAAAATCTGATATGTAAAATGCCGTATCATATACGTATCCATATCGGACGTGTGTCCGATACATTCAATTTTTTTTTACGTATCCGTGCTTCATGGAGTAACATAATACCTAAAACCCAAAGGAGATGGAAATGGTGCAGGAACAAAAAATTAGTAAAAATAAGATCAAAAGCTTTTTCATAGACAATGAGAGAACTAGAGGAAGGAAGTCTGTAAGATTTCCCAATACAACAATGATTACAAAAATCTGAATAATTGTTATCAATATTGGGAAGATTGCAGAGTCTAAACACAATTTTCATGGCATCAACACTAGGGTGACCAATCCTAGAATGCCAAATAGCAAAATAAACATAATTACAAGATGTTGTATTAACAATAGGATCAACAACAACAGTTTTATTTGAAGACACAACAAGAAACTCAGTACTACAAGTAGTTGTATTTACAATAGAAGTTTTTACAACAATATTGTTTGAAAGAGATGAATGAGTTTTTGTTGAGGAAGACTTAGATTGAGGCATGGAAGCAAAGACATGAGGGAATTGATAAAGGCCATCACTTCCCAAAAATCCTTCCCACAGAACCAACTTAGTATCCTATGATTTAACAAGACAAACATATGAGTGGAACTCAAAATAAACATTATTGTCTTTAAAAAATTGACTGACACTAATGCGATTTTTTGTAATAGAGGGAACAAACAAAAAATTACTCAGAATAAGGGAAAACTGAGGGTTAATGGGAGAGGAAAAGGTTGATTAACTTGAGGTATTGATATTGAGGCCCTAATCATTTCCAATAGTTATTTGACTAGGACGTTCAAAAGTTGTTCCTTGCTGAATGTTCTATGACATATTGGTCACATGGTGAGAAGCACCAGGATTAGGATAGCAACTCTGAGAAGGTGTGGAACCAGAACTAGTCAGAAAAATTTGAAGAGAGTTGGTTGGTTGTTTTGGAGCTTGAATAGCCTATGGTGGAGGTTGAAAGTAAGCATACTAAACAAGTTAAGCATATTGAGAGGATGGAACCACATATTGAACAAGTTGTGCATATTAAATATGTTGTGAGGGAAGAGCAAAAGAATTCCATTGAACAATGGAAGCGGGTGGAGGAAGAGTTGACACATATTTTTCATCAAGACAATGATAATAGAACGATGCACCATGTTGAGTCTTGTAACATATTTCGCATTGAACATCGAAGAAACGACCTCTGCCACCACCATTGCGTCTTGGACTGCAACCACCACGACCACCAAAAAACTTATTTCCAGTATAATCATTGGTGAAATTGTCACTAGAAGAAGTCTGAGAAGTCAAATTGACATGTACTAAGAATTAGGGTTCATTGTTAAGGCAAAATTAGGAGTAGAGGAATTCTCCAGAGACGAACTACCAGAGGTACCTTCAGTAAGATTGAAGGAACCTAGGGATCGCTTGCAAGACCTTTCAATGCGCGACTCATGCTCTAGCAAAATAGTTCCGACTTCATCTATTGAGAGAGGATCAAATCTTGTACTAATCACTGAGATGGATGAGTCATAATCATCCGAATCGAAAGACCATTACGAATCAGATTCAGATGCTCAGATGAAGACATCGATTCACCAATCGAAGTGAGTTCATTAACCAGATTTTGAGCATAAAGAAGATAATCGGTGATGGAGCAATTACCATGGGAGAGACATCGAAGTTCATTGCGAAGTTGACGAACACGAGCCAGAGTAAGAGATTGAAAATGCGATTGAAGACAATCCCATAGCTGACACGATTATTTGCAACCAATAACATGTGTAAGCATATCACTAGAAATCGTCGATTGAGCCAAGCAAGAAGTGATTGGTCCTATTCTTTCCAAACGCGATACGCATCAGTAGCTATATCAGAATTGCTATCTTCGACAAGGGCATATTTTTGCGGAATCAAAGGATTTACAAGAAAGTGATGAAGATATGACTGTTGACCACATGCTCAACTTGTTGAAGTTGTAGAAGATAATTAATATGTCTCATGTAGTTTTGAGAAATCGAATGCAAAAATTGCTTCGAAGAAGTCATCAACGAGGCAAACGATGGAGGGAAAGGAGGAGGAGAAGAAGCAGAAGCCATGAATGAAGGCTAGGTTTCGATCAAAGCTCTCAATACCATAATGGAGTTGAGAGAAAATATGAGAGAAGAGAAAACTGAGATAGAGAAGTCTTTTATTATTCAACTCAATTGAAAAATTGTTACAAGACAGTTTATATAGTCAATTATGCTAACTGTCAAATAACACTAACAAACTTGAGTTAGTTAACATACAATAGAAAGAGAACTCACTACTAATTATAGTGAGGATCCAGAATACAACAAAAAGAGTAAAAAACACAAGGAGTAAAGTATACACTTATATGCACCCACTGTATTTCAAGGACAAAATTTATTTGGAATTTCCTACGATCCTAGATTCGACACCTCCATACCCACTATTTCCAATGGTCCGATTTAAGGGTGGATCCAAATACATCTCAACAACAACAAATTAACACTTATGAATATACAAGCATAAAATTAAAGGAAATAACTAAATAATTATAACCTTTATATTATCCAACAACTCCCTTAAAAATGGTCCTAAAGATGCTCTTTGAACGACTTCTCGCTTAAGCTAGAAGGGATTCTTGCTTAAACTAGACTCTGACTTAAGTTAGAAATACTTATTGCTTAAACTAGACTGCCTCAGACCTCCTCTATGCACACTTTGGCTTAAGCAAGATTCCTCATTTAAGCTAGGAATAACCCTTGCTATAAATTTGGAATGTTACAGAAACATAATTTAGACTTAAGTTCTAATTATGGCGGCTAAAAAATTCAATTAAATCTGTTAACTTTTTTATTTAAAAAAAAACCCTAATCAAATATACAAATCATCACAAACACCTATTATAAAAAAAAAGCGGCTCCCACATGTTCTCCTTTAAACATTATCAACAAAAGCTCAATACGTTAAAAAAATATTTGGAATCCTGAGCCAAAAGGTTGTTTCACATTAAAAAACCACTATATGTTATATATTATTGTGAAATATAGTATCTGTCATCTGTCAGTCATGAGAGAAATATTATTCAATAATAAAATATGGTAGAAATCTTTTCTGGTAGATAAAAAAAAATATGGTCAGAATTTTTTTTTATAGTAATCCGGCTATACAGAAGGTACTAATTACCGCGAAAAACTAATGATCATTTTAAAATCATGCATTATAAAATAAGCGCATCTTCTGAAGACAACTAATTTCAGTTTTCTTAAGATTTTTTTAATGGATCATGCATAACTTTCTTATGATGACTATGATTGTCGGTTGTAACACATTAATCTGACATACTTTATTAACGGGTGAATTTTATGAGTCAAGATTCAAAAAATTTAATTAAGAACAGAGTGTAGTGAAAAAAAGAAAAGAAAAGAAAACGTGTCTCCAATATATTTTTAACTCTCATGTCTTTAAGCAAGTGATAAGATCTTTACCAAAAAACTTTACTAGAAAATTAATTCTCAGCAGTAAAAGTAATAATTAATTCTCTAAACTTAATTATAGTTCTACTTTTTAAAGAAAATCCTCAAATTATGATTGTAAACATGTTAAAATCTTGAATCATTTTTAATTCATTTTTAAGTTTAAACATAAAAGTTATATGTCATCATCCTACAACAAAATAGCAGATTTTTTCTTCTTCTTTAATACACTCGAGTGACCTTCAAGTTATGAAGAAAACGTGCAATAGATAGTACTTTGAATTGTTCAAGTCAGCATCAAACAATTAACAGAAGCTAATGATGTGGAGTGCAGATTTTATATATTATCTAAATAAACGAAAGGTACATTAACAGCGTCAGTAAACAATGAATGAAAGTATAAATTAAATAGTGTAAAACCTAATTTTAGTTGAAGATAGATATAGCAAGAAAAAATTAATAAAGGTATATCCTCTAAGGTATTTCTAGTATTTGGTTTTTAATATATTATACATGGATATGGGTTGCATCCCATCGTTGTCTGTTAATATTAAATAATAATTGACTACAACTTTAATCATACCATTTTCACACAAAACTTATTTATGCATATAACTATACGGTGATTAATTGTAAATTACTGTATAAGAGATCTTATGTTTCCCCAAAGTATTTGAATACTTACCATTATTGTTTTACTTCCGAAAAATTATTTGGTTGTTGTGATTATTAAAACACACACTCTCTCACTCCTGGGGTGGAGATGTTGGTTGTGATCTAATTATTTGGCATTGACTTTTGGGGTAGATGTTCTTGTGTTTAATATATTTTTTACATACTCAACAAGAAACATGTAAAATTACGAAATATATATAATATAATAATTATCAAAATTATATCGATATAATTTAATTTTCTTATATATATATATAAATACTGCATATTAATTATTTGGTAGTTGACACAGTGTGTACTTGACAAGTTCAATTCAATATCACGTTATATTGCTTTGTTTTGCTTAGTCAAAATTGACAGCTAGTAGCTCTGCAAGGTTTCTCTAATAAACGTGAGATTCATTATCAACGAAGAAGTATTTAAATAGTTGAAAGAAAAACATTCATTCACACAAGCACTTGGGTTTAAAATATGAGCAAGTTACCTTGAAGATAAGATGGCTAGGCAATGAGATGTTTCGTGTGTGGGAACACATTCAGAAATAAATATAATACTATGTCACATTATAAAAACTTGCACGTTTATAGTTCAATTATATATACACTATTGGTAACGAGAGGAATATGCCTCTTATACATTCGCTATATATAACAACCAACACATTTATTATCACACAAACATTAATACTCCATCTTCTTTTGTCCTAGAAAAACACAGCCATGGGGAACCAATCCTCTTCAAACAAGATAGAAACTCTTCCCATCGACACTACATTTAAGCTTCCAGCAAATATACCAATTTGGCCACAAGGTGAACTTTTCCCCCTTTTCCTTCTTGATATATATTGTAGTGTTATTTATTACTTCTAATCATGATTTTAAAAAACCACATGCCGCAAACTGTGATTTGGTTGCAACATCAATTTTTTTTTGACTCAACGAATGTACTGTGATCGCAATTACGACTGCCTCAGTCCTTTGCCTCAATTTCTCTCAATGTCAAGAACTTCGACGAAATTGCAATCGTCACTGTAATTTAAAACCTTAATTCTAATTATATGTTTCTTAATGGCCTCATGAATTGAAACTTTTCATTTAGGTGGTGGATTTGCTACTGGAACCATCAACATAGGAGGGCTAAAACTGTTTCAAATTTCAATATTCAACAAAGTTTGGAAAACCCTAGAAGGTGGACCAGGTGATGCAGGGGCAACTTTCTTTGAGCCAGCAGGAGTACCTGAAGGATTCTTCACCTTAGGCCACTACAGTCAACCCAACAACAAGCCTCTTTTTGGATCAATTCTGGTGGCAAAAGATGAATCATCATCTTCAGGTGACAACAATGGAGCTTTGAAGAAACCAGTTGATTACACACTTGTGTGGAGCAGCAAGTCCCAAAAGATCAAGCAAGACAAAGATGGCTACATTTGGCTACCAACAGCACCTGATGGCTATAAAACCTTAGGCCATGTTGTCACCACCACACCTGAGAAACCCTCACTTGACAAAATCAGGTGTGTTAGGTCAGATCTCACAGACCAGTGTGAGAGAAACTCATGGATTTGGGGACCAGCCAAGAGCAGTGATGAGAAAGGTTTCAATGTTCATGAAGTGAGGCCAAGCAATAGAGGGACTCAAGCACCTGGTGTTCTTGTAGGAACATTTTTTGCTCATAATGGTGAAGCTCCTTCCCCTCTCCCTATTGCTTGTTTGAAGAACACCAGCATGAACTTCTCCTCCTCAATGCCTAATTTGACCCAAGTTAGGGCACTAGTCCAAGCCTATTCTCCATTCATGTACTTGCATCCTGATGAAGATTTCCAACCTGCTTCCACCAAGTGGTATTTCACAAATGGGGCATTGCTTGTTAAAAAAGGAGAAGAGTCCAAACCTGTGGCAATAGACCCTACAGGATCTAACCTTCCTCAAGGTGGCAACAATGATGGTGAGTTTTGGTTGGACCTTCCTTCTGACAAAGCCAACAAGGAGAGGGTGAAAAAGGGAGATTTCAAGAGTTGCCAAGCCTATGTTCATGCCAAACCAATGTTTGGTGGAACATCCACTGACCTTGTCATGTGGGTTTTCTACCCATTCAATGGGCCCGGAACAGCCAAAGTAGGACTCATAGATATCCCACTAGGGAAAATAGGAGAGCATATTGGAGACTGGGAGCATGTGACACTAAGAGTAAGCAACTTCAATGGAGAACTAAAAAGGGTGTATCTCTCACAACACAGCAAGGGTCAATGGGTTGAGGCTCCTCAACTTGAGTTCCAAAGTGGGAACAAATCAGTGTGCTATTCCTCCTTGAATGGCCATGCCATTTATCCAAAAGCAGGACTTGTCATGCAAGGCCTTGATGGGATTGGAATAAAGAATGAAACTAAGAAGAGTGAGAAGGTGATTGACATGGGGGTGGGTTTTGAGCTTGTTTCTGGTGAGTATTTGGGGTCAGCAATTGTAGAACCGCCTTGGCTAAACTTTTTAAGGCAATGGGGTCCCAAAATCACCTATGACATTGCAAAGGAGTTGGACAAGTTGGAGAAGGTTTTCCCTGCTCTGCAAGGCCTTGAAGATAGTTTGCCAAATGAGTTGTTGGGAGAGGAGGGACCCACAGGACCTAAGCTCAAAAGAAATTGGAGTGGTGATGAGGTTTGAAATGAAAGACTAATTGGTAAATGGTGGCATCATTGAGACCATGCAATTAAAAAAGGAGACTTTAATTTGGTTGGTTGGTTCTATCTGTATTGTATTTTTATAAGGTTCACAAACATGTACTACTTAATATATAATAACTGACAAAGTTGATACTTGTTTGTATTTGCATGCCAGCCTTTTCGGGTGTTCCCACAACATTAAAAAGCATGTGATATTGTTCTTAAAGTAATAGGTAGATAGAGGACAGAAGAAAATTGAAAAGACTTTTGTGTGCACTTGGGCTTGTAATGATTCTTTTCCCCAAAACTATTGATGTTTTGTTAAGGTTATAATTATTTTCTTCTACGTGTAATCTTATATTTAGTATAAGTTAGATTCTACAACTACTTTCATCATCGACATGAAATGAAGGTATTTTAGTCTAAATGTATTTTGTTGGTAGTATTTAATATTTCTTAAGCTTTATGTATTAACCTTAAACATTAGGAGTTGGGTTCGGAGAGTATAAATTTGTAAGAGTGACACTTATATAATATATTGATTATTTTAATTATGTTTTAAGAGTAACTTATAATTATACAAATATATTAAAGGAATTTAAAATTTTGTGGAGATATTTGCCCAAAAATTTCATAAATTAAAGTAAATGTCTCTGATTAGACACACGCTAATTATTAAATCAATTAACAAGTAATTTATTATTTTAAATATAAAGTATTTGTATAAATAAAAAACTAAGTAGGTTAAAATTAATTAGTTTTGTTTGCCTAATTTTTTGTGCATCAAATTTATTTCATAATGTCCCTAAATATAAAAAAAACTTGTGTACTCTATTTAAATTTTTGAAAAACATAATTTTTTTTCTTACGTAAGAGCTTCTTGGAACGCTCAAATGATATAGAGTTGAATGAAGATGAAGGACAAAGAAAAGAAAAATCAGTGCTTAAGTATCTAGAAACCCAGAAAGAGATCATCGTCGGGAAGTTTAAAACGCAGAAACAAACAAAAAGGGAAAGGTGAAAGGAGTGACGTGATTTAATTTTTAAATCACTTTCACAAAATATTTGTAGGATATACAATAACAATCATTGATACAAACAACTAAAAAAAATGAATGCAAGAGTCTATAAGGCCTGACCTAAGTTTTCATCTGTCACTCATGACTCGATATGCTCCTATGGATCCATATCTCAACACACAAACATGATCAACCAATCTCTAGTCATGGGAAGTGATTGGGAGTCGGTATCCAGTGCCATGTACTTTCATCTTCATCATTTTAAGCACCATCATACACTCGAGAAACTGGCCCGCTGGCCTATGTTGAGGGTATACTCTTAACCAATCTTGGTGATACTCAGTGATTTTTGGGGTTATCGAGTCAGTTTGTGTAGTTTTCCGGCTCTGAAAAAACAACTACCAAATGCTAATTGATCTAGTACAATCAATAATGTCACGTGAAAGAAAATGTTATTTTATTATTTTATAAGATTGAAATATTTTAAAATATTTAACAATAACCCATTAATTTTAGACTAATTTTGGAAATACGACAATGTCATTAAAACATTTATTTATAGTTTTACATACACAATGAATCTTGTAGCCAGGGGCGGAACAACTTTTTAATAATTATATATACTTATATAATTAATTAGGATTAAAAATAAATTTTGACATTATCTAAAAATAAAATTTGACATTACTTAAAATTTGATATAAGCTAGTACATATAGCATATATCTTTATTATATTACAGATAAAATGTAATGATATAATCTAGAAGATGGAAAATCTCAATAGATTGGTTAGTTTAAAAAAATATTTTCTATTTCTACTTATTTTTTAAAAGAATTTTTATTCTTATGGCATTGTGTTCTCAAACCAAATGCCATGCAAATTGTAAAGGGAAATTCTAATAGCTTGGGAACTATGTATGCTTGGTTTTCTATTTTGTTGCATGATTGTAGTGTGCATGAAAATTGGGTAGAAATTCTTTGATGATAGGCTCACCTAAGCACCCTCAAAAGATAATTTTTTATGCCAAGTGATTCAATGGAGCTTTCTGGTGTTCAAAAGCAGTTCAATGATCTTGGGAGGATTTGAATCCCCTAATACATTCTATGTTTATTTTTTATTAACCAAACCCCTTCTTTACAAAAAAGATAAAATAAATAGATATTACCTGTCTCATTGCTTGTGTGCTGTATTCGTCATGTGCAAAGGAAAAATCAAAACGTCACCATTAGAAGGCCGTTGACCGACATTCTTGTCCTTGGGTTTTTTAATTTAGTGAAGTGACCAATCTCTACTCTTGATATTGCTAGGACTTGATGAAAAGGCACGTCTAATGGGCAACATGTGACACAATGACTATATGCAATGGATTCAAGTTGTTGCATTCAAGTTGAGGCATAGGTTTTGTTCTGACACCAATCACTCTTCTTGATGTTGCTAGCACTTGATTAAAAGGCATGTCTAATGGGCAACATGTGACACAATAATAAAATAGCCTTTACTTCACTAATAAAACTCTCAAGGAGATAAGAAATAGTTAGTGACTTTCAAAATGATAAGAAATAGTTAGTGACGTTCTAAATGATGGTGTTTTAATCTCTCCTTCGCACATGACTGTGGTCAACACAGAAATAGCGAGGCAATTAATATTTTTATTTTTTTCCTTCCAATCACAACTCATCCTCCGAAAATTGCAAAGTCAAGCTGGTTTAAGGAATTCAAATTCTTGCAAGGTCAATGAATTACTTCTGAACATCAAAACGGTTTAGCCTACCATAGAATATTGGTAATACTTTCAAACAATGTCATCAGACTCACTCAGGCCAATTGACTTGTTCGAGATATTGGGTCAAGGTCTATCTAATGAATATTAATTGACTTGTATAAACAAGTCTACAAAAAATAAAGATCAAAATATTATATATATATATATATATATATATTATATTTCACATGTAATAAAACAATATATAAGATAGTCTAGTGATAAGTTGTTTTGTTAGAGACACTTAAGTCACTGCGTTTGATTCTTAAGGATGTCTTTTTTGTATTTTCATTACAATGGCCTTGTGTAGGATGTAACACCCCAAATTTTTACAGTCGATTGATAGTCTGTATTCAAATTACTAGGGTAAAATGTTGATCAGAGGCAGTATAAAAAGATTTGAGAGAAATGAAGCAAATGCCCCTGAACAATTTAGAAATGACCAAAATACCCCTAGGTATTTTAGCAAGATATTTTAAGGAGAAAATTTTTATAACTACTTTTGGATG